>CM053792.1:579849908-580354908 GCA_028749045.1 Cupressus sempervirens
ATACATATATGTATACATATATACATATATGAATATATACATGTATATATGTATATATATACATATATGTATACGTAAATGTATACATATATGCATATATGTATACGTATATATACATATATGTATATATATATATGTATATATACATATATCTATATATATGTATATATATACATGTATATATATGTATATATATACATGTATATATATCTACATGTACATATATATGATACATGTATATATACATATATGTATATATGTATACATATATACATATATGTATATATACATGTATCATATATATGTACATGTAGATATATATACATGTATATATATACATATATATACATGTATATACACATACATGTATATATACATACATGTATATATATCTACATGTACATATATATATACATATATGTATATATGTATATATATAGATATACATGTATATATACATATATACATGTACACATATATATACATATGTGTATACATGTACATGTATACATATATGTGTACATGTATATATGTATATATATATATATATAAATGAATGCTAAAATAAATAGACAGTAAACAACCACCAATAATGCCAGGATATATTTATTATTTGCAATTATAACACTTGTAATTTATTACAAACAATTCACATGAAAGAACAATTTAAACAAGGAACCTAAATATTTATTGGCATCCAATATATATTACAACCAAGTCTCAGAAAAGTCCATGCCAAACATGTTTGCAGCAGCCATATGCAAAACACTGCTTAGCAAGGGCAAACATAGCATTGTAGGTATAGACACAACTCTTAAAAACCCACATTATCTTTACTAAATTCGGCTACCCAAGATAGATAAATAATTAGAGACCATAAATGCTCAGTTACAATTACAATCACCCTCATAGTAATAGTATGTAACAAGATTTGAAGGTTGAATTTGTGGCATTCAAATCAATAAACCCTTAGAAAAAAATTACATAAATTAAACACCAAAATTAGTATACTTCAGCACTAATTTACCAAACCAAAATTCAAAGATAATCTTTAGAATTTCAGACACAATTCACCATGTGTTTTAAGGGCTCAAAGTAAAAGAGAAGATGGGGGAATCCTTACAAAAATCCAATGTAGAAACCCTCAACAATTCACAAAATAAGAAAAAATCAAATGGAAAAGACATGAACAATCTTTACAAGGCAATCTTTTTTATAAGATTAAATGAAGGGTGGCTTCCTCTACATACCAAAGACCCAAGCATTTTATGAATGCACTTTTCACTTAAATCCCCTTCACTTTTTACTTATGCACATATTATAATAATTTAATTGATAAAATCCCTTTGGCTCCAAAAATGACCTCGTCATCAATATCATGATATTCTGACACACATGGTCATTGTTTCATGTTCCCAAGATTCAAAACTTTCCAACCTAGTTTCAACAAGCTATAAGGTAGCCAATATACAATACTAGCAAAAACAACAACCCTAGCATATTTAATTAAATAATAATTATAATTCACCGATCTTACAAAAATGATTAAGAAGCATCAAAATCAAAATCTAACAACATATGAGTGATCTTGATGAAGAAATACTATGAATAAACATGATGGATTGACTTAATAAAACTAGATGCTTCCTTCAAGATTCTTTGAGCCCAAACTAGAAGCTAGAATAAAAAAACTGAGAGCATCACTCAACTCTTCTAACTCATGTGAGCTCATCAAAGCCAACTATTACCTTAATATAAATAGTAAGTCCCTCAAAATGGAGCCAGAACTCACCATAGGCCACTAGAGAGCCTAGTAACTCCATAATAAGGTCCTCTAAACACTAGTATCAACCTGCAAGGACACAATGATATATTGAATCCATCAAATCTATTGTAATTAAAAAATGAAGACATTACATGGTGCAGGAGCACATGTACGATAGGAAGTCTAGTGGCGACAAGAAGATAGCATGCAGTATTATTGATGCAAAATTGTATTGCAATAGGAAGTTTGATAGCAATAGGAGGACATCATATTAAAATACAAAAATTTAATATAAAATTTAAATGATGCCCACTTCTCATTGTAACTGATGGAATATGAAGAGTCATATAACCTAAACAAGAAGATTCATTTGTAACTGCCCATGAACAATATATAATGGGCTGGAGTTTTTGAAAAGAGAGACACCATAGAATAGTTTAAAATGTAGTCTTTTTCAATTTTCTTTGGCTATCGACAATCATTTCCTTTCATATAGTTTTGTTTATTTTTCAATAAAGATTTTCCTAGTTCAACTTCATTTTATCTTCTTCTGTGTCTTGGTGTCATCCTTAATAAAGTTATAGTCTATGTATTTGGTTGAGTATTTCTAGTTTATCAATTTTTGGGAGTCCATCTTATGATATGGAGAGAATCCATTTTTTCCAGCCAAGAGATTGATTTCAATATGATTTACAAAAGCATGGAAAACATTATTGGGTTACTAAGAATTTAGTATTCAAAATTGCCAAGTGATACAAAACTTAGATTTGGGTGTTTTGAAAGTTCTAATTTTTTCTAAATTGGCACAAAAAGTTAGATTCTAAATTGGACATAATGTTATCAATTTTCTTGCTATAAATTTTGGTTTGATAAATATGATTTCCAAGGGAATTTTTATTGCCTCATTTGAATTGGTTTAGAAAATAGATTTGGGACTAAAAGGAAACCCTTTTGAGATTAGAAATTTAGAAAACTCTTTGTTATTAAATTATGATTTTTATATGTATTTGATCATTGGATCAATTCTCTAAATGCAGATTTTTTTAGGAACTTTTATCTTCTCAATGGAATCACTTCTTTATTTCAATATTCACATTAGTGCAGATTTCAAAATTTACAATACAATTATGTATTTTGGAGTTTATAGAATTGGATATTTGAAGGGGAGAAATCTTTAAAAAAAATTGCTATGAGAAGATTTTCCATACTTTTAAATATTTTTTGGGATTCCATTTGGGGAGACATGGAAATATGATAGAAGGATGGCTTGAATAGATTATAAATTAAAATGTTTAAATGAGAAGCCTGGGAATAATATAGAGTTGCCTCTTTCTATCTACATTTTGACAGTAAATTAGTTGGAGTTTGTAGATTTTGTTAAAGAGATCATTATGAATTATATTAAGATGTAGAGAAGATCCACTATTGAATTCCTTAAGGAGAGTTTCAGTGTTGATCCTTCTACATCAATTTTGGTATCAAAGCTCAGTAAAAGATTTGGGAAGTGGAATAATTTTATGATTTGATTTTTATTAGTGGATTTTTTATTAGTTGTAGATGTTTTCTTTACTCAGTGCAAGAGGTGGACATGAAGGTCTAGCATGAGGGCCTTAGAAGGAGGTCCAAGTTGTTTGCCAAAATTCTTGAGGAGAGAGGTGTGGAAGGAACTCTCAGGTGAGGCACAAAAGTTGTTTGTGTGTGTGAGATGCAATACTGGAGGAGTGGACTTTCGTTTGGAGGAAACCATTGCAAATTTTAGTGATGAGAATCTTAGTTTGAAGAAACTGTTCAATAGAGACATAATAGGAAGTGAAGAGGAAGAGGCAGAGCTTCATGTTTTTGTTGGTCTTAGTCAAGCACATTTCCATGGGACATGGAAAATTTTCAAATTTGGGATATGGTGCAGGAGTATGTTTGCGACAGGAAGTCTAGTGGCAATAGGAAGATGGCATGTAGTATTATTAATGCAAAATTGTATTGTGACAAGAAGTCTAACAGTGATAGGAGGACATCATATTAAACTACAAAAGTTTAATATAAAATTTAAATGATGCCCATTTGTCATTGTAACTGATGGAATATGAAGAGTCATATAACCGAAACAAGAAGATTCATTTGTAACTACCCATGAACAATATATAATGGGTTGGAGTTTTTGAAAAGAGAGACACCATAGAATAGTTTAAGATGTAGTCTTTTTCAATTTTATTTGGCTATTGATAGTCATTTCATTTCATATAGTTTTGTTTATTTTTCAATAAATATTATCCTAGTTTAGTTTCATTTTATCTTCTTTTATGTCTTGGTGTCATCCTTGATAAAGTTACAGTCTTTGTATTTGGTTGAGGATTTCTAGTTTATCAATTTTTGGGAGTCTGTTTTATGATATGGAGAGAATCCAATTTTTCCAGCCAAGGAATCAATTTCAATATGATTTACAAAAGCATGGAAAATGTTATTGAGTTACTAAGAATTTGGTATTTAAAATTTTCAAGTGATACAAAATTCAAATTTGTGTGATTTAAAAGTTCTTATTTTTTCTAAATTGGCACAAAAAAAATAGATTCTAAATTGCACATAATGTTATCAATTTTCATGCTATAGATTTTGGTTTGATAAATATGATTTCCAAAGGATTTTTTATTGCCTCATGTGAATTGGTTTGGAAAATAGATTTGGGGCTGAAAGGAAACCCTTTTGAGATTAGAAATTTAGAGAACTCTTTGTATTAAATTCTGATTTTTATATGTATTTGATCATTAAATGCAGATTTCTGAAAGAACATTTATCTTCTCAATGGAATCATTTCTTTATTCCAACTTTTACATTAGTGCAAATTTTAGAATTTACAATATATTTATGTATTTTGGAGTTTATAGAATTGGATATTTGAAGGGGAGAAATCAGATTATTTTCTTTTGCTATGAGTAGATTTTCCATACTTTTAAATATTTTTTGGGATTCTATTTGGGGAGACATGGAAACACGATAGAAGGATGGCATGAAGAGATTAGAAATTAGAATGTTTAGATAAGAAGCCTAGGAATAATATAGAGTTGCCTATTTCTATCTATATTTTGATAGTAAATTAGTTTTGCAGATTTTGTTAAAGAGCTCATTACGAATTATATTAAGAGTAGAAAATATCCACTATTGAATCCCTTAAGTGTTTAGTTCCTCAAGGAGAGTTCTAGTGTTGATCCCTCTGCATCATTATAGTCTACCCTCCCTAAGATTTCTTGTCCCCAAGCAATTCCTGAGTAAAAAAAATCATCAAACTCCACATGAATCCCAAGGGTAAAATTGTGTAGTATCCTTGTTGTGCACAACTGACTCCTTAAGCATCAACACCCAAATAATTGACATCAATAAAAAAATCATCTAGAAACTAACTATAGGTGTTGATGGAGTAGACATGTCATTGGAACTCAACCCAATTGAAGTGCCAATTCTATCAACTCCTGAGTCTGTATATAACTGACACTCACATCCAACTACACTACAGAGATAGAAACAACCATAGGTACCTATGATACAACCACCATCTCCATCCTCTATTGAGTTATCCTAGATGTGTTGATACTGCAAGTGATCTAACTTGCAACTACTCATTCCATCTAGAAGAGATGATACTAAACTCATCCCATAAAGGTTGGTATGAAACTGGTGCAAACCCACATCTTTGTGAATCCAACTCCTCTACTTAAGAGTTAAAATAGAAATGATGAGCACTTATGATTATGTAATTGGAGTAAAGTGCTCCAGTCTTTGTCAGAGACTCATCACAACAAAAAATATCAAGAGATGGATCCGAACTCTTATTCTAAACAACTGGTTAGGCAAAATCCTAGGTAACCCTCTCAACTAACCCAATCACAAAATCTCTATGGGGAAGCATTGTGGCCAAAGTCTCTATAATATTTCCCACAAAATATCAAATACCATGAGAACCTTATATGAGAGTATCCTTAGAAGCTCTATGTGGCCCCTATTGTAATTCAAGACTCTTAAGAAGATACTCTATGAATGATTGTCTGTGGTAGAAATTATATGAAGTATCAACTAGCTCTTCTGGAATCCACTGCTAATCCCTCTGAGATCGTGCCACTAACAATTGTCTATTAGTATTAGTTGTATGAGATGAAGTAACAGATTTGCTTCTGGTAGAAGGAAATAAATCCTCGTGAAAGCTCTTCTCCAAATCAAATGATACCTTGTCCAAGTCCTGTGAAGAAGCAAGAGTAGTGTTAGGAACTAGCACACAACCCTTTGAAGAATCCACTATTGCATCACAATGGCAATAAAAAAAATTCCATGCATCACCTATCAATGGATTAACCTCTAGAGAACCTGATACAACAAGAATCTCTCTACAATCCTCTATTGGTGCACTCATCTCATTTGTAACTACTACACTCATATCAAGGATGGATGTAATTTCATCCTCATTAGATCCATTATCTCTATCCATGGAAGTCAACTCACCACCAACAACCACAATATCTAGCTAAATTGAATATGGGGCTAGTGTAGACTGTACATACTTTCAACTCCATGGTAACCTCATTAAAATGTGACTATGAATCCTAGAGGGCTAATAGAGTACATTGTAAAGATTACACAGTCACCTCAAGCTCTAGATCACCTATCAATGGACTAACCATTAGAGAACCTAACACAACAAGAAGCTCTTTGGAATCCTCCACTGATGTGCTCATCTTATGTCTAACTACTACACTCATATTAAGGATAGATATAATTGCATCCTCATCACATCCATCATCCTTACCTGTGGAAGTCAACTAACCACCAACCACCTATATGTGTAGTTGAATTGGATTTGGGGCTGGTGTAGACTATACACACTCGAAATCCATGATAACCTCATCCAAACATGATTGTGAACCCTGGGAGGCAAACTAAGTACATTAGAAAGAGACCATAGTAACCTCAATCTCATTGGTGAGCTCTTATTGCTCCTCCTCCTTTTCACTCAAGTCATCATAACATATTGATCTCTCTAGCACGAGAAATCTCAATCTTCTAACAATTGTAAATAATTAAGTCTTATTATCTTGATAGTCTCTCTAAGAGCATGAAACTTCTCAAGAGAAAGACCACCATCATAGTGCTCATTTGTCACATGAGTGCTCCAACAATAGATAACTAACATCTATCGAGTAACATCAAAGTTCTCTAAAGTTGTGGCAATCATGATATTGCTAATCTTCAACTGCCCAATCAAATGATAATGAACCTATAATCATTGGCTCTTATACATGTCCTCTATCCCAAACTCAATACTATAATAGGAAACTATATCTGCACTACTCACCACATGATCCTAACATTATGTTTTCTAACAACCTTATGCATGTCCATCAACAAGGTAGTGCTACTAGGTACCTCTACCAATACCTCCTCTAAAGAAGTGGAAGCCACTACTATATCAAACTCCTCGCATGTCTTTGCTTCTCCCCCATCTTTAATTCCTTGTAAATCATGATCCTAGGACCTATCATAATCCAATAACCCCTCTGAGTCATCACCACACATTTGTTATGATATACTAGACTTGTTGCAACATGAATCATCATCGCTTAAAATATCATAGGTCCCCACATAACCTATATCACTACCCTCCAACTAAGAACCCTTTTTTTGTTGTCAAGCATTGCATTCATAACTCAATGTTATCAAATGACCCAACAACATTAGGGCATTAATCTACATCACTAGACTCCTTTGTAACACTCAAATTATGAGTGTCATAGCTAGGTGGCTCCATACATTCATTTGTCCCACCTAAGAAGACTATTGTCCCCTGCACTAATCCAACACTATGATAACTATCATAAAAATCAAAATTGTTATTGCTCATATCCTCCACATAGTCTTCAAAAATAGTGCTCTCATCAAGAAAGTCCAAACTAACAGTGGTAACAACTACATCTTTCTACACCTGCACTATTTGTAGCATTATCAACATTCTCACATAAAGGAATAGTATCCTAAATATTAGACCCTATATTACCCGTATCTCCATTGGTACCAACTAATGTCAGACTGCCATGAAAGGTAGTATGTCCTCAATAGTTTTTGAAGTACTAACTCGAGAATCCTCAAACTGCTAGAACTCAATGCTATTGTCCTCTAATATAACAAACATATCCATATGCCCTTGTGTAGAATAACCAACATCATAACTGCAGATAGAACTAGTGGTTGCCCTACTAAGTACAGGATCATCTTCACCATGATCATAAGCTATTGAAAACACATGGTGAAGACTTCTAGATGACTCACTTGTGAAAAACTGTAGTTTATCTTCATGCATTCTTGGTGAAGACCTTTTAAAAATGGAAACCATATACCTAGCTACCCTGTCAACTATAGTCAGATCTAAATGTCTTTCTTCCATCCTTTTTTGATGTTGTCTAAGCTTTTCCATATTTTCCATCAGGGCATTTCTTTACTTCTTGAGATTATCCCTACTATTCAATTAGTTTCTATATTTACTAGATTTCTTATATTTGCTCATAACTAAAATAAGTGTAATAGTGTTGGTCACTTAAATATCACCAATAAGACCAAGATAATATTTCTTTCCTCCTATCGCATAGGATGGTAGGAAATCGCTATGGTACCACCACAAAGAACCCAACTGGTTCTAGATTCAATTCTAGTAGTTTGACATTTTTTCAAACAATTAGCATGCAAGCTCTAACACCACTACAAAAAACCTAAGTGGTTCTAACTTCAATTCTAGTGGTTTGATATTTTGTCAAACACTTGGCATGCAAACTATGATACCACTATAAAAACCTTGTTGGCTTACCCTATAGCAATGCTAAAAATTGTGTTGTTTTTACTTTGCAAGTTTTCTATTTTCTTGTGTTTTGAGATGTATGATATTTTTAAATATAGATATATATGAATGCTGAAATAAATAGACAATAAACAACCACTATAAATTTATTGTTTGCAATCTAAGTTGTCAGTTTTGATTTGGGTACTAATTTAGGTTCAAAATTTGTTCAATTTTTTTTTGGGTTGGGTTTGGATTGAATTTTGGTCTGTACATACAAGAATATTTAAAAGAAACTCTCTCTCTCTCTCTCTCTCTCTCTCTCTCTCTCTCTCTCTCTCTCTCTCTCTCTCTCTCTCTCTCTCTCTCTCTCTCTCTCTCTCTCTCTCTCTCTCTCTCTCTCTCTCTCTTTGGGTGTACATAGATGCAACAACTAATAAGTTTGTACACACGGTGCTAATATTAAAACAAACATAGCAAAATACACCACTATGTTAATGTTTCAGTTCAAAAACAATAATGCCAACATTAATAATCAACCACCAATATTAAATATCATCAAAAGTCATCAAGAAAATCATCATCATTCTAATGTTGCAAATATGTAGCACAAAAAGTAACGCTATAGGCCAAATTTAAGGTAAAGGTTGTGATTATTACAATATTGTAAACTTCATACAACAATTATCATACTCAACGATTCAAAGAAAGTTGCTTTGGATTAGATTGGATGAAGCCAAGAAAGTGGGCTTTGGATCTAGAATTATCTAGATTTTATTCAATCCATAGTTTGCTATGCATGTTATGTTATATGCACGAATTGTGGTTTATTACATACATTCTATAGTAGATGCATGACACTTTTATCTATCTTGATTACTCTTCTAAAGTAGCATTTCATTCAAATTAAATATAATCTGTAATTTGAATCTAATCATGTGCTTAAGTTTACTTTAGCAAAAAGATTTTTTTGAAAAAGTAAACATAAGGTGATTTTCAACCATGTCCTCTTAAAATTCTCCAAAATTTTGTTTGGGTTTCTCTTCTAGAAATAAAAGTTGCCCAAAAGTCATTTGAACTCTACGAGGCTTCTTCTTAGAAAATTCGTACAAAATTTTGTCTTTGTGATAGTCTTTTGATAGAATTTGACAAGGACTAGACTTTTGAGAGGATTGAACCAGGAATTCCTAGGTCTAGGAGAGAATCTGGTAACTCAATATGCAATTATAACACTTGCAAATTATTACATACAATTCACGTGAAAGAACAATTTAAACAAGGAACCTGAATATTTATTAGCATTTAATATATGTAGCAACTAAGCCTTAGAAAAATCTACGTGAAACTTGTTTTCAACAACCCTATGCAAAACACTACTTAACATAGGAAAATCACAACCCTATATGTGTAGACACAACTCCTAGAAACCCACACTATCTTCTATAAATCTTCTTGTCCAATATAGATAAATAATTGAAGACCATAAATGCCCATTTACAACTATAAATCACCCTATAGCAATAGTATGTAACAAGATTTGAAGGGTGAATGTGTGATGTTTGAATCAATAAACCCTTCGTTATTGTAGCAATTAAACAACAAAATTTGTATACCTCAAGACTAATTTACCAAACCAAAATGTAGAGATGATCTTCAAAATTTTAAACACAATTCACCATTTATTTTTATTGTCTCAAAGTGTAACAATGGATATAGGAATCAGTCCTCACAAAAATTTGATGTAGAAACCCTCAACAATTCACAAAATGAGATAAAATCAAATGACAAAGGTGTGAAAAATCTTCATAAGTCCTTTTTACAAAATGAAATGAAGTGTACCTTCATCCACACACCAAATTCCCAACAACTTCATGAATATACTTTTCACTTAAATCCCCTTTTCTTTATACCTAAGCACATATTAGAATAATATAATTTATTAGCTCCCTTTGGCTCTGAAAATGACCTCTTTATCAATATCATGATATTTTGATACACAAGGCCACTATTTCATGTGCCCAATATTTAAAACTTTTCATCCCAAATCCAACAAGCTATGACACTAAGGTGACTTATATATAATACCAACAAGAATAGAAACCTTAGCACATTTAATAAAATAATAATTATAGTTCACCCATCTTGTAAAAGTGGATGAAGAAGCATCAGAATCAAAATCTAACAATACATGAGTGGTCCTAATGAAGGGAGATGGTTAATTAACTTGATGTGGTGGATTACTAAAAAATGGTTCTCCTTCCTAGATTCTTAGAGCCCAAACTAGAAGCAATAAATAAAAACAAAGAGCATCACTCAACTCCTCTAACTCCTCTAAGCTCTTTAGAACTAATTGTTAACTTATTATAAATAGAAATTCCCTCAAAATAGAGCCAAAAATCACCATAGGACACTAGAGAGTCTAGTAACTCCACAATAAGATCCTCTAAACACAAGTATCAACCTATAAGGACCCAATGATAGACCAAATCCATTAAATCTGTCACAAATCAAAAATGGGGACATTACATGGTCAGTTGAGGCTATTGAAGCATTATATATTCTATGATTGGGATTATGAGTATCCTTCTATAAACAAGATGGAGCTTGACATTTCATTAGAGGAAACCTTGGATGAAGAGGTTAGGACTTTGATGCATGTACTTAAAGCTCTATAAGGGAACCACATTTGTTGAATGCTTGGTGCAGCCAAGGTGGAGGATAAATCCATAGTTTAGTACATTCACTCATGTTACTATGAATAAAGGTACATGATTCTATAATAGAGGGAGCAGATAGAGGATATGCTTTAGTTGACTTTTGAGGATCTTGGTCATATTTATTCAAATGGAGTAGACCATGTTGAGATGGATTCTTGAGTGCTAAGGAAATTGTAGTTGTCAAAGAACTATGATTCATGAGATGAAGTTCCATGTTTATAGATTGAAATTTCTTTATGTGAATGCCTAAATTGTAGATAGATACTTGGAATGTTATCACTAAAGATTCGACAATTGATATGTTATCCAAGCCTTCTGCTAATGTGAAGTTTCTACATTATTGAAGACAAGCTTGGAGTTATGGATTGGAGCTCTTGTTGAGAGGGATCCTCAATATCCATGATTACTTGATATGTAATTCAATGCATCCTTCTCAGTGAGAGAGATAAAGTAAAAAGCCTTGTTCCACCCTCTAAAAATATTCATGGCAGATCCACCCTCAAATATGGTTCATGGTGGATGTCATGTAGTTATTACATGATCTTGTGAAAACTTCTTAAGAGATGACAATATTTCAATGAAGTTTACTTGTGGTCACTATGGTAAAGTGATGAATTTAACATAGTTTACTACCATGATTGATATCATATGGTTGGTATCCAAGAACATGTCATGATAGTTCATTTCTCTTCCATAATATTAACTGAGTAGTAAGTAACTATAATGATTTATATAACTGAGATTTGTCATGGTGGATGTTATGAGATGTAACAACTGTGGATATGCCATGAGCATATTTTTTTTTTGGTAGACATCATGAGACATGATGTCAGTACACATACCAAAAAAAGATATGAGTATGGTGAATATCATATGGTTGATATTCTTGGGCATATCCACTAATGTTATTGCACATACCAAGAAAAGATATTCCTCATGTTATCGTGAGATAATAGTCGTGCACTATGTTGTTTATTTGAATATAAATCATCCCTCCTAGTTAAGAGGGAGTGTTGATGATTGTAGCTTCAATTAGATGATTCCAATTAATGAAATAAAATATTTGAATGGCCTATTGGCCTTAAACATTTGATATCTATCCTTTACAATTATTATCATGGAGCATCATTATTATTGATAATAAAATTACTAAGTAGATATATATATATATATATATATATATATATATATATATATATATATATATATATCTACTTAGTATTATATATATATATTATCTATTGTAATGACCATTATAGGGTCTTACTTAAATTCTCATAATATTTATAACTGAGATTCATATTATATTTCATTCATACTCGAATAATCTTAAAACTCTGCCATTTAATATTAAATTAGTAATACATACAAAAATTATTTCTCCTTATGTATCAAATCACATAATAGATGGTAGAATTATTGTTGCTCAAGTTTGGACATGCTCAGCTTGGGGCTCCCTTAGATCTTTATCCATATTGGGATTTTGTTGCCCCAACCAATTTACTCCTCCTGTGCAGACTCCCTATCCATTACAGAATAAGACATAGAGATTCGTATCCATTTTACTAATAAAGTATATTTTGGTATGATACACATCACATTATTATTACTTGTACCTATAATCATAAAGATACCCATCTCTTATTTTGAACATTGAAAATTATGTCTAGTTCATCTAATCATTCAAATATGATTATACTATATTTACTATTTATATATATCCATAGATTTATAAGATATTTATTGTTTCTATATATATCTCACCCTCCTACATAGATGATGTTAGTATACCCCATTATATGTATATAAATTTTAGCTATATGTGTATGATGTTACTATATCATAACACACACACATTTATGTGGGCCAGTGATTTTTTTTTTTTTTGAAAAAAGAGAGGTAAAAACTTTATTAAACTTTAGAACAGAGAATTATAGAACAACAAAGGGCCAAAGCCCCAGGAACCACCAAAGACCACACAAAAAGAAGAACTAGATCATCCTTCCTTAATTCCTCTTACATCCTCTATAAGAGTCCTCTCCAATTCCTGGCATAACTTGCAGGGCATCTGCTCCCACCCATCAATCTTCCCCCCATCTAAATTCTCAGATGCCCATTTTGCTAGACTATTAGCCACCCTATTCCACTCCCTTGGAATATGGGCATAAGACACTGATTCCATCAAAGAGCTAACCTGTAATATCTGCTGCAATAGCGTAGACAACTGCCAGCTTACATCTGAGATCTTCCTCTCAAGGAAAAGATTAACCAGAATCTGAGAATCAAATTCACACATCACCTTATGCCACCCAAGAGCACAGGCCCATTTCAAAGCATATAGGATAGCCAAACCTTCCATCCTATTAATAGTTTGTACCCCTTTATTAGTCAAGAAGATAAAAACCACTGATCTAGAGTAATCCCTTCCAATCCCTCCAATCCCAGCTGGACTTGGATTGCCCCTAGAAGATCCATCCATATTAATTTTCAAAAAACCAACTGGATGGGGCAACCATCTCCCCATCCTTTGAACTTTTTGCTTCACATGTTTGCCTTTCTTGACACATGATGATGTTGGAGCTATCCCCTATATTCCAAACCTATCAACCATCTCAGCATCATTTTTCTCAAGCGGCATCACAATCTCATTCTTAGATTTAATAGTCTCTCGGATCATTCCCATAATTCTAAGCCAAACCTGTTGAATCTCCAATTTTTCACCCTGAAAGATTCTTTGATTTCTTTCCAACCAGACTTGCCATAGAAAAAAGATAGGTCCAGCATACTAAACATCCTATAAGAAGGAAGCCAAGGAGGGGGGCCTCCCAAGACTTATCCAAAACTCTGCCACAGAGGAAGCATGAATGCATGGGTGCCTCCAAACCCCCCACCAAAAATGCCAGAGTTGTAAGGTGAAAGAGCAACAGAAGAACAAATGTGTAGAGTCTTCCTCCCCACAACTACAAAGAACACACCATGAAGGACTAGAAAAATGCCTCTTCTAGATATTGTCCCAAGTCAAGCATCTATTCCAAACCAAAGTCCAAATAAAGAAATTACACTTTGGCCAAGAAAACTTATTCCAAACTTTCTTCCACCACTAAATCTCCCCTCCCCCCCCCCAACAAGTTGTTGGGAGAGCAACTCCTGATACCTAGAAGAAATAGTGTAAGAACCCTTGGGATTAGGGGACTAGGCCAATACATCATCATCCATAAGGGTGCAATAGTTTTAGCTAGAAAGAATGTAATGTAGCTCTACATGCTCCCTTTCTGAATCGAAAACCAGCCATTCCTCTGGGTTCTTCCATCTTGGCTCCACCATCTACCCCTAAAGGGAAAAGGAATTAAAGTCGCTCACCTTTGACCATCTAGCTTCACAAAACCTCTGGGCCAATATGTGTAAATGAGGATATTCTTCAACCATGGGAGGGTAGCCATCCCAAGCATCATGCTAGAAATGTGCCTCAACCCCACTATTACATATCCAAAAAATGCCACCTTTAATGAGCACAACCCCTTTCTTGAGAGTATTCCAAATCACTAAACCCTTTCTAGACAAGCTATATTGGGGGATATCTTTTTGGGTTATCCCTGGAAAGTACTTCTGAGTCAAAATTCTAGCCCATAACTAATCCTGTTCCACACACCATCACCAATACAATTTGGTTGCCAGAGCAATACCAATTAGCACTAATTGTTGTAATCCAAGACCACCAAACTACTTTGGGCTACATACAACTTCCCATTTAACAAGGCTCCACTTAGTTGAAGATAAACTACAAGCCCATAAAAACTGTCTTGCTAAGGAATCTAGGTCCCTAACAAAACTCAACGGCACCACCTGAATCATACACCTATAGAGAGGAAGAGCCTGAATCACAGATTGGAGCAGCTAGACCTGACCCACAAAGGATAGCCATCGGTGGGTCCAATGAGTGACTTTAACATGGAACTTGTCTAGAATGATCTGCCAAGAATCCCTAGATTGTCTACCCACTGAGATAGGAATCCCAAGGTAGAGCAATGGAAGACTCCCAATTTGAAATCTAAGAAAATGAGCAACTCTCCTTTGAATGGATGGCAGAGTGTTGAAGAAAAAAATGGAAGAGTTACCTTCATTAATTAGCTAGCTTGAAGTAGCAAGATAGACATCCAGCATCCCGCACAATTAGAAGCCTCCTAAATGGTAGCCATGCCCATCAAAGCTGTACCATCAACAAACTATAGGTGTGATTGAATAAGAAGGCCCCCTCCCTAATGCCATCCCTGAATGAAGCCCCCTTCTACATTCCTTTTTATCAATCTTCCCAAACCTTCTACCAGAAGAAGAAACAAGTAAGGAGAAAGGGGATTGCCTTGTTGCAAACCTTGAGAGGCACCAAAAAGCTCCTAATGTTCTCCATTAATCAAAACTGAGAAAGATGTCGAAGTCACATAGCTCAAAACCCATCTAATCCATTCCTCCTCAAAACTAAAGGCACCTAAAACTTTTTGGAGGAATGACCAACAAACTCTATCATAAGCCTTAGTCATGTCCAACTTGATGAACATAGCCTTGTCTTTAGAATTGGCCATGGAATGAATAGTCTCAGTAGCCACCACCACCCCATCCAAGATCTGGCATCCCGCCATAAAGCCACTTTGTTCTTCAGAAATCAACAATGGCAACCACTTTTTTAACCTATCAACAATCAACTTAGATATAATTTTATAGATAACATTACAAAGAGAAATAGGGCGAAATAGACTAAAACGATCAGTCCCATCCCCCTTGGGAATGAGAGCAAGAAAGGTAGATTTTAGGGCCCGAAGCATCTACTTATTCTTCTGAGATTCTTGCACAACTGTCAGTAAATCAATTTTGATAATGTCCCAAAATTCATGGAAGATCTCAATCGGAAAGCCATCTGGACCAGGAGCTTTACCTTTTTCAATCTGGAAGATTGTCCTCTCTAGCTCCTCCAAAGTTATGGCATGCATAAGGTGATCTTTCATTTCCAAAGAAACCAAAGAGAGAATACAAGAAAGGACCTGAGCTTCTGCAATCGAGTCCCCCTTCGACTCCTCCCTAAATAAAGAAGCAAAATACTGCACAGCTTCATTGGAGATATCTTGAGAAGAAGAGAGAACCTCCCCCCTATCTGTCACCAAGGTAGATATAACATTATCATGACGTCTGGCCTTCACCAAATTGAAGAAGAAAGCAATATTCTTATCCCCCTCTTGAAGCCATTCAATCTAAGCTTTTTGTTTCCAAAATATTTCCTCTCTTAGCTCTCATTCCTCCAAGGTTTTTAAAGCCCTAGCTTCATCTTGCAACAAATATTTTGACACTCCATCCTCCCTAATCATCCTAGTAATATCATTCAACTCAGCTTGGGCTGCATTTTTTGCATGGAAATTTTTTTTAAAGCATTTCCCGTTCCACCATTTGAGCTAATACTTAACATATTGGAGGAGTTTAGCAACAGTATACATTGCAATACCAAAGGCAGGTCTACCATCCTTCCACCAATCAGCCACACACCCATACAGGTCTGGGTCCCTCAACCACATGAGCTAGAATTTGAAATGTGGCTTGAGGCAACCAAGCAGAAGAAATAACTAGCTTAATGGGCCAATGATCCGAACCTCTCCAATCTAAAATCTTAGAACTGGAAGACCACAATCTACCCACCCAAAAATAGGAAACCATGAATCAATCAAGATGTTCAGTAATGCAATTGTCACCCACTCTTCTATTGTTCCAAGTGAATTGACCATTGTTAGGCTTGACATCCACAAGATTGAGTGTTGATATATTATCCCAGAATAACATAGAAGAGAGCTCAAGTCTTGCATTGCCCCCCTATTTTTCAGCTAAATCAAGAATAGCATTAAACTCTCCAACAATAATCCATGGCAACTAAGGAAATTGGCTACGAACAAAATGAATATTATTCCATACAAGAAGCTTACCTTGGAACTCAACAAGAGCATAAACATTGGAAAAAAGAATAGATTCTCCTAACTCATAGCACAAAGAGACCATGGATAAGGAGGATCTAAAGGATATCCACCACAATGGTTGAATCTTTCGTGGGTTCCAGAGACATGCCACGCCCCCCGAAGATCCCTAAGCTCTAATGCACTGGCATTGACCATTCTTCCACAATTTAGGTGCTATACCCATCATGCCCTCCATAAAAACTTTCGTCTCCTAAAGAAAAAGAACATCAGGAGAATGACTTCTGACCAATTCTTGAACAACTTTTTATCTAAGGCCACTATTCAAGCCCCTTACATTCCATGAAATAATGATCATTTCAGGGGAGTCAAAAAGTGGGAATCCAATGTCTTAACAAATCCTGACTCCACCAAACCAAAGTATCCCCTATCATCTTAATATTTTCTAAGTCCTTCTTACGTCCACTTTTATAGCTTTTCTCTGGAACTCCCTTCTTGCCATCCTTTTGAAGAATGCCCAAATGAGGAGAAGACTTTCCACGCTTATCCAACTTTGAGACAACAGTCTATGTAGGAGGAGTCATGCCCTCTCCTCCCTGTCCCAAATCAACATTTGACACTAGGATCATCTGAGCACTTGCCTACCCATTAGTGATCATAGGCATGGTAGATTCCACTTGTGGACTAGGAATAGGAATCGAAGAGGCAATCTCTAGGCTGGCACCCACCACAAATTGATCTACACTATTAAATCCTGGATTAACTTCTTGCTGACCCAACTCATCTAAGACCTCAAATCTGTTAAATGTATCCTCATCTTTTCTCTCCCTTAGAGTCCTCTTCTGACCTCTATTTCAGTTACGAGCCTTGACCTGAACAAAACCCTCAGCATCCATATTCTCACGAAAATAGGCTTCTTCCCTTTATCTGTACCAAGAGTGTTATGAGGAGGAGGCATAGCCTACTGCTCTACTACCTTTGCCTTTGGGAATCTATGCATCAAGTGGCCATATTCATGACACAGGTGACATCCAAAAGGGAGAGTTTCATAATCCAGTTACTACACCCAAGAGTATGAACTTGCACACATTTCCACCGCATTTGGCAATGGTCTAGTCAAATCCAGTTCCACACAAATTCGAGCAAAAGTCATTACTTTCTTACCAAGGGTCTGTGTTGAAGGCCCCACTAGCTTCCCGAGCATCAAAGCAAGCATATGAAGAACATCCTCTCGACAACATTCTATTGGAAATCTAGGTAGTTGAACACACACCGGAACCCAATTTCGAAGCTTCTTAGAGGGATTAAATCCTGCATGCCATGGCTTGACAAATAGCCTGACCTAGTTGTAAAAATAGGTCCCACCCTCAAACACCCTATTGGGATTAGCTAGTCAGATGAATGTGACCGTGAAAAAGTTATTTGCAAGCAACATGATCTCCATCTCACCCTCTGGTTCCCAAACTCTTTGAGCCCAATTTTCCATATTTTGAAGAGATACTCTTAATCCCAAAAATTTACAATACAACGAGTGTTTAGAATATTATTCCACATCATCAGCAATCATATCAAAAGGGATTACCATTTTGGGTCTTTCTTTACATCATTCAAGGCAACCGTTAATCTTCATTACCCAAGATCCCCTAGGTGGGCCCAAATTTGAAGCTTCTGAAATTTGAGAGAAGAGGGCATTGTTGAATACCCTCACCCCTTGTCCCGACAGATGCACTTCTATTGCATCTTGCAATTCTATATCGGGCATAGCCCTTGAACGCTCACCCCGAGACATATCCTCACACTAGCCTAAACTGTCCACAGTAAGGAAACCCCACCCAGGCACCTTCAAAAAAGATTAATCCCATAGGTACCCGCAGGATGGTGACCAAAAGCAGCACATACCAGTGTTAATGTCCACGTTTGTTGTCAATACTCTCCCTTGCATGATTAGAGACTCCCCCCTCCTACGCATGCATAGAAGAAAGCAAAAAATGAGCTAGGGCATGGCTGCCCTAGCTTGGCTTCAACTTGCAAACCTCTGCCATCATTTCCAAAAAAATTGCGGGCCAGTGATTTAGCCATGTACTTAGGTGCACAATATATTTGGGTGGCAAATGGAGAATAGTCCCTTCATATGCATGACCCCTTAGTTTAATGAAATAATCTTCCCTTATATATGGTGACACTTAAATTCCAATTACATGATGGGTCCATCATGAGTTATCGCCCTTTCTCTACTTTATTTTTTCTTATCTTTTGTTCCTTCTCTTCTCCTATGGGTGTCCACATAGGATAGAGGTTAGATTAGTTTATTAATATGTTTGTAACCTCCCAACCTCTCATACTATGTTCGAACATGTCTATTTTTATAGGTCAAGTGAATATTGATCTTCCACTTTATATTTCTCATCTCTCTGTCTTCCATGATTTGTCTATTCCCATCAATGAGTATTTGTTGAATTTGATGAAAAATCAACCCCATAGTTCCCAAGAATCACTTGCATGCAAACATTTATCATAGAAAGAGAGAAGCAAAAAGTTATTGAGGCTAGAATTGCCAGATCCATAGATGAGACATTCTTGGTGATCCAAAAAGAGAACTTGCTATTTGTAAGAATTTGCCTTAGGGCAAAATTCACCCATGAACTAAGAACTCAAACACAAGCACAATTGTAGACCAAAAATGAATACGATCAATTGATCAGAGTATGTCCCAATACATTGCTCTGTTCAATATATAATGAATGCACACACTAGGAGTGCTTGTATATAAAGGCCTCTTAGGAAGCACCTAGAATGTCTCTAGAAAGAACCAAGAGATAAGATAAGCATCATGACAACTAAGCACATGCCTTATCCATCATTCTAGATGAGTGGATAAGAGTGACAAGGTTGTAGACACCATGTGCTTAATTAGTGTGCTAACTCATGTGTTGTAGACACCATGTGCATAAAAGAGGTGTGGATTCCTGTGTTGTCAACATGACAACTCACAAGAGTACACATATTCCTAGGTGGCTAATAAATAAATAATAATAAATATGCATTAACCTAAGTAAACTTAAGTAAGTGTAAATAGTGAATAATTATTTACACCAACACTCCCCCTTAAGTGCAACTTAGGGGAATGCCCTTAAGCTTACGAAAACTAAGATGAAATGCATAATGAGTTCCAACTACAAGACCGTGTTAGGTGCTCATGTACAAAATGAAATGCAATGAAATCTCTCATAAAGAAAAGAAAGAGGGAAAACCTCATGGGAAAAACCCTCCTCCAAAAAGAGAGACGAAAAGGGATGGATGGATGGATGGATGGAGTAATCAAGACCCCCCCATTACAACATACATCAAGTATATACAAGAGAAAAATGGAGGACAAAACCCCTTGAGAGGAAAAAGTCCTCCCTAAAAAGGAGAAGGAGAAGAGGTAGTCCTCCCCCCCCCCCCCCCCCAAAGTAGTATGTTGATCAGTGAGAAATGCTTTGATGTAGAAGCTGATCCATGACCTTTGAATAATGTTCCTCCCCTTTGGAAGAAACAAATGTAAGGGTAAAAAGGAGATGCATCCCCTATATGGAGAAGGAATCTCTAAGATGAACAATGTCTCTGAAACCTATTCAAGTGTCCTGTGTCGATGGTGATGATGGCTTCCTCCATAACTGCTAAGAAGAAGTGCAGATTGAACAAGAAGTGATGTAGAACCTGTTTCAAAAAACCAATAGTCTTCTCAAATGACAAAGAGACCTCCTATAGATGTTGTACATAAGTATCCATAATCACATCAGCCTGGAAAGACTGATCATGTAGAGAATGGACATGAGGGTCAGAGTGTGCCCTCACAACAACTGTAGATGGATCGTCCTCAACAAAGAGAAGTGGAAAATCATCAAAGAAGTTTTCCAAATCTTCTATGTGTGACTCCAAGAACAAAGCTGAAATGTCAGACAAGAAGTCATCACCTGGAAGACAAACTGTACCCTGTTGTGTTGAAGTACATGAATCTATCACTACGATAATGAATGAAGTATTCACCTCAAAGAGAAGACAAATATCATCAATAGTGTCTCCCACATCTTCAATGTGAGACTCCATGAACAAGCCTGCAATGGTGGGGAGGAAGTCGTCACATGAAGGTAGAGTAGGAAGACATAAAGGGTCCTCCTGCACTGAATCCAAAGCATCTGTGGCTGTAATAGGATTAGGAGTAACAGGAGTTGGAGGTGTGATCTCATCTAAAGAGGAGTTAGCTGCAACTAGAGGTATGAGATCTTTTGGGAATGGAGGAATGTTTGGATCTCCATATGTCTCCCAAAGATACATCCAATTATCATAATGATTAGATTTCTTAAGGTCGATAAGTGAATCTAAAACCTTATAATACGTATATAGAAAGAGAGCAGTACCAGTGAGGGAAGAAGTCTTAGGATCGTATTCAAGTCCTCTCACATATGGTAGTGCATTATGCTGACTGAGAAATTTGATAGCAATTTGACTCCATTACTAATAGTTTTTTGGGGTCAAATAAATCAAATCTACCTCTTCCATGATGGACCTATCAATTGAACTTCCAAAGAATCAAAGAACCCCCCAAAAAAAATGCTTTGGCACTTTATAAGTAGTGCATGTACAATGGTCCACTTGTCAAAACGAACAAAGTGAACTTTCTGATTTTGCTTGTACAACTACTTTTTGAGGCCCAAATCTGTCAGTAAGCATTGTAGCTCAAATGTACAACAATTCTGAAAAGTACTTAAAGCTTTATAATGCAAAAAAGCCCTAGTTCTGAGAGTGAGAATTGTAAGGAAACTCAGGTACGAAAACAACTTCCTACACTAATCTCATCAGGAAAGTATGATGCAAATCCTATTAAAATCTTCTACACTTACAGATTCAATATCATGTAAACAACAATATTGCAGCCAACCATGCATATAGAAAATAGACAGAAAAAGGAACACATAACACAAGGATTTGCCGGTGGGGAAAAACCTTTTGGTAAAACAACCCCACCCCTTCAGAACCTGCACAATGTATTATCTTCAACACAAGGTTACAATACACTTGCAATGCAAGTTCAACATAGACAACAGAAGACTCTAGTAGCTAATCGCAGTACTAGCAATACACCCTTTTCGCATCGCATCTCTTCGCAACCTTAAAAATGCTTATAACATGCGCTTCACTTTAGGGCTACTCCCAAAAGGTAAATCGTATTAAGGTTTTACCATTCTTCGAGAAAATAGGAACCTCAAAAAAAATTTCACACTATTGGGGTAGAGTGTACAGTACTCAAATATCTTAGTTGCCACATGTCTTCACCTGTCATTGAATCTTCCTAACATAGCTCTTACGTGTCATAGGAATCCGTCATAACCATTTTAGTCATGATCTCCTTACACACAATTCAAGATGTTGACACATCAACATTATTTGCAACAAATACATTTTACAAAACAAATAATAAGAATAGGAATTATACAAGGTTGAGACACCTTATTCCTAACAAGAATTTTGTCCACACAACCCTAGAATCTAACTATAGATATGGAAAGTACATGAAAAATAATGCACTTTCAAAAAAAATGGAACCTGAAATGTGACCATATGAGCGCGTACAGAGCGTTTCAAGTTGCAAAATATAGGATTATGCAAGTTCAGTCACCAAAAGATGCAATTTTTAAAAAAATCCTTGCACCAAAACTAGAAAACAACACCACCACTACAAATTTCATGAAATTTTGCTCAATTTCAAAAAAAATTGCACCTGAATTGGAGTCTAGATGTCCAAGTTATGGGCTCGCAAAGTCAGGCTACCAAATTGAAAAGTAATTTGGAGAGGAGTCTGGCAAGAAAATTGCTATCTTAAATTTGACGATCAAATGATCATCATAGTTGTTAGAAAATGTCTAGTTTTGACGGTTAGATGGCTGTCAATTTTAAATAGTGCTTTGATGATGTCAGCAAAAATGACCACCTAGGCTGACGTGGCAGTACGAACTTCTGAATAGGCCTATAGATTTACATGTGGCTGAGCTGTATGAATGACATGGCAGTCCACTATGTCATGCTAATGTGCTAGTCTGTGTGGCAGTCTTTAATGTGTGGCACGTGTCAGCTACATAACTAGCAATGGGCCAGTAGCAAAATGCCATGTGGTGGTGTATGTGGATGGTAGAGTCACTGACTGGACTGACAGTAAGCAGACGTGGAACTGTGTGGTAGCATGTTGGATGTCCACATGTGTCCCATGTGGTAGGAGTCAGTAAGCAGCCAGATGAATAGACCTATGTCGCGTGGCGTTAGGCTGTCACTGATGTGTGCAGGTCGTGGCAAAAAAAAGTTGAGTCTCTATGCCACGTGATCGATTATGGATCACACCATGTGTGCCAATACTAATGTTTTACTGGAAAACTAATGTCGATCGTTGGAGATCTCTTAACATGACACTGGGAAGTGCCAATGCATAGGCGGGGAGTCGTTTGATAAATGTCGATGCCAGTATATCCATTGCGAGCCGAAATAAACTCTATGGGCTGCCAAGAACCGTAGTGCGTTGAAAAACCTGTGATGTGGCTAGAAAGAGAAATGCATTTGTCAGAATATCAAATGCATGGGCCACATAAGGGAAAAAGGCAGGCGAGGTTTTAAGGGTTTAATCCCACATGGATCATAGGTTAAACCTCACTGCTGTTTATATGAAGTGGGCTGCGAATAATAAAATAAAGAACCTACTGGTGGGAATTTGGTTGTGCTTAATCCATAGTGGGAGGTATGTAGGCCATTGGTTGTGCTTGTACTAGTTGGAAATTACTATTTAACAGTCTGGTCTAGTTGGAATATTCCCACTTGTATGACTTCTACGAAAAAATATACCTCCAAATAGCAGAGTCAGGGTGTCACTACCTAGTTCTGCTAAACAAAATTTCTCTACTGGAATAGATGAAAATGGCAGAGAAAAATGACAGATCCGAATTAAAATTAAATTAAAAATCTACAAAATAACCATACCCGAACTGCAAATCAAGGCCTCCGGGTTTTGATATGCAAAATTTTTTTTGCCTCACTGTTAACTTTGGGCCAAGGTAGCCAAGTTTATAGTCAATCTTCACTGAATCAACGTTTCAGACACAATGGCAAGGTTAGATCTGGCTCTAGATGCTCCCAATTTCTGTAGTACTCTAAATTTGGGCTGAGGTACTGAAGAAACAATGGTCTCGAACGACTATGTGATGAGAAAATCTCCAAGAGCTTTGATACCATGTAAGAATTTTCCTTAGGGAAAAATTCGTGCAGGAACTAAGAACTCAAACACAAGCACAATTGTAGACCAAAAATAGATATGATCAATTAATCAAAGTATGTCCTAATACATTGCTTTGTTCAATATATAATGAATGCACACACTAGGAGTGCCTGTATATAAAGGCCTCTCAGTAAGCACCTAGAATGTCTTTAGAAAGAACTAAGAGATAAGATAAGCACATGCCTTATCCATCATTCTAGATGAGTGGATAAGAGTGACAAGGTTGTAGACACCATGTGCTTAATTAGTGTGCTAACTCCTGTGTTGTCAACATGACAACTCACAAGAGTATGCATACTTCTAGGTGGCTAATAAAAAATATGCATTAACCTAAGTAAACTTAAGTGTAAATAGTGAATAATTATTTACACCAAAACTATTATCAAAATTGAATGAATAAATTACAAAGAGATCAATCCTTATAAATAGAGATCAAAACCCTCACAGAGTAAAACTTAGGTTGCATGATAATAATTAATAACATAATTAATTATTATATGCCTAAAGTATAGCTTAAGTAAACCAGAGATAATAAGTGACTTAATAATTAAATCAAAATGATTTAATTAATAAGGCAATATCTTATTACTTTAACACCCCCCTAAGATAAATTTAGGGAGTGGCTAAAAACCTAGAAACTACTGCTGAAAGCAAATTTGGGTCCCGAAAACAAGGCTTGATGAGGTACCCAAGCACAACCAAATCTCTGTGAAGAGGAGAAATAGAGAAAACCACATGGAAAAAACACTACTCCAAAAAGAGATGGAAAGAATGTTCCAGAAGATAGGAACAAAAGATGATCATGAAGAACACCACTGAAGCATGAAGCTGCAAACATTGCCAAACTATTGATTTGAAGAAATTCCACTGTATAGAACATGACCAGGTAGAGAAGACTAAATTTGAAGAGTAGATCAATCAAAGATGGAAGCTATCTTCATGGCCTCCAAAAATCGAAATGAAAGAATGCCTATATGGTAAATGATCCATCTCATCGAAATGCATAGGTATCCAACCACTACAATCGCCTAGTACATAGGATCAAATACCAAATACATAGCTCACTCCATCAAACCAAGAAAGCAATAGAACCAACATAACCCCCCTATAATGTTGAGAGGTAAGACATGAACACTAAAACTAAATGCAATATCTCCTAAAAAAAGAAGAACTGAGAACATCAAGAGTGCAAAAGAAGTACAAACACCTATAATGACATGTGCCATTGACACATCATGAGGCTAATGTTGTGGAAGGAACACTCACTTGAAAAAAGAAGATGACAAATATGGCCAACATAAAAACCCCCAAGACACTTTATAATGTAGTGTGAGTACAACAAAAACACAAAGATGTGCAAGATCCTAAAATGTAATAGAATGACACTTTATCTCAGTGTGTTTGAAAAAAATACTACAAAAGGATGTCAAAAAATGTCAAAAGAGACATAATGTTGATACAATAGATAGTACAACCCATGAAGAATCATATAAAACAATAAAATCAATCCCCATACTTGAAACAACCAAGTATCCATCAGAATACAGAAAAGCAAAAAAATGAATGGGATGTGTCTGGAGCAGAATTTGGAAAATAGAATGTCTTAAAATATGTCTCTTGGAGTGCAAAATAGAACTTCTAACTTTGACAACCAAAATAAACCACCAAACAGTATAAAAAATTCAAATAAACTACACAATTATGATGGGCTTGGAATCATCTTTTTTACTCTTCTTTCATATCAAAAAATGGAGTTAGGATGAGCAAGTTATGGACAAAAAACCACATGTAGGTCAAAAAAGTGTTGGAAAAGCAAAAAATTGCCTCAGGATCTATGCCAAAATGTCTCAAAAAGTGTGTCCACCAGTACCAAAAATTACCTCAAGAAGCATATCAGTTCCTTACGAAAACTATCTTGATTTGCATGCCCCAAAATCTTTAATTTTTGTGCCAAAAATCACAAAACACCACCTCAAGAAACGTGCCAAAAATCTCAATTGCATCCCTTAATATCTCAATTTTTGTGCAAAAAAGCTCATTTTTGTGCCAAAAATCACAACATCGCGCCTCAAAAAATTTGCCAAAATTTTCAATTTTCAAAAATTTTGATTTGCACACAAAATTTTAAAAATCACCACCTCAGGAAACGTGCCAAAAATCTCAACTGTCGAACAAAAAATATCAGTTTGCATGCCAAAAAATATTAAATTTTTGACATCGAGAAATGTGCCAAAAATGAGAAAAACATTGCCTTAGGGAAACTTGTCCAATTTGGGAGCAAAATTTTTAGCCTCAAATTCCAACTATGTCCAAATTGGACAAATTTTATATGAAAATAGGGGTTTTTGGGTGCTCTAAGCTCAACAGTGAAGTTAATTTGGGCTCAAAGTGCACCGAAAAATGGTGACCCCTCGAGATTCAATACAAAAAAACTCTGAAAAATGAAACCCTTTGAGCAAAAAAGAACAGATATGAAAGCCAAGACAAATTTGTCATAAACAGAACAGGGGCATGAAGATTTGGAACTCTGATACCATATTGAAGTTGATGAAAGATCAACCCTATAGCTCCCAAGAATCACCTACATGCAAACACATATTACAAAAAGAGAGAAGCAAAAAGCTATGGAGGTTGGAATTGCCAGATCCATAGATGAGACATTCTTGATGAGCAAAAAAGAGAAATTGCTATTGTCAAAATTGAATGAATAAATTACAAAGAGATCAATCCTTATAAAAGGAGATAAAAACCCTAATAGGGTAAAACCTAGGTTGCATGATAATAATCAATAAAATAATTAATTATTATATACACAAGTGCTCATCATCGAATCACTCAATGTGATGTCGTCATAGAGTCTGTCAACATGATGTCCACCAAGGCTACTCTTATGCGTAGAAAGATAAACATCTCTCAAGGGCTTTCACCTGATACTTATGCATATCAAAGAAATATGGATTAAAGAGTAACATCTCTCAAATGATTTCACCTCATATTTCTTCATCTCATAGAAATATGGATTAAAGGGAAACATAACTCAAGGGCTTTCACCCCATATTTCTTCATCTTAGAGAAATATACATTAAAGAGCAATATAGTTGAGACTCTGAGCAAGGGAAATATTATCACACTAGAATGACAGAGAGCTTCACATAGCTTTGGTTATTACAATAAATTGTAGTTGGCTCCAATGTTTGATCAAACAAGGAGAGTTCGAAGACACACTACTTCTTGAGCTTATTGATCCTCTACAAAGGATATGACACTTCCCATTTTCCACTCAAGTTCCCTCTTAATCTTCTTGAGTCTAAAGAAATTGTCAGCTCATGCTCTCCCTTTATGTACAATTAATACTATTCTCCAGTCTTTACTTCATCATATTCTTGAGTGCACTAGCCCTTAGATAGGTTGTTGTGATGGCCTCTGGTCCAAATCTCTTCCTCTAACCACACACAAATTAGATGGCTATGAATAGATTCAAATTTTAGTGAATCTCTAACCCGATATGAAGTACGAGTCACTGCAAAGCATTTGCACACTTGAGCTGGACAATATGTTGGGCATACTTTTCCCAAATTAAAGAACATACCCAATACTTGTCACATCTAGATACAAGCCCACCGTGTGTAAAATTTTGCCTATAAATCAATGAATATTCAGTACTTTTTTGATAAGATATAACTCACATCTTCAATAATTGATACAATAATAAAAACAACACAAATGCCCAATGTGATGACTCTGTTGATTCTTTCAAGATTTCCTTAATAATGTCAACTCTAAAGTTTGAAATTATACCATTGTACATTGTCTATGTATGCATATAATTTCCAATTATCAACATTAGAAAGTCTGGTGAATAAATATTAAAAAATCAAGCCTAATAATAGAAGGCATCTACCATTAGAGCATCAAATAATATGAATAATGACAATCACATATCATCTCATAACTTCACAATGAGAATTATTGACATACAACAATTGTAATATTTTATACTTTTTTCAAATATCTTGTGGGTACTAATAAACTCACATAATTACAGATCCATCCACATACATATAATAAATATTTTTTCTCAATTTAAAATATTAACTCTTCAAGGAGTCATAGTAGTAGATTTGATAATAGGACTTATTTGCAAATTACCTCAGATTGTATAGTTCTAGAAGACTTCTTCTAAAATGAATGATTCCAAACCACAAGACTTTATTGCAACCCACTCATGCCACATAACCATCAATGATCTTGTCATGCTATAGGCTCTATGGATTGGCTGTGAATGATTTATTATTTCTCTTTCTTATTATATGTTTGCACATGTAAAAAATTAATTTGTGGAAGATCTAGTTTGCTGGTCATATCAATTTGAATGCCTTTAGTCACACTTACATACTCCAAGACTGTAGGAGTCACACTTGGCCTAGTGTCTTCATCTTGCCATTGTTAATAGACCTAAATTGTAACACCTTGCCTTGTGACCCATAAGAAGTTAACCTAAACTTTTACTAAGTTTGACGAACACTTTTTTTTAAAAAGGTAACATACACAATAGTAATAGAATAGTGTAAGCAATAACATACACTCATACATCAACAACACATAAACAAGTTACAACTCTTAAGGGTCCCATGAAGATGAATCACATTTAATTTTAATTAACACTAAATCCAATATAATATAAATCCACATCAAATAATAATATACAAGTATGATTCTATTTAAATAATATACAGTTATCTCAAATGTCACTTGGCAATAATCATAATGCACCATCATCCACTGTACAGGTCATAGGGTATGAAGGGCTGAAATAATATACATCATGAAATAGATTACATCATCTCGTAAGATCCATGAAATCAAATACAATACACTTATAGCATAACCATCCATCGTAGAAATACAAGATTAGATAAAAAGGAACATCTGCATAAACACATCCAGCAACAACATCTGACAATCGAATCTCAATGGTATAAGAAAAAGCACTGCTAGTCGACCTCATAGAACCCAAAAAGGCCCACTCCCACCATGCTGAGGAGATAAAATCACATCCCAAACAAGATAACAAACTCAAAAGTCAAAACCAACATCTAGGTTCAAGGAATCACCTAAAGGCAAACTATCTCAAAGGGTACCAAGACACAAGTATCAACTAATCCCATATGCAACACAGACATGTTGGAAATCTATTATGCAAGCGGGCAAGTGTCATCGCATGAGCCAACTCTAAGGTTACTTTAGCAACCTCTCTAGACTTTGGCCCCCAATGTCTCTATGTGGCACTAATATCCTTTCGTATAGACAAGACATACTAACAAGTTGACTCTAAGATTACCTTGGTAGTCTCTTAGGACTTTGACCCCCTAGTGACTTTTTGTAGTACCAATATCTTGTTAATTCATTTTAAACCCATTTAATGAAATGTTATCACTTATTAAATAACCTATAATGGGTTACCCGTCAACCTCTTTAGGGCCTCCACCTGCATTGCAAGCCACTTCCCAATATGACATATAGATAACCTACCCTAAGCTCAGTAAAATCAAAAAGATCTCAAAAGACCACATACCATACATCAGTTCTTAAACAAGCAACTGGCAAGCATTTAAATATCATTGGTCAAAATGCAAGCATCACTAAAACGATCATCCTAACAGGACTGATCCAAGAAAGTACACATAAACTAATCCATGTCATAATATGACATCACCAAGAACAAATCATACCAACACCTCAATCCTATATAAGTGGCTGGAAAGAAATCCAAATACAACTGATCAAAGACTCACAGGTTATATCAGAAAGGTCACACCTTACACCTTAGTTTCACACAAGAACACTGGAAAGCAATAACAATCAATAGATCAAAACATCTGATAGAGCATACAAGACACATTACCATGATTGAGTATAAAAGATTGTGATCAAAACATCATCATGACAATACAAAATAGAACTCCCAAGCCTCTCGTAAACATCCTGATTTGGTCAAAGTACTAAGTCAACCCTACACCCAACAATAAAATCACACATCATAAAAAGAGTACATACAAAAGTAACTTTTCATAATACATTAGATTTTGGAAAACACACATATTTAATTTTCACTATAGGTTTCCAAGTTTCAATTTTCATTTTCAAGGCTTGCAGTTCATAATGTTTTCAATCTCAATCAGGGTTCATTTTCCATTTCTTTAGTTGTCGGATTCACTATTGTTTCCGAGTTCACTAGAATCCCAGATAATTCAACAATTCATATAAAGTTTTTAAAAAATTGTTTCATAGTTCAATTCATATTGAAAACATAAGAGTTTAATGAACATGCACATCACAATTTTCGTCTTTCTAAAGTATGTTAATTACTAAGATTTTCGAATAAGAAAATTTCCCTAGCAATATAAATCATTTTCATATAAAATTGAATCATCGAGCACAACCCAAGTTTACTAAAGATAACCATTCATTCTCCCAATTAATTTCTTTGATTTTCAATTTACTTTAGAATTATATCTAAATAATAAAGTAATAAATCAAAATTTCAAATAATTATATTTCAAATTTTAATAATACTTATTAAAATTAATAATAATTATTATTATTATCAATTATTACCATAATAATTTTAAATTTATTAAACTTTGGAAAAAAAATTCCCAAAAAGGAAACCTGCTAAAAATAGAAACTTGCTAAAAATAAAAACTTTCCAAAATGAGAACCTACTAAAAATAGAAACTTTTAAAAAATAGAAACCAACTAAAAATAGAAACTTTCAAAAAATTTAACATACTAAAAACGTAAACTTTCCAAAAAAATAGAAACCTGCTAAAAATAGGAACTTTCCAAAATGGGAACCTAGTAAAAATAGAAACTTGCTAAAATATAAACTTTCCAAAATGGAAACTTACTAAAAATGAAAAATTTCCAAAAATGGGAAATTACTAAAAATGAAAACTTTCTAAAAATAGAAACTTACTAAAAACAAAAAATTTCCAAAAAATAAAAACTTACTAAAAATGGAAAGTGGAAACTTTCCAAACCTATCTCGAAAACACAGATTTCTTAATTGATTCAAACTATGAATTATCAAATTAATCAAACAACGGTTTCTAAATTCACCATACTCATATATAGATGATCTCAGAACAAAGATCAATTATAATATATGACAAGGGTTTCAATTTCATTAATTCGTTCATGGACGTAATCAAGAATATAAAACAATAAATTTCAATCACAAGGGTTTCAAACAAGTCTAAAAGTTCTGAAAACATATTTAACTAGACACGAATAAGACAAGAAAATTGAAGAATGGAAATCTACTGCGCAAATTAACCATGAGATTCTACCTGAAACTGATGCTAATTTGACAACACATGAAGCACACAAGAATTTCCCTTTCTTTTTGAAAACCTCCTTCTCCGAAATTGCTTCTCCAAAATATGATTCTCTAAAAATCTTCTTTCCTGAAAATTGCTCCTCCAAAACCTGTATGATTGCAAAATGAGCTCTAGATCTCTGATAAAGAGTTCTCCCTTAATTTGGGGCTCTGATTGTGCAATCACGTGATCTCTAATAAAGAGTTCTCCATTTATTTGGGGCTCTGATTGTGTAATCACGAGAGGGAACTTGTTGATCAATTATTGTTTATTTTTTAGTACCTTTTTACCTTTTCATACGCAACTCTTTTAGATATTTAATTACAAAATATCTTAATTTAAATACTTAGCTCTCTCTTTATTTAATTTATTATATTTTAATTTCATGCATATGCTTTACACAATTTAATTAAAATAAACCTTATTAAATGATTGCTTACTCTCTCTTATTAAATCACAAGACATTTTTAATATAATATTTATTAATTCAACTAATAATATTATTTAGAGTTTATTATTAAAATAAAACTTCTAAATAATAATTATTAAATTAAATAAATATAAATACGCCTAAATTAGAACTTTAATAAAATCTTTAAATTTAATCCCTTTATTTAATTAATTCATGAGACGTTTTTAATAATATATTTATTAACTTAATTAATAACATTATTTAGAAGTTTATCGATCAAAAAAATTTTATTTAGACTTCATTAATAAAATAAAACTCCTAAATAATTATCATTAAATTAAATAAATATAAATACGTAAAAAATGGAACTTTAATAAAATCTTTTAAATTTAATTATTTTATTTTATTAATTTCTCAATTAATTAAATATAATTAAATATTGAATTTTCTTTACTAAATTTCCATTAAATTATCTTTTAATTTGATTTAATTAAAATAGAAAATCATCACAGATCGACAAGACTAAATACGAAAATCCATCATAAAGCACAGAATACCAAAACAAACTCTAGGGTAAAAATCACAAATTCACATCACTTGACGAATTCAGAAAGGTGAAACTAACTCAAATACTTGTCATACTTTCTAGAACAATTGGCTTAGGTTAGGATTTGGACTCAAGAGTTATCTCTCCACTTATACCATTGAAATACTACAATAGGATACACTCATCCTGGCAATTCAGGGAAGTCAATACCTGGTACCTGCAATCTGCATAAAAATCCACACATGCACAAACACATATATTCTAAACTAAACAAGCAATGGTAGGAAGTGGTGTATCATGTAGATCCTGACTAGCAGGTGACTATGACTCCTTTCCTCGACCACATTAGAAACATCAAATATAAAGAAAACATACACGCACACCATACAGATGCAAGTATGGGCTAAGTATCCATAGAAACACATAAAAATCATTCATCTAACTAACATCATGAAATAATTGAATTCACTGTATGAACATACATCTATCATCGAACAATCATGAGATAATTGAAATAAATAAGTAGCTCATCACATAATTCAATTTGAGTATGAAATGACATCTAATCAAATCTGGTAAATAAGTATCAATAATCATAAAACAAAATCACAAAACTAACCTAAAAGAATTCAACACTACAACAGAAAAAGTCAAGTAGGGGTAGGCATTACATAGATGACCATGTTTATATCAATTTAAATTAATTTTTGCCTAGCGTTTGCATGTTTGAGTTTGATCTGCACGGGTAGGTTTTTATCAGAAATACTAGCATGCATACCTCTTGGTTGGTTATGAGTGCAAAATGGTTGCCACGTCCATGAGAAAGTACATGTTGGTTGGTGAAACACCTCATTTTACATAGAAATCAAAGTGGTGCAACCAATTAAGGAATAGTTCATTCATCATCCATGCATGTGGTTAGTTTATCATGCAAGCACATAATTCATATTTCACCATATAATTTAGCATGTGATTCTTGCCTCTAAACAAGTAGAAGTCCATAATCATTAACACAAAAAATAAGGTTAATCCATTTACAATTCTTAGGAAGGATGTATGAAATGTTCCAACTTCCTCTTCTCTCAAGAAACCTCTTAGCCCCATTTCTGCCTGCCTACATACATGTTTCATCACTATTCCACATGTGAGTAATTCCATATGGATTTGCAGTATTTTTTTTTGACGAATTTTTATAGAAAACACATATAACGACTAGTCTCATATTGACTACAGTATCTTTGTAGAGCCCTTATGTTGTTTGCAATGTCAATTTACAATGGTGGGCCTTAAATATTTATCATCAATACTTCATGTTGGTGTGAATAAGTATTTACTATTTACACTTACTTAAGTTTACTTAGGTTAATGTATTATTTCAATATTTATTTATTTGGTCACCTAGGAGTATGCGCACTCTTGTGTGTTGTCATGTTGACAACAAGGAGTTCACACCTCTTTTATGCACATGGTGTCTACAACACAAGAGTTAGCACACTAATTAAGCACATGGTGTCTGCAACATCTCCACTTGAGATACACCTTGTCATTCTTATCCTTTCATCTAGAATGATGGATAAGACATGTGCTTAGTTGTCATGCTTATCTTATCTGTTGACTCTTTCTAGAGACATTCTAGGTGCTTCATGAGAGGCCTTTATATACAGGCACTCCTAGTGTGTACATTTATCACATATAATACAGAGCAATGTATGAGGACATACTTTGATATATTTATCATACTCCTTTTTGGTCTACAGTTGTGCTTGTGTTCGAGTTCTACGATCTTGGGTGAATCTTGCCCTTAGACAAATTCTTACATGGTATTAGAGCTATACCAAATTCTTACACTTCCATAAACTAAGATCATTGAAAGGGTTGGCTCTTCTCTCATATATATAAGCAACATGTTCCCTCAAGTTCACAATTTCCATCTCATGAACCACTACAAACATCTCTTAGCACTACTCAACAATTTTCTCTTCTTCTTCAAGGGTGAGGATAGTTTGGGGACCTTTCTTGGAGGTTTCTGTGAGACCACCCAACCATTTTGATATCATGATTATTGAAATGTCCCATTTCTTTGATACTGCATGGACATGCTAGTCTCCTCAATATCATTGAGCACCCCTTGCACGTGGAATGTAGAACATAACTTCTATGGAATTGTAACTTTATGTGCTCTCACTTATATAATATCTTCACATGTCAGTGTTAGATGCCATTCATTGTTTGTTTAAACATGTTGCATATTGCTTTCATTAAGTTACTGATTTGTCACAATGAGAGGGGGGAAGATGATGCCTCTTTTATGGGTGGTCAACCTAGTTGATGCTCGTTTCTTTTGTGCAAAATCCCTCAAATGATCTAACTTCATCATCTATAGTCAATACTAATAATAAAACAATGATAAATTAAAAATTAAGTGCTATGAGAATTAAAAATAAGAATAAAGCTGTACACTTTACAACATGTCAAAATGGAATGGAATAAAAAAAGCTCTCCATTATGTAGGTTGAAGCTTGTGGATCAATTCTAGTGGTGATGCTTAAATGATAAACCAATGTGCATTTTTTGATTGTTGGATATTATAGTGTAATATGAAAGTGATGTTTCAATAAAGGAGGTACGAATTCCTAATAGTAAAAGTGTACACAAAAATATAGAATGAGAAACAAGAACAATTGTAGAAATGTGACAATTACAATAGTGCTAATTTATGGTCAAAACCTTTTGGGTCAACTAGATGAGGTGGTGTAATTGGGTTGGGTTCTTTACACATAGTTTTTTGAGTGTAGACACGATAAGGCATATAGGAAATAAAGCAATTTGAGTTTTAATAGAGACCTCGGTATAAACCCAAAATGGGATATGGTTGGAGATCATACTTTTAAGAGTTTGTTTCCATGAAAGAGTCTTTGAGCATTCTCTAAGTTGTGGACCATAGTTTTGCAAAAAATAAAATGTTTAGATAGTTGGTTGTCTATGATTCAAGAATAACCTTGAAAAAATTGGGATATGGAGTGTAAAAGGATTGGTCTATAAGATGATAATAACCCATAATCCATTCTTGTTGCTCTCCAATTCATGGATATAGGATGCCCACTACCCATTGTGTGTGGGGATTTGGTTTATGGGGTGTAGGGGAAGATTTACAAATATATGCTATGATGTCTTCATTAGCATCAATTGTAGAGTAGACTACAATAGTATTTAGAGTACTCAGTATGCGGTGAAACTTGTAGTAGTTATCCCTATCATATTCATTACTCTTGATAATTTGATACTATTGATCTTGTTTACTAGTGTCGACATTGAGTTGTGTCCATGTCATTATTTGGATTGGATCATGGTCTCCTTGTAAGTTGTCCATAATCATCAACATAATGCTTTAAATTAACAAGAAGGCACTGTAGCAAGGATAATGTAAAGAGAATAGAAAAGTGATAGTTCCTAAAATGTTGAGCAATCCAAACAAACAATGAAGATGTTGAAAAGGTAGTAAGAGTGAAAAGAATTGAAAAATGAAGTGAACATAAGGGAAATAATACAAAAAATAGTAAGTTAAATTTGCAAAGATGTAATTGTGGAATATAAATGAACAAGATACTTAGGAATGAATTGAGCAACAATGGTACTATAAAGAGAATAAAAGCTAGAGTGAAAATGAATTCAATTTCAAAAACACTAAACAAACTATGAGAATGTCAAACAACCAGTAAGGTTATAGATAATAGATCATGCACACGAAGGAAATAATACAAAAGTTTTTATTGTGGCATGTTATTACTTCTGGTACTTTCTTAGCACATTCTGAACTTGAATAGTGTTCAAAATGTTTCATTATGGAGAACATCTACATAAGTTCTACATTGTGAGGTCCACCTCTAGTAATACATGTGTAATATGTACAACCCGTGACCAATTTGATGATGGAGAACATATATCAACTATTTTGATCTATAGATTGTAGTCACCTATGATTTTTGTTTCCAATGAAAACAAATAGGTTAAGATTTAGGGAAGAGTTCACATTTTCAAACTAAAAAGCTTTTTTATTACTATTTCAATCAACCATAACAAATTAATCTATTTGAGTTGAATATGTGGAAATGAATTGAAGAACAATAAGAAAATGAAAGTGAAATGAATGTCAAGGAGTCCAAACAGACAAATAATAGTAGGTTAAGTATGCAAGATGTGAAATAAAAATGAGCAAGAAGGAAACATTAACTTGAAAATGAATTCAACAACCATGATAATAGATAAATTATAAAGGATTGAAAGTATAAAAAGTTGTAAATTAAATAAAATGAAACGCGAAGGAAGTATTATTACCATAAAAAATAGAAAGTGAAATAGACAATACGTGTATAGAAAATTGAAAATGAAATGAAAACAACACACAAAGTATGTATGTAATATTAAAAACATAACTTATTCAAAAAACTTGAATTCTTCATGCTTTGTGTCTTGTATTTGCCTCATGTTCTTCAATGGATGTTGAATAACAAGAATTGGAATAAACATTTGTTTCAAGTCTACTCGTATGAAACAAGTTTGCTATGTTGGCGTGATGTATTTAATTTGCATCCTCTTTTAAATTTGAATTTTGAATTCCTAGCTTTAGTTGCAAGAAATCATTCGATTGCTTTAAAATTAGACTTGATGGCATTTGAATGTGAATTTGTGAACTTACAATTTTTTTTATTAGCGAATGCAAGTGGTTTAATGCTAAAATGACTTCAAGGTGTGTACTGAGGTGGAATGAAGCAACATCATGGTTGGAATGATTTTACATGACTATGCCAATAGTTTTAGGATGGTCACATCTTAGTAGGCAATAGTGGTTTTATTGTTTACATTCTAACAACAATATGCAACTTCTTTTGGGTTTGCACTTGTCTACCTGATAATATTTAGTTATTACTATGGGTTAGCCTTAGTTGGCGAGCCTCATGTACATCTAACTATTTGACACGTGATCTTTTGGCTTTGGGTTTATTTAAAACCAGTTTGAGTGTGATTTTGTTGTGAATGACTCACTAGGCTGCATGTTAGAACTTGGAAGTATGTCAGACATGTTGAATTTAAGACAAGACAAGCATCTTTTTGTTTATAAATGGACACAAAATATAAAATATATGTTCACCATCAATGATACATTTTGTAGGCTATTATTTTTTGTGTGAATTTGTTTATTTTCTACTTTTTACCTATCATGTAATTGCCATCAATACAAGTTTGAGGCCCAACATCACCACTAATATATTGTGTGCACATGTTCCTACTCTTCTCCCCCAATGTTTTTTTTAAAATAATACTATTCAAAATTCATATATCATATATAATATAAATTAATAACAACAGTAAATTCATATTATATAAACCCCCTTCGTTCCTCCAACTGTGAATCCACAATAAAGAGATGATTTTTCGTTTTATCCTTCACATACTGTGTCGGAGGTACCATTAACATTCATTCATCCCACTGCCCGTGTAAAACCGCCGGCATTTTTACCTGGCAGCGAAGTGGCATTTCCGGACTCATAAGTGAGCGGCTGCGATCGATGATTCTGCTCGAGATGAACTGAGCACAGGAGCGGGTGTTTGTCATTGTAAATCAACGTCAAGAACCTTTCCTTCCGTATTTCGTTGGTTCAATGACAACACTCTGAAATACAATATTAAATGGTAACACCGTCGAACGTAATAGACGCGTTGTAGCTACGAGGATGACAAAGCACAGGAAAATCATTTGCATTTTTCGAAACCCCCTGCTGTTCTCTTCAAGAATGCAGCATCGGGTCTTCAATGGCGTCGTCATAGATCTCCTTCAGCACCATTCTCGCAGTGTGTTTTCCACACAACCTCCACAACCTTCAAATCCTAACTTTACACCGCAACACAACAAATACTACATATACCACGGGCAAAGAACACAATCGATAAAGAGGCCTACCGTTAAAGGATGCATCTTCACCCGCACGAGATCAAACCCATGGGCGCATTCAGTTCCTAGAAAACCCGAACTAAAACCCTTCCGAACAGACCTCTGGGATCCTCAAACCTTTAACCCTAAACTAAATCGCACTCCGCTAACTGGCGATGAAATAAATTTTAAAATAGGCCGGGGATTGTCCGCCATAGCTCGCTATGTATGTGAAAGCTTAAACAAACATAAAAAATGGGGGCCTGAAATTCTTGAAGATTTAAAAAAATTGCACCGGGTGACACCCAATGTGGTTACGGAGGTCTTGAAGGTGATGACAGATGCTAAACTGGCTGCCAAATTTTTTCACTGGGCACATAGACAGAAAGGGTTTAGGCACAATTTTTCTGCTTATAATGCTTTTGCTTATTGTTTGAATAGGGCTGGTCAATACAAAGCAGCAGACCAGGTCGTGGAATTGATGTACGCGCATGGAAAGCAGCCCAGTATGAAGCAGTTTGAAATAATGATCAGAATGCATGCTGATGCAGGTAGGGGTTTGAGAGTCTACTTTGTTTTTGAGAAGATGAAGAAGTTTGAGGTTAAGCCTAGCGTTTTTTTGTACAACAGAATTCTCGATGCACTGGTTAGGACAGATCATCTGGATTTGGCTCTTCGGGTTTATGAGGATTTTAAGAAGGATGGGCTAGAGCCTGAGAACATAACTTTTATGATTTTGATTAAGGGTCTTTGTAAGGAGGGTAAGTTGGACAGGGTTTTTGAATTTCTGGATGAGATGAAAAGCAAGTGTTGCAGGCCCGATGTGTTTGCGTACACTGCTATGATTCGGTCGTTGGTTGGCGTGGGGAATTTGGAGGGCGCTTGGAGAGTTTGGAAGGAAATGGCTCGGGCTTCTGTTAAGGCCGATGCTATGTCATATACAACGTTGATCACAGGACTCTGTAAGGCGAATGAGGACGAAAGGGCACTTGTTCTTTTTAGAGAAATGAAGGATAGAGGATTCCTTATTGATCGCACCGTCTATGGGTCGCTTATAGCAATGTATGCTTCAAACAAGAGGGTGGGGTTTGCTTACAATCTTTTGAAGGAGATGGTGAAATCTGGATACAAGGCTGATCTTGCGATATATGAATCACTAATTGAAGCTTTTTGCGGTGAGAAGATACTTGACAAGGCTTACAAGCTCCTGCAAATTCTGATTCAGGATGGTGTTAGCCACAATTATTCTACATTTATGCCTCTATTTTGGGCTTATGCTGAGACAAACAGCATTCATGATGTGTTCAAGTTGCTTGAGCAAATGACCCAGTTAGGTCGCCCTGTCAAGGAGGACGTTGTTAAATTCTTTGTTTTTATGGTTTGTAAAGAAGGAAAAGTAATAAAAGCAGCTGATCTGTTCGAAGAATTGAAGGAAAGAGGATATTACAGTGTCTCAATTTTTAATGTGCTAATCAATGGTTTGCACAAGGCTGGGGATGTTGTCAAGGCTCTTGCTCTTTTTGAAGAAATGGAAGAATTAAAGTGCGAGCCTGATGTGTTTACATATAATTACGTTATCCCTTGTCTAGTTGTTTCTGGAAAACTACAAGAGGCCTGTAATCTATTTGGCCATATGAAGGAGAGATCTTGGGTACCTAATGTTACAGTGTACACTTCTCTAGTCAGTAGTCTTTGCAAGGTTGGTGAGATTGATGCAGCCCTTTTGCTTGTGCGAGACTGTCTAGGATCTGTTACAAGTGGACCTCGAATCTTCAAGTATACTCTAACAATTCTCCATGCTTGTCAGTCGGGGAAGGCAGAACATGTATTAGAGGTTTTTACTGAAATGATGCAGGAATCAATTCCTCCCGAAGATGTCATATTTTGTGCAGTCATTAATGGGCTTTGTAGACACGGGAATGTAGAGGAAGTTCGCAAAGTATTCAGGAATCTCAGAAATGAAAAATACATCACAGAGTCTATTGTGGCGGAGTATGATGAGTTGATTATTGATCATTTGCAGAAGACCACTTCAAAATTACTGCGTTACAGTCTTAAATTTCACGGTTTGGAATCTTTATTAGATCACAAATAACACAGAGGGGAAGTAATCTTCATGGCAAGATGTATGGTCACTCAATGTCTTAGTGACCTGTAGGTGGTTAAAGTCAGCTCGAAGCAGAAGGGACGTTAGTTGTGCATCTCTGGTAATGCTTCTGAAGTTAGTAATATCTTCCCTTTGTGACATGGCCTGGCGGCCACAACTTTGTCTGGAACACACATTTAACAGTGGCTACAGGAAAATCATGAGAATGGAACAGGTTCAGGTTCTGATTTATTTATTCCTGGCATCTCTTTCCCATAGAGGTATAGTGTAATTATACGATGTTGTAAATTGTTACTTCTTTTATTACAAAGTAGTCTAGATTATTTTCTTAATTGTGTATCACTGCTTAGGATCTTACACGAATGGTTACTTCCAAATGTACTAAAATTAGTACATGTTTTTGAGCAAGAAAAGTTGCAATATTGCCCTACTGCAATTGTATGCCATCATCCTCTGCGTTTTAAGATATCAGGGTTTAGCCTCTATGTTTTTGCTACTTATTTAATGAAAATCTGTTGAAGTTTGAAGAAGATATCATTTTATTTTTCATTCAACATATTTAGCATTCTTGAAAATCTTCATATAAAGAGATTTTTTTTCTCTGTGTACTTCTGTTAAATAATATATTTTTTAAGATGGGAAAGCAACATCAATGAAATTAACCATGATTTCATAGAATTTCATTTTTTTGTTGACCAGAACAGTCAGTGCAAACAACGGACCAAGGTGAAGCTTTTGATAATTATATGGGGCATTTTCACCAATAAAGCTTCATAGTGATAGTATAGTATGGGTATATGCATTCCAATCATAGTTTCTGGACTAACCAGGACTGGCCGAGTCTTGGTGAGTTCAGAGTCCGAGTGACCCTGGCTGAGTCCTAGTGGTCTGAGACTTCCTCAAGGCAAAACTCCCTCAAAAGCTGGTTTTGCCCTGTCCTGCTGAGTCTTGTCATGTTTTTGATGAGTCCTGAGTATATAACCAAGATAACATACCAAGATAACATATCTGAGTCCTGTTAAGTATATAACCAAGATAACATACAGGTCTGAAAGTGCAGACCACCCTTGATCTTCTTATCCTATATAGTACATATGACTTTATTGTATCTTTCCTCTTGTGAGACGGCGACTTTCTAGAAGGCTATATACTATTAAAACTAATTTAATACACTATGTGTTAGTAATTAAATGATAACCAATCATGTAAGTTGCCGATCTATGGAAGAGGCACATTGGGCCGACTTAGGCAAGAGACATGCCCATTCAAATATAATGTTCTTTAGTCGGGTATATAGGAAGGTTAGTATTGCAGAAATATTTAATATGGTATTAGGGCCGAGTACCTTTGAGAAAAGCTTTACCGCTTAAAGGAAGATATCTGGGATTATGGACATATTAAATAAGTGGCAAATGTTGAGGACATCGTTCATTCATAGTTTTTGTATAGAGCAATCAAAATCCATGCAGACAAAAGCCATGGACATGCAAGGAGCAATGTTGAACTTAGGACCAGCCACAAATGGATCAGGGATATCATTATAGTTGAAGATGTCAGAAATGGCATAGACATTACAGTCAGAGATACTGCTCATGCACAAAAGAATAAATTGATGAAAAGTGCATCAAGAGCTGTCAAATGGCATTTTGAAGATTCATATTACAGAGCACTGCACAATGCAATAGCCTCACATTTTGCCAATTTACGGGAGAAAGATTTGGCGGCACTTAACTCGGGCAAATTGTAGGAGATAAGTCCGGATACAACTCTCAACTCCTCATATGATCATTCTACTATTGTCTGTGAGAACACTGCGAAAAGGATTTTTCTTGTGTGAAGGGTACCTTGACATGGCAGAAGAGCAACATTATGCTTATATAGAGTCCACGAGAGTTTTGGTTCCGCTGCGAAAAGCATGGCAGATGCTTGAGGTGTACATGGGAGCTAAATTATGGAGCATACTGTCATACTGTAGAGTGGCCTCCATGGAAATGAGATGTGGATTCAACCAGTTTCATGAAGACATGGAAAGTGGGATAGCGGTGGGAGTGTTTCTTCCTCATGAAATCATTGGAGAAGCACTTCAATCTATTAAATGTCTAGTGCAGAGATGCATACAAATTAAGGCAATGACTCCAGACAAATTAGAACAAATGTAGAATCGGGAATATATCACCAAAATCTATATATGAACTGAGTTCCTCGACATTCCAGACCCTTATTTTATTGCAAATATATATATATATATATATATATATATATATATATATATATATGTATGTATGTATATGTATGTATGTAACTAGCAATGAAAAGGAGGATAGAATAATCTCTGGCAGATTGGCTACGTAGAAAAATATAAGGATAATCGCTGAGCACAGACAAGAGGAATACTTCAGATATAGATCTTTAGTGATCACCGAAAAATAGTAATTAGAAGAAATTGATTAGCCACAGTTCACTATGAAAAGATATATAATTAATGCTTAAGGAAGAAGTATAGGCTGAGTTAGCGGGAAAAACTAAATCATATTGAAGAAGTATGATTATTACTTGTTCCCAAATGCTCTTAGATAACCGGTAATTGTTTGGAGACCATTCTATGGTGCAATGACCACTGACTTTGCTTCTCAAAATCCATGCGATTTGTTTTCATCCAAAAAGTATCAATAAATAAGATGAGGAAAATTAAGGTAAAAAAAAAAAAAAATCAACTTCATATTAGGTGGTCATCCTATGAAATACATGAGCTTATGATAAGCATCATCGAGTATGAAAGGATGATTGCAGAAATTTGGATGGCGAACATTGTCTGCTATGGTGACTGGAAATAATGACAATCCTAATGATTACTCTGTGAACAGAGACTTTCTTATGAGGAGCAAAATCAGTTAGCGGCCAAGATATGAGGATGCAAACCTCTATTAATTCATAAATTAATTCAAAACTGCTTAACTTCCGTATGAAGATCTGTTCCATGGGTCTTAGATGAAATGGTGAAAAGTTTTCAAAAGTAAATAGCAAAACCAACAAAACATAACCAGATTAAGAGGATGATTGAAGATAAGTGGTATGATGTACCGGGTTGATTGATGAATTCCATTCTGTGATCAGTAGTATATGGAATTGTTTGTCAGTTCCTGGTAATTGCTTACGTGTTCTTCTAGAAGGGGAGATGGCATCAAGTTAGAAAGCTTTCTTGGCACCTATCAAGACTCAGAATCAGAGAGAGTCTATTTTTTAATCATAAGATATGGAGACATTTGGAGAATTTACAACAAGTAAGCCGAATGCCGCTCCACTGAAAGGAAACTTCCATTCAGAATAAGTTTGATCCACTATAAAAGGGAACCTTGGAATAAGAACCAATGATTCTATCATCTTAGACAAACTCGATTATTTTGTTTGAGAGGGAGTTCATCATTGAAGATAACTCGTGGATAGAATCACTGATGAGATGCACATGGATAAAGATTACATCATGAGACTACAGAACATTTTACTCAAGACATTTCTAATCTTCCCTCAAGTCCAAAACGGAGTGTTAATGATTGTGGACTTAGAAAAGATGCATTCTATATAATCTTATGACTATTCAGATTATGCTTCTCTTAGAAAGGAGGGAATAAAGTGACATCATTTTGTGACACTAAGATCATGGATATTAGCATGGTATGCCTTCCTGACAAAAGGAGAAGCTAAATGATCTGCAATGGTAAATCTTGACTCAAGGGAGTAGACCATGCTTTATTGATTCCCAAATAATAAAGAATTTGTCTAGCAGAGAATCATAAGTGTCATCTTATAAGAAGGTTATATGTCAGAGAGAGTACCTAGAAGATCGAGTTGACTCCCCAGGATCTAGGTCTTACAAACTCAGACTTAGTGTACCATGTCAAGATGGTGTATACTCATAAAATACAAAAGCTTTCATCAAGGTTATGATGGAAAGATAAGTATCTATTGTACTTGAGCTCTTCTTTTACCTTATGTCTATAATATCTTTCATTTGTATTTTTTATAAGAAGAGTACATGCGTTGATTTTTTTTTCTGAAGAATGTTCTTGTAGGACAAAATTTTGGATTCAGAGGGAGTCTGGCATCTCATCAAGGCAACCTTGAATAAGGAGCTCGGAAGATTTGATATCTAGTAAGAGTTTGGAAAATCTAAAGTGAGCAACCATCTGATGGGCCTACCTTTATAAACATCGTGGTGTGGAAGCATTTCTCAGCAAACAATCTTGCAGCATCAGTTTTTAGTAATAGAAAACAATCCTCCAGTATGAATTTGTAGTAATAGCAAATGATCTTATGGTGTTTTAAATTAGTAGAGGACTACTGGCAAATCTTGAATAGATTCAAGATTGTGTTATGAAAGAGACATTTTGATGTCTATGAATCACAACTTGGATAAAGAGAGAATTTTATTATTCTCTAGACTTTATCCTTAAGTACTAGAAATTAGAAAGTAGGTATTCTTATCAAACCTCTTTGAGATTGATCATCTCAGGAAAGATTCAGGTATGATTGAATTGTTTTTATGATAATTTATATTATTGTCAGGATATTGACTGTTATGGGGCTTCACCATTTGTGTTTGTTATTTAAGAGGTGACGCTCTATAAAGACATTATAAGAGGTGACGATCTCTGAGATAATGTTCTGACTAGTAGAGAACTATTGGTAAATTTGGATGAATTTAAGATCATGTTGCGATGGGGGCATTTCTATGTCTATGAATCACAACTTTGATAAAGGAAGAATTTAATTATTCTTCGGATTTTATCCAGTGTACTAGTAGATCTTAATTTAGGATCATGTTGTGTGCCTATGAGTCACAACTTGGATAAAGGAAGAATTTAATTATTCTCCGGATTTTATCTTGTGTAAGGCATTCTAGTAATGGATTGCTGGTAGAATCTAGATCTTGGACGAAATCAAGATCATGTTGTGACAGTGATATTTTTTAAAACTCCAGACGTCACAACTTGGGTAAAGGCAGAATTTAATTATTCTCTAGTCTTTATCCTAAGTATTGCATTCTATGCAATACTGTTATCACAAGTTTGGATAATACTTCATATCATAAGCCTTATCAAACACTCTATGTTACAAGCCTAGGTGATTTGATAGTTTGTATTATGAATGATGCTTAGTGATTTGATTACAAGGTCCGGTGATAACTTATATTACTAGATTTGTAATATGATGTGTTTTTAGGTATCATTTGTCTAATGATACATCATGCTTGAAATTCAAAAAGGTATAGAGTGTATATCTATGCTTAGTCATCTCTATTGATGTTGCTAGATATGTTTCTATCACTTATCTTATCAAGTTAAGAGGGAGTGTTAATTCCTTGTAACTTTGACAAGACAAATGTTTTGATTTTCAGATCAGCTTGATTTGGATGCATGAGTTCCCTTAAGTATTGGTCACCAGAACATATTGTCCCCTCTAGACCGATCGACATTTTCCTTGTGGCTTTTATAAGCCTTCTTATTTACTAATGTGGTTAGTTAGTTACTAGCCATTAGTAACTCTCGGAAGGGCACCAATCTTGAGAAAACAATTATGTTGTTAAGTAGGCCAACCTAGAGAGAGACATGTCCATTCAATGAACATGGTAGATCTTAAACTCAGGATCATGTTGAAATATAGAAATACCAGGTTCTATGATTCACAACTTGGATAAATGAAGAAATTAATTCAATGAACATGCCCCTTGAGTTAGGTATAAGGGAGGGCTAGACCTTCTGGTAGATTTTAAACTCAGGATCATGTTGAAATATAGAAATACCAGGTTCTATGATTCACAACTTGGATAAATGAAGAAATTAAATTACTCTTCAGATTTATCCTATAAATTATCACTAGTAGCAGTGATTTGTCATATCACAGGTTTAGTAATATGACACTGTATCATGTGTTCTATGATACAACATACTAAGAAGATTCAGACAAATATAGAGTATCAATTCTTGCTTATTCATCTGTATTGATGTTGCTAGATATGATATCTCTCTGTATGATTATCAGGCTAAGAGGGAGTGTTAAGTATATAACCAAGATAACATATAGGTTTGAAAGTGCAGACCACACTTGACCTTCTTATCCTATATACTACATATGACTTTATTGTATCTTTCCTCTCGTGAGACGGCGACTTCCTAGAAGGTTATATGCTATTAAAACTAATTTAATACACTATGTTTTAGTTAGTAATTAAATGATAACCAATCATGTAAGTTGCCGATTTATGGAAGAGGCACATTGGGCCGACTTAGGCAAGAGACATGCCCATTCAAATATAATGTTCTTTAGTCGGGTATATAGGAAGGTTAGTATTGCAGAAATATTTAATAAGTTGGTTTAGACTTGCTGAATCTGGCTTGAGTCCGAGTTTTGTTTCTATAATTGCAATGTTTTGTGAGAATTTTGCTTTCCATGGCTAGTTATAATCTTTTAACTTTAAGGTTCAGCTTTGTTGAAGATTCATATCAGAAATGAAGATAAACAGCAAACACAACAAATGAACAAAAGACACAACAAATTATCCAGGTAAAACCCTCCAACATGAGTGAGAAAACCCAGCCACAAATATATCACTTATATATTAATGAAAGAGCAGAAGACTGTTTTACAATGCCCAAAACTAGGCCAAAACTGAAGCAATGATCATCACTCTTCTTCAGACCATAAATGAAATATCCATTTGATACAATCACTCAACAAAGATTATTGAACGAGAAGCTTGAGTTCTTCTACATCTAGATCACAATAAAACGAGGAATATCAATCTTTATATATATATATATATAAAATTGCCCCTACTCCTCATTGTCTTGCACTTACAAAGTGAAGACCCTTCATTGTCTTGACTCTTCAATGTCTCGTCCCTTCAAAGTGAGGATCCTTTGTTGAGTTTAATAAAAAACAGATTATTTATATATTTCAAATTTAGGAAAGAAAGATAGCTCCCAACAGTATAACATCAACACTCCCTCTTTGTTAGAGAGGTATTTTTCTTGATATCCCTATCATGGAGTCTCTCAACATGACACTCGCAATGGCTACACCCATAGATGGAAAACTTGCCTATTTTCCTTGCAACTCGGTAGGGGCAACACTTGCTGAGTTTTGGTAAAACACTCACTCGTGCAGCGAAATCAGATGTCAAATGCCCAAAAATGTCATCTTTTATACCAGTTTGCATTTGCAGCATTGTTAAGTCATTTTTGTAGCTTAGGGGCAGGAGGGTTTGTACAAATATTGTCAGGATGTTTGAGATAGGTTTCAGCTTCATAGGAGTTAAATGTAGATTCTAGATATTGAGGGTTTTCAAAAAATTTCCACACTTAGCCAAATTTCAGGATTTAGCATGCCTTCAGTAGTGTTATCCGCCACAACCTGCCCTAGCTATTTGAGGTCTGATTGAAGCTGGAACAATGATTTTTCTAATGATTCTAACTCATTTTTTTACAAATCATTTGGTTTCAATTCTATATTCTTGAGTCCTGACATACTTAGCTCAACCACTTGCTCACACCCAAGACAAGCATTACTTTCTAGTAGGCCAAAATTGCTCATGCTCAGACTATTTTGCTATGATTTATTTACTTCTAATTTTAAAGAAACTATTTACTATAATGTATTTACTTCTAGTTTTATAGAAACTAACTACATTGATGCATTTAGTTGTAATTTTATAGAAACTATATACTAGTTTGCTTCCCGCCATCAGCATTCTGCATGAGAATCTGATTTTGTACCCACTTTGCATTTATACATATCTAAACTCTGCGTGTTTCTTCTGTGTTCTCATTAATTAACTCATTGGATGCATCTTATTGATTTTATTTTTAAAATGCACTTTTAATTAAATTTAAGTTATTTTTTAGGTTCCCGAGTTTTTCTCATGTTTTTTTTTAAAAACTTGTTGAATTTTTCCCCAATTTTTTTTTCTTGGGGCTTGGCGAGTTTTTGCCGAGTGATAGTTTTCAAACTATGGCTACACCTATTTGTGAAATAGAGTTTATCATGAAATCTCTCAATATGATAACATCACAGAGTCACTGGACATGACATGTAGAATGACTACACCCATTTGTGGAAAATGTTAATGATTGTAGGTTCGATCGGATGATTCCAATCAATGAATTCAAATGTTTGAATGACCTATTGTCCTTAAACATTTGATATCTATCCTTCACTATTATTATCATGGAGCATTGTTATTATTGATAATAAAATTACTAAGTAGATGTGTATCTATATCTATACCTATATATGTATATTATGTGAGATATTTTATACATATATATTATCTATATGTATGCATATCATATATATATATGTGTATATGAGATATATGCATATTATATATATATGTGTATATGAGATATATTATACATATATATTATTTATATATATAAATTATTGTCATATATTATAGCCATGATAATACATTGAGCAAATATCATTTGTGATATATGTTAAAACAATAACTAATATGAGTTAAGATATTAACAAGAGACATGTCTCTTTATATCATATACATATACATTGAAAGAATAACTTGAAATGTACAGAAATCAATAAGTGCAAAGTAAATTTACAGCAGTCAAATATAACATATTTTAGCAACATTAAAATTCGACAATATATAAATCTGGTTAAAGTTAATATCGTATCAGAGCAGGTTCCCTACCAGGCTTGAAAAGTCTTAGAAATATTTCAGGGTCTGGTGATCATAAGGGACCATTTTGTGTGACCTGCAAAAACTTACGTGTCTTGTATTGACTCCTTGCCGTAGAAATTGCAGCCGTAAAAGCCTCTCCTCTTCGTGTTTCTTTGGTATTGAGGTTGGAAAATCTCATGAATTTTATAGTATTGTCTGAGAACTGAGACAAGATAATCCTTTCGCCATCGTTAAGAACTTCTCACTTATGCAGAATTAAATGACAATAAGATGGGAGTTTGAAGGGACTTTTTGGCCTATGGGATTTCTAGAGTTCATATTGTAGATCATGTGAGACAGTAAAGATGGTGCCGAGCAATACAAAGTGGAATTGAAGAGGCTTTTGATTAAGATTGCTGGTTTGATCTATAGACATCCAAATGAATCGACAAAGATTTAATATAGGATTATTGCTTCTCAATGAATTGGCATTGTATCAGTTTACACACCTCCACAAAGATTGTTGTTCAGGAGTTATCAAGTGCCATGACGCAGGGGATGCCTTTAATGTGTTGGCACCTTGATTCCCTCTATAACACAATACTTCCTATGTCAATTCCATCTCCCCTATATTAGGAAGTATGAAGCTCACCGCAATGGCTATAACACTTGCTAAATAAACAAATTAAGAACGGAGAACATATTTGAAGTCCAGAAGCATAATATGGTAAGCAATCATGTACCATGCCTAAACACGGGTTTCTAGTGTTGATAGCTATTGAAATGTAAAGGTTGAATATCTAATCCCAGTTAATAAACACAGAATTAAGCGTACGAAGGAACACATGTTGGTCGGCAGAAAGCCTTGACAATCATTGATGGTGATGTGTGACAAACTATAGAAGATAACTTCCCTGCCGAAGGTTATCTATCATATGAGTGAATATGTCGAATGATAATGAATAATGAAGATCAAATGTGCAAGTAGCAACAAACATGTGAAGTTTAATATTCTTCCATTTATCTAATAGTGTTACTAGAAGCATTTGTAAAATCTCGGATGTTGCCCAGTGAAGGCGAGGCAAAGTTTTCCCAGCAAAGGCCCAAATAAGCAATAGTAGGACCCATACAACAAGAAAATGAATGTCAGTTTGGCAACATATGTCAGATATGAATCAAGGTTCAATCTGTTATTGCTGACTGGAAGGTGTACATAGTCATGAGTAACATTTGTCAACTTCTATTCACTTTTTAAATTATTTAAAATGTCTCTTGTATGAATGAATTAAGAGGTAGTAATACATATCATTCAGTTTGATTGGTTAAAGAACCAAGAATTGCAACCAAATTTGGTTGAAGCAATTTACACTTATTTATGTTTTTGTATATTTGAAAGTTGTGGGAGTGAATGGGCATATCAAATGTCTGATATATACCAAAGGAATTATAGAAGATACCAATATTTTGAGACTCGATTCCTTATAAAGAAAAATGACAATTAGTGTGTCAAGTGCACTACTAAGAAGAGATTGTTTGAAAGAATCAGTATAATTTCGAAGCACTTCACAAAATGGTGGCGAGATTGAAGATAGTTGTGACCACCATAATTGTAGAAGTTCGAAGAGAATCAATCAATCTACTGGCATAATGAATCTTATTGGAAACTCTTAGTTATGTTTGGATTGCATCCATTGTCTGAATAAGATGGCATGATATATCTCATATGCTTGAGAGGACTTGGTTTGAATCCTTATTTTATGGGCCCTATTGATCCTTTGATGTTTTGAGCTATCAATTTGAAATCAAGGGTAGGCATAATTGAAGTTGGGCAATGTATTAAATATTTGCACCTTTGTCATGTATTTTGGTGTAATTGTTGCAAAAACCCTTGCAAAGTAGAAGAGCTCATTGTTTATGCGTTGTAATTATCACGACTCTACCTTTTGAAAGATTGTAGTTATATGAAAATCCTTCCTAAAGGATCATCTTTCTGGTTTGATATCCTTAGCACAAATAACTTTTGTCATTCCCTCTTGATCTACTCATGTGTGCAGTAATAAGGCTTTAGCTTTCGACAAGTCCTATCTCAACTCCTTTTTAGTTAACAAAATAAGAGATCACTAATTTGTGACTCACTCTATCTTTGGAAGAATTTATAGTGATCAAAGAGAATCCATGATTTAAATGATATAGTTGGCAAACTATATACTTTGGTGAATATAATCATATAGACAACGATCATGATTAAAGACTATTCAGTTTGCTATGAAGAAGACCACTTTGGAAGGATTTCTCATTGTTTATGAAGAGATTCAAAGGGGAGGTGTCTCTCATACAATCTGAGAGTGTGTTTGCTTCACAAATGAAAGGTTTTAGAAACCCTTGTAATGACATGTGAGAGCATAGAGGATGTACTCAAATTGTTTAAAAAATGCTCATATGGAGGTGTTTTTTGATTTGATGCATATGGATGGTCTATTGCTTTGGTGTTCATATCTCTTACATAATATTAATTGAGTAGTGTGCAACTACAATGAGTTATATTATTGAGATATGTCATGGTTGATTTTATGAGATGTAACATCCATGGATATGCCATGAACGAACATCTTCTTTGGTAGACATCATGGGACGTGATGTCAGTGCACATGCCTATAAAAGATGAGTATGGTGAATATCGTATGGTTGATATTCTTAGGCATATCCATGGATGTGAGTGCACATACCCAGAAAAGATATTCCTGATGTTACCGTAAGGTAACAATAGTGCACTGTGTTGTTTATTTGAATAGAGATCATCCTCCCTAGTTAAGAGGGAGTGTTACTAATTGTAGCTTCGGTTGGATGATTCCAATCGATGAAATCAAATGTTTGAATGTCCTATCGACCTTGAACATTTAATATTTATCCTTCATTATTATTATCATGGAGCATTATTATTATTGATAATAAAATTACCAAATATATATCTATCTATCTATATAATATATAATATGTATATTATGTTAAATTTATAACAGTGATATCATATTGGTTTGAGAGTGCAGACCGCACCTTAATCTTCTCCCCTTGCATACCATATAAAGCATTATATATTTTACACTTGGCAAAAGGACGAGCAGTGATCCTTGGGAAATATTCATGTTTGTACTAATTATAACTAAATAGTTATGTTAGTTAATATTTGTATTATCTCTATTTGGACGCTGATTTCTGTAAGTGTAGTATGGGCCAACCTAGAGAGGGTCATGTCCCTTTGAGGGACATGCCCGTTGGTCATGGTATAATAGGTGGGTGTTATTGTAGTTTGAGGACACACAAATAACATAAGTCTGCTCCTTCAAGCAATACTGCCTGTATGAATTTATTGTAGAGATAAAACAAATTCAGAACAACATTTAAATTCTGATAACTTCTCCTACATTCAGAAGAATAAGAAGATCATCTACAACAACACTAAGGGTATTATCAAAGTTTGATAATAACAAAATTTTTAGAAACTTTACATGGTATCAGAGCTCTGGTAGTTGAACCTAGGCTTTGCAAATTAATTAATCAGACTTGATATATATCTAGCATCATTCTCCTATCTTCAATGGCATACACAATTAGACCCGAGGACAAGTATGATGGGAAAGAACACTTTGATGCTTGGAAATTTAGAATCATGATGATTCTTGAAGAAAATGATGTAAAACAATTTGTTGATTTAGCATCCAAACAACCTAATGTTGAACCTTATAAAACTATCAGGAGTAAAGGAAATAGAAAAACCATTTAGATCATATTAGATGGAGTGAAAAATGATATTGTAACTATGCTAACAAAACATCAGACAACATTTGATATGATGAATGCATTACTAAATGCATATGAGGTCAACAATGCAACTAGAGTTATCGCATTAAAAAGGAAACTAAATCACATACAAATAAAGAAAGGAGAATCGATGAATTCTTTCTTCCTAAGGGCTGCCAGTCTAAGAGATGAACTTGCAAGTATAGGAACCATCATTGGTGACACGAAACTAACACTAATGGCTATAAACTGATTACCAGATTCACGGGAAACATTCGCACAAAGAGTAAGTGCCAGAGACAAACTTCTTGACTTCAATAGACTTAAAGGAGATTGCCTTCAGGAAGAATCCAGAAAACTTAAGAAAGGAGGAAAACTAAAAACAAAAGATGAAGAACTTCATATTCTTAATACTAATTCCTATAAAGGTAAAAAGAAGCATTTCAAGAAGAAAAAGGGTAATAAAAAAAATGACAAACCTAAGAAAGATCTATCCAAAATAAAATGTTTCAGATGTGAAAATTTTGGACACTACAAATCAAATTGCCCTGAGAATTCTAAACAACAAGTAAACTGTACAAACATCACTAAGGACGAAGATAATTATGATCTTGAGAATCGTGTATTGTATTTGACACTATCAAATGAAGTCTCAAATAAAGCATGGGTGATTGGTAGTTGATCTTTTCGACATATTATAGGATACAAAGAAGCACTAGACTCTATGTCAGAAAAAGTTAATGGTGAAGTCACCATCGGTGATAGTTCAACACATTCCGTCAAAGGAATTGGAAATTGCACCTTGAAACTAAAGTCAGGTAGTTCTCTACTTTTTAAAGGAGTACTCTATGTACCAAAAATAAAAAGAATCTAATCTCGGTTACGACACTTGAAGATGATGGACATAATGTTGCATTCATGGATGGTAAAGTCATAACATGGGCTAAAAACTCCTTAATTAAGAAAGCAAAATTGATTGGTTAGAGAAAAGGGTATTTGTATGAATTAGACTCAGAACCCAGTCAACCTATTCAAGCCTTAATTCATGAAGCTGTGGATATAAATGAAATATGACACAGAAGGTTAGGACATCTAAATTTCAAAACTTTATTGACTATGGAGAAGATGGTTACTGGTTTACCTAAACTGAATAAAGATCACTCAAGCATATGCAAAGGATGCGCTCTGAGTAAGGACATCAAAAGTCCATTTCATGATAACACTAGAAAAACTAACAATGTTTTGGAATTAATCCACTCAGATTTATGTGGACCTATGTCTGTTCCTTCTCTTGGAGGATTTTGGTACTATATTCTGTTCATAGATGACTTCTCTAGGAAAACTTGGATTTACTTTTTAAAATGCAAAGAATCAGAACAAATCCTAAAGAGATTTAAAGAATTTAAAATCTTAACTAAAAACTTATGATCCTAACATTTTTGTTTGGAGGCTCAAGAAAGTTCTCTATGGGCTTAAACAGGCTCCAAGGGCTTGGTTTGAAAAAATTGATAAGTATCTCACTAGCTTAGGATTCTTCAAAAATGAAGCCCATCCAAATCTATATTATAAAAGGGATAAAGATGATATGGTAATTCTTGTACTGTATGTCGATGATTTACTAATAGCAGGTGATGATCATGTCATAGATCAATGCAAGAAAGACCTAATTAGAGAATTCGAGATGAAAGACTTGGGACTCCTTCATTACTTCCTAGGACTGGAAGTATGGCAAAATTCTGACAACATTATACTTAATCAAGGGAAGTATACATTAGATATTTTGAAGAGAACTCCTTCATTACTTCCTAGGACTGGAAGTACAACAGAATTTTGACAACATTATACTTAATCAAGGGAAGTATACATTAGATATTTTGAAGAGTTTTGGAATGTGGAATTGCAAGTCTATGTCTTCTCCAATGGAGACTAATCTACATAAACTAAAAGAAGCAGTAGCTGAATCACCTTCCATATATTATACTCTCTACAAAAAGATGATTGGGTCCCTAATGTACTTGGTAAATAGAAGACCTGATATTTGCTATGCTGTGCCTTAAGTCAGTTTATGTGTGAGCCAAAGGAGATCCACCTAGTTGCAGTCAAACACATTATGAGATACTTACAAGGCACTCTTAATCTTGGGCTCAAATATGAGAAAGTTGATTTAGATTTATATGGATTCATTGACTCAGATTGGGGTGGAAGTGTTAAAGATAGAAAAAGTACTTTAGGATGCTGTTTTAGTTTAGGATCAGCTATGATATTTTGGATATGCAGAAAACAGTCTTCAGTAACACAAAGTTCCATAGAAGCTGAATACATTGCAGCAGCGATGGCCTCTCGGGAAGCAGTTTGGCTTAGAAAGTTACTTGTGGGATTATTTGGGCAAGCCATGAATCCTACGATTATTCATTGTGATAATCAAAGTTCCATCAAGCTTTCGATGAATCCAGTTTTTCATGACAGGTCTAAGCATATCAAAATTCCTTACTATTATGTAAGAGATATGGTAGACAAGAATACTGTAAAATTAGAATACATTTGCACTGCAAATCGGACAACAGATATTGGTGTACGAGCACCTAAAGTACAAGAACACGATAAGGTTAAGATTCCTTATTTGATATATTTAAATTCATTTGAGTCATTTATGTTGTATTTGGGTCAAGATGTAAAGGCTATGAAGCCATTTTGTCATAAATTGTAAATGTTGTCAATTTGCCCTAGTTGTCTTAGTAAGGTCATGAATTAGTCAACAGGTCAAAATTTGTTTGTAAACCCAAGGAAGGGTAAAAATATTGTAAATGGTGATTAATATTCCATCATGACATGTTTGTAAGGTTGGAACAAAGTTGTGAGATCAAAATTTCTAAAATGTAAAAGTTGCTTAAATGTTGCAACTTTAAAACTTTGCAAAAAACGCAACAAAGGGTTAAAGAATGTAACAAGTTGGTTGGGAAGTTCTCAACTATCAAACATCCTATAAAAGAATTGTAATGGTCATTCCAAATAAATTAATGAGAATAAGGAGAAGAAATAATCATTTTGGAGGATTTTTGGTGTTCTCAACTATTGCTATTTTGATTGATTTTTTTGGATTCATGTTGGTTCCAGGTCTTGTACGACCATGTACGGTCTGGAAACTTTGTGTAATCTGTATATTTGGATAGTGTTATGAATTATCTTTCTTCTCTCTTTTGTTTGGACTAATTTTATTTAGTTTTGAGGAAGTTATGATCATTTTGGTGAAAGTTACTGTTTTCAGATTTGAGAACTCTTGCAAACAGTCATGTTGCAGCATTTGGTATGAACACATATGGATGGTTAAAGAACTCTAAATGGATTCATTGGAAAGATATGTGAACTAGCTTTCATTTCCAATTAGTTTGAGTTGTTTTCATTCAGATTTGTGTAAGTTATGGATATTTGAGTGAATACTGGTTTTCAATGATCTCCATTGAAGGTGCAGGCAAAGATTTGATCTTATAAAAAGATTTATGAATTGGAAGAATTAATGGCTTACAGATTATGAAACTATATTTATATAGGATCAATGTGAAATTGGTTTGTTTTCATTTGGATTCATTTTTAGAAAGTTATTTGATGCCCTAGGTAGGGTTACTAGTTTTGCTCCTGATTTATGACAGAAAATATGGGTCTTTGTTCAGAGCACATAATTTGTAATTTGTTTATTGGATTGGTCTCAGCTTTGGATATGTTTTAAAATAGATAATTTGGAACAAATCCTCCAAAGGGTTTTTCAAGAAGAATTTTATAATAGAAGTTATGAATAAAGGAATCAGATATATAAATCAGGATATGTAAATGGAGAAGAGTTGATGTTTTTGTATTAAAACATGTTGTGTTTTACCTCATAAGATGCCTCTACATTATGGAATTATTGAATTGATGATGAAAGGCTCAGTAAGGATCCTATTGTTTGTTTGATTTGTAGGATGCTGTGCATCAAATTGGTACCAGAGCTTGAAGATCTTGAGTGTGTGGGTAGAGCGTCGAAGGAGGCAATCCACACCAGGACTTTCAAGATTTGGTTTTGATTTGTTGATGAGATTTTGGTTGCAAGTGCTCATCCATCTTGTTGTAAAAGGAAGATTTTATGTTGTGCTGACAGATATGGAAATTCTGTCAAGGGCCATGGGAAGGTCTAGTGGATACCAAGAGACTAGGGAGAGAGGCAAAGAGAAGGACTCTTAGGTGAGGCACATGGAGAGTTGGTTTTGGTGAGTTTGAAGTAGCATGGTAAAGGTGGATCTTTGACTGATAAGGCACCATAGAATTTGCAGCCATTAATGCTCCACTGATGGGAGTATTTGAGAAGTTGATTTTGAGGGTAGTCCTGTGTCCTTAAAGGAAGACATTATGGTGATAGAGGTATGAAGAGGAAAATAAGTTGAGTGAAGAAAAAGATGAAGATTTTTGTTCTAATTTTTTTGTAGGTTATTGGTTCCGTGTTTCCAAGAGACTTGGAAACTTTTCAAGGTTGGGAGTATGGTGCAGGAGCACCTAAAGTAAAAGAACATGATAAGGTTAAGATTCCTTATGTGATATATTTAAATCCATTTGAATCATTTATGTTGTATTTGGGTCAAGATGTAAAGGCTATGAAGCCATTTTGTCATAAATTGTAAATGTTGTCAATTTGCCCTAGTTCTAGTAACGTCATGAATTGGTCAAGAGGTCAAAATTTGTTTGTAAACCCAAGAAAGGGTAAAAAATTGTAAATGGTGATTAATATTCCATCATGACATGTTTGTAAGGTTGGAACAAAGTTGTGAGGCCAAAATTTCTAAAATGTAAAAGTTGCTTAAATGTTGCAACTTTAAAACTTTGCAAAAAATGCAAAAAAAGGGTTAAAGAATGTAACAAGTTGGTTCAAAGTTGATTGGGAAGTTCTCAACTATCAAAAATCTTATAAAAGAATTGTAATGGTCATTTCAAATAAATTAATGAGAATAAGGAGAAGAAAGAATTATTTTGGAGAATTTTTGGTGTTTTCAACTATTGCTAGTTTGATTGGTTTTTTTGGATTCATGTTGGTTTCAAGTTTTGTATGGCCATGTACAGCCTGGAAACCTTGTATAATCTATATATTTGGATAGTGGTATGAATTCAGTTTTGAGGAAGTTATGATCATTTTGGTGAAAGTTACTGTTTTTAGATTTGAGAACTCTTGCAAACAGTCATGTTGCAACATTTGGTATGGACACATGTGGATGGTTAAAGAACTCTAAATGGATTCATTGGAAAGATATGTGAACTAGCTTTCATTTCCAATTAGTTTGAGTTGTTTTCATTCAGATTTGTGTAAGTTATGGATGTTTGAGTGAAGATTGGTTTTTAAGGATCTCAATTGAAGGTGCAGGCAAAGATTTGATCTTATAAAAAGATTTATGAATTGGAAGAATTAATGGCTTACAAATTATGAAACTATATTTATATAAGATCAATATGAAATTGGTTTGGTTTCATTTTGAGAAAGTTATTTAATGCCCTAGGTAGGGTTACCGGTTTTGCTCCTGATTTATGATAGAAAATATGGGTCTTGGTTCAGAGCACATAATTTGTAATTTGTTTATTGGATTGGTCTCAGCTTTGGATATGTTTTAAAATAGATAATTTGGAACAAATCTTCCAAAGGGTTTTGAAAGAAAATGTCAGGATTGAAAGTTATGAATAATGTACTCGGGAATAGAAGTTAGACCATGGGAATAGTGAAGTATTGTAAACTAGTGTTGGAAAGAGTTTTGTTTTGCCTCATGAGATGTCTAAGAATGAAATTTATGTCATGGATTTTGAAGGGATCAACATGTATCCCACTAATTGGTTGATTTTTTTAAGATGCTCTGCATCAGATATTCTCACCAAATCTCTCTCTAGAGTGAAGATAGATCACTTCAGGAAAAGACTTGGTATGGTTGAATTGTAATTGATTTGTATTCTTTAAATTATTAATAAAATAATTTTATTGTCAGACAATTGACTGTTATGGGCTCCACCATTTGTATTCATTATTTTAGAGGTGACAATCTTTGAGGTAATGAATACTTGTATAAAAGACATAATGAGAGATGACGATCTCTTAGATAATGTATTGAACAATATAGAACTATTGTTAGATCTAGGTGAATTCAAGATCATTTGTGACATAAGCATTTCTATGCCTATGAATCACAACTTGGATAAAGGAAGAATTTATTCTTCAGACTTTATCTTGTTTTTTGGTAGATCTTAACTCAAAATCAAGTTGTGATATAGAATTACCAGTTCCTATGAGTCACAACCTGGATAAATGAAGAATTTAATCATTCTTTGGATTTTATCCTGTGTGTATTGCATTACATGCAATACTGACATCACTAGTATAAGTGATAAGTCATATCACAAGATGGTTATATGACTCAATATCATGTGTTCCATGATGCCATTTTCTTAGAAGATTTAGATAGATATAGAGTATCGATCTATGCTTATTCATCGTAATTGATAATGCTAGATATGTTATCTCTCAGTATGATTATCAAGTTAAGAGGGAGTGTTAAATTTATAACAGTGATCTCATACTGGTCTGAGAGTGTAGACCGCACCTTAATCTTCTCCCCTTGCATACCATTTAAAGCATTATATACTTTACACTTGGCAAAAGGATGGGCGGTGATCGTTGGGAAATATTCATGTTTGTACTAATTATAACTAAACAGTTATGTTAGTTAATATTTGTATTATCTCTATTTTGGATGCCGATTTCTGTAAGTGTAGTATGGGCCGACCTAGATAGGGTCATTTCCCTTTGAGGGACATGCCCTTTGGTCATGGTATAATAGGTGGGTGTTATTGTAGTTTGAGGACACACAAATAACATAAGTCTACTCCTTCAAGCAATATTGTCTATACAAATTTATTGCAGAGATAAAACAAATTCAGAACAACATTTAAATTCTGATAACTCGTCTACAGAAACACTAAGGGTATTATCAAAGTCTGATTTAATAATAGAATTTGCAGAAACTTTACATATTATATATATATATATATATATTTGTTTAGACTGCAGGAATCGGGTGCAGCACAACCCCCCCTATAAACTGCAGTGCGCCGAGTAAACTTTTTAACGTGATCGGTAGCGCTGGCGTGACACACCCACCGGTACCACAGGGATAGGGGAGACTAGAACCCGTGACCAACCCCCTGCAACAGGGAAGATTTAGCCAACCGAGCTAGGGTCCCTGCCCTGAAGAGTGCGCCGGGTAAACTTTTTAACGTGACCGATAGCACTGGTGCGACACGCCCACCGGTACCACGGGGACGAGGGAGACTAGAACCCGTGACCAACCCCCTGCAACAGGGAAGATTTAGCCAACCGAGCTAGGGCCCCCGCCCTAACTTTACATATTATATGAGGATATTATACATATATATTATTTATATATATAAACTATTATCATATATTATAATCATGATGATGCATTGAGGAAATATCATTTGTGATATATGTTAAAACAATAACTCAAATGAGTGAAGGTATTAACAAGAGACATGTCTCTTTATATCAAATACATATTCATTGAATGCGCAACTTGAAATGTACAGAAATAAATATGTGCAAAGTAAAGTTACAATAGTCAAATATAACATATTTTTGCAACATTAAAATTCGAAAATATATAAATTTGGTCAAAGTTAACAGAGGAGTTTTAGCACAAAATCTCTCAATGTGATTAACATCATGGAGTCACTCAACATTATATCCACCATGACTACTTCCATGTGTGGAAGAAACATATACACAAGTGCTCATCACGGAATCACTCAACGCAATATCGTCATGGAGTCTCTCAACATGATATCCACCAAGGCTACTCCCATGTGTGGAAAGAGCAACATCTCTCAAGGGCTTTCGCCTCATACTTATCCATCTCAGAGAAGTATGCATTGAGGAACAACATCTCTCAAAGGATTTCACCTCATATTTCTTCATCTCAGAGAATATGTGTTAAAGAATAATATAACTCAAGGGCTTTCACCCCATATTTCTTCATCTCAGAGAAATATGCATTAAAGAGCAACATAGCTGAGACTCTGAGCAAGGGCAATATTCTCACACTGCAATGACAGAGAGCTTTGCATAGCTTTGATTATTACAATAAATTATAGTTGGCTCCAATGTTTGATCAAACAAGGAGAGTTCGAAGCCACACTATTTCTCGAGCTTGCTGATCCTCTGCAAAGGACATGACACTTTCCATCTGCCACTCAAACTCCCTCTGAATCATCTTCAGTTTAAAGAAATCGTCAGCTCATGCTGTCCCTTTATGTAATTAATAGTATTCTCCAGTCTTGACTTCATTATATTCTCCAGTGCACTAGCCCTTTGATAAGTTGCTGTGATGGCCTCTGGCTCAAATCTCTTCCTCTGACCACATGTGGATAAGATGGTTACGAATAGATTCAAATGTTAGTGAATCTCTAACCTGATATGAAGCAAGAGTCACTGCAGAGTATTTGCACACCGGAAACCAATTTGCTGGACATGCTTTGCCCAATGCAAAGAAAGAACCCAAAGATTTCAATCACATCTAGATACAAGCCCACTGTGTTTAATTTCTTCCTAGAACTCATGCAAGATGAATATTCAGTACCTCTGTTGATTAGATATGACTTCCATCTTCAGCAGCTGATACAGTAATAAACACAAATGCCCAATGTGATGACTCTCTTGATTCTGCCAAGGTTTCCTTAATAATGCCGACTCTATAAGTTTGGAATTAGTATGCATATAATTTCCAATTGTCAACATTACAAAGTCTGGGCAATAAATCTTAAAACCTCAAGCCTAATAATAGAAGGCATCTACCATTAGAATAACTGGGCAACACATCAAATAGTATGGAATCATGACAATCACAGATCATCTCATTACTTCACAATGATAATTATTGACCTACGACAGCTGTAGTGTTTTATACTTCTTTCAAATATCCCGTGGGTCATAATAAACTCACATAATCACAGATCTATCCACATACATATAGTAAATAAAATATCTCAATTTAAAATATAAACTCTCCAAGCAGTAACAATATTAGATTTGATAATAGGACTTAGCTGCAAATTTGTCCAGACCATATAGTTCTAGAAGACTTCCTCTGAATTGAGTGATTCCAAACTGCAAGACTTCAGTGCAACCTGCTCATGCCACATGCCATCAACGATATTGCAATGCTGTGCTGCAGACTCTACAGACTGGCTGTGAATGATATATGATTTTTCCGTCTTAATAATATGTTTGCACATGTGCAAAATCAATTTGTGGAAGATCCAGTTTGCTGATCATATCAATTTGAATGCCTCTGGTCGCACTCATGTACTCCAAGACTGTAGGAGTCGCACTTGGCCTAGTGTCCTCGTCTTGCCATTGTGAATACACCCAGATATAATGCCCCAGGCAATGATTGTCCAAGAAATATAATGGCTTGATAAATACTTTCAATGTCCTGTACTCCTTCCTTTGTAATTGCGTAGAGAATTTTGCAGACTTCAACTGAAATTCCCTGTCAACAAGACCGTAAAATGATGCTTTTCTTCCCAGTGGCGAGTTGCAACATTAATGAATGTTTTAAGAAACTCTTGCCAATGTTGAAATTTTGAATTCTCAGATATTTATAGCGACTGTGGTAAGGTCCTCACTACAACAGGACAAGGAATAGAATCTGCTCCTATACACATTCTGAGGCTTTCATAAATTGATTCTCTGTTAATAATATCACTTGTACTTCCTTGTTCGATGTTGTGATTTCCCATCAAGTATGCACAGAACACTGGGTCTATGAAACACAATTGTCCCTATTGTCTGAAAGCCCACCGAAGTCAGTCTGTATAGCACCCAGAGTGTTTACAACAAACTTGGACTGGTGGCACCTCCATCAAAGCAAATATAACTTGAACCCTTCTGTCTGTAGTCTGTAAACTTATGTAGTCCAGCTTTACTCATTTTTTCTTCTTCTCAAACATCGACTTCCAGTGTGGCGTATAAACAAATACTAGGAAAGATTTGAAGCTCGATACTCCATATGAATGCTCAACATAACTTCAAACTTACACCCAGTCTGAAATGTTGAATTCATGGCAACAAGAAATGCTTGATATTTCGAACTCAGACTATAGAGGAAGAATCTTTCCACGGCAAATACTGCCCTTTGAAAACCCTATTCCTCCCTTCAATTATTTCATAAGAATCGATACAAATATCGCCTGATAATCTTGTTATGACCTTTGTCTGACAAAGATAATTTCCAGGGTGATAGAAATAGTGTAATCAACAGGAGAATTAAATTCAAGCTTCAACTATAGTCACTGCTTCAGATTTGATTTCTGTATTCGTATTGCAAGCTCAACATAAATGATAGAAAATAGTGAAATAGCAGTCGGTAGACTATATTGATTGGGACCCACTTGAAATATCCTTAGTTACCCAGTTCTCCTCTTGGCCCTTCAAACTAGGTGAATTTTGAACTGGTTTTTGGTCCTGGTCCTGTTTCCCTTTTGGGTTTTACTTGGGTTCAAACCCAAGCAGGTTGGTTCCTACAGGTTGAAACTAGGTCAAACCAAGGCAGACCTAGGTCGATTGAGTGCGAAGTAGGTACAGTTCCATTGGGGACATTCTATAATTTAGTGCAGAAAACAATTTTGACAGAATTTGAATAAAGATTAATAACATTACAAAACAGAACTTGCTGAAGTTTGAATATTTATTACATCAAATTAAACTAGCCCTCAAGATTTGTTCCAGTGAATTTTTTATATCCAATTGCTGATAATGACCCCTGTCTGAATAATTGGAAGCTCTGTATAATGATAAATCATATTTGAAACATTAAATAACATCTTTAATAGGTGAAGGGAGTCGCAAGTTACTTGTATAACATTTTTCAAGTAGGATGTTAATTACAATCAGACCAGCTCTTTGTACAATGAAAAAGTAATAAGCGTTGGACAACTTGGCAAGCAGTAATGTTATTAGTGCAGTTGATCCCAATAACATTGATAATGTTTGTGAACAAACTAATGCCTTTGATGAAGAAGAAGAAGACGAGGATTTATATAATCCATTAGATGATTGAAACTAAGCATAAAGTTCTAATTGTTGAAAGTCTAAACAATGATACTTGAACTCAATATTATTTTAATAGTTTTGTGTTGATAATAGATATGATGCTAAGATTACATGTTTATAGTGTTTTTGTTATTTTTATGATACTATGTAGCATTCTTATCTTAATTCATTTTTCTAGGCTGCATACATATGTATGTGTGTGTGTGTGTATAAATTTTTTACCCGTTTTGTACTAACGAACCCAAATGAACCCACACCCCTTTTCAAGATTTTTCCGTACCAGCAAACCTGTTCTTTGAACCCAAACTTGAAGCCGAACTCGAACTAGTAACTTAGGAAATATCTAAGCAATGGAAAAACCAAAGCCTTTGATGAACTAAATGTGCACTGCTTTAGTTTTTCACAATAGAATTTTCAGAAAAGGAACCATGACATTGTTATTTTCTGAACAAATATTTTCATGGCTAGAGTTTCCACTTCGCTTAAAATCCACGGCAATAATATTTAATCAAATACATAAATGTATCGAATTACTTGACTCTATTCACAGATAACAGAATCATAAATCCTTTCCTCCAAATATGATATAAAATACCTCATTCAGCAAATATTTTTATTTCCTGCAGATTCATCTTTATGAGAGACAATTCTTTTTTTTAAAAATTCAACTCAAGTGTCATTCTTATATTCATGAAACTTCACTGGCTGGTAGGAGAACCCACTTTGCTACCATGTTGAAGATTCATAGCAAAAATGAAGACAAACAGAAAACAAAATAACTGAACAAAAGACACAGCAAACTATCCTGGGAAAACCCTCCAACTTAAGGTAGAAAAACCCAGCCACAGATATGTCACTTATATATTAATGAAAGAGCAGAAGACTGCTTTACATTGCCCAAAACTAGGCCAAAACTGAAGCAATGATCATCACAAGTTGTCTCAAGGCAATTATATTTGATGCAAAACAAATCCTAGCAACCTGTAACAAAAATTAGAGTCGAAAAAATACAACTATTAGATACATACCTAAAAAAAATACACATTACACAAACAAAATAAAAAATTGTAAGATAATAATTTTTTGAAAATTAAATTACTAACTTGAGTTCAATTTCACTTACCGTTAGGAGCTCCAAATGTGAGAAATTTCTGAATATTCCTTGAGCCATGTGGTGGTTTGTGATGAACATCTGGATGTCCTCAGCATGTGCATACACCTCTTTGATCCGCCCAATTTTGTTCCCAATCTTTTGTAGCACAAGACTGAGTGAATGGACAGCACAAGGTGTCCAAAAGATATGTTGGTATCACTCTTCAACCAACAAACTAGCATCTCTACAATTCTTTGAGTAGTCTGTTATGACTTAGACAATGTTTCTAGCACCCACTTTTTCAATTTTTCAATGACAGAGATGAGAATATCAGCAATAAATGACCCATCTTTTACTTGCCCCTTACAATCCATGAATTTCTAACACATTGCGTCCTTAGGGTACACCGCGAAGACATTGATCAAGGGACGATTTCTTGCATCTTTCCACCTATCTGAAACAATTGAAACCCCTGTCTCAATCCATGAATCTTTTATGGATTTCAATTGATCATCAATCCTCTTGCCCTCTTGATCCAACAAGGTGGTCCATAGTCTCTCATAACCGGGGCCCTTATACCCTCTTAGAGCTTCATTGGCACTTTTCAACATCTTCCAATATGGAGAGTGAACAACACTAAAAGGCAACCCATGTGCAGTCAAACATCATGCCACATCAATGTCGGCAATTCCCCAACTCTGATTTTGAAATGCAGTTTCTATTGATCCCTTTCTTTTGTGCATAAGGTGTGGTTCACATTTAGTATCAGACCTAGCTGAGGTAGTATAAAAGTGGTGGTCTTCTATCACAACATTTGTAGAGGGGGGTTACATTCCCTTTCCTTTTGTTTTTACTTTTACTGCCCATGGTTGTATTTTTCCTACATTCTAACTCTTCTGATACCTTGTGCTTTGTAATATATTTTAATACTGTTGCATTTGGTATAGGTGCGTATTTTTTTCCAAGGCATTTGTTTGGCCCGCCACACAAAAATATGAACTATTCCTTTCTACATCACAACCCCAACATTTTCAATAGAATGCACCACCTCCTGGAAGGGGTCTTATAGTATCGACATTCTTCCACTAGTGACAAAGGAGACTCATAATGGAGTTGCTTTCTTTGTTTTGTATTGCCTATTGACGAGGAGGTAGATGCCATTGTAGTTCCTTTTCCTATGGCAAGAAATTGTATACATATTCGATACAAAAGTAAGAGAATAAATTATTCTAGGAAACAATTGGTAGATCTTATGGATAATGAAAGAGAAATGAACAAAATAAAGAACTTAAGCAAAAACGAAATGCAGATAGAACAAGAACTTACCTCTTCCACTCATTATAAGCTTGCAAAGGTGTAGGAATGAGGCACAAACACTTGAAGTTCCACAAATCAATATTCCAACTCCTTGCGCAACCAAACTCTTCCTCAGCCACCTATTTGCTCTTGCTCAAGACAAAATTACCTATTTGCATACCACAAATAAGAATGAGAAGTCAACATAAGCCTTTCAAATCCACTTTTTAGGGTTGTGGATGCCAAAATAGTAAAAAAATTACAAAAAAACAAGTAAAGCAGTGTCTGTGGGCCCTAGTTCTCTCCAATTCGAGTTTGGTTTGATGCTGAATGTTTGGTCAGCCTGGTTTCCATTCTCCTATTCCATGGTTAGAAATTGGTAGTTGTGGATTGAAACCTATGGGGACCCACAAAGGGACTGGGCTAGGACCACAACCCAGTTCGGACTTGGTCTGGTCTGGGGAACCAAACAGCTGAATTGGACATCCTAGTATAAATGCATATATATTCCTAATTATATCAATCTATTTAAATAAGTCATTTTAGAAGTCAAGATCAATCACATCATTCCACAATCAACCATAATAGGGTTGGAGAGGAGGCATGTTAGGGTGCCCTAAATTCACCACAATTATACCCAAGAGCAAAAAGTATCCAAACTCTACCTCTTGGCCTCAAGTGGCAGGAACTCTTGTCCATCCAGCATAAGGCGGGCTAGTTAAAAGGGGAGTATGCACCCGCTTCCTATTATTTGCTTTACACACCATTGTCCCATTGCAAATGGTGACCCTTAATTGCGTTTCAGTTGTAGATTGTAGCCGTCTTAGGGAGTCTAGGAAGCAGTAATCTTCAAGTCCTAGGGGCCCTTAGTTGAGGTCGTTTTGAGGCTGAGGTGCCTTCAATGTGTAAAGTCAGTCATAGCAGTAAAGGAGAGATTTTGGGAGAGCTGGAGGACTAAATCTGGAATGTTATATATCTTGAAGATCCAGTCTTAAACACGCTCTCATTTTCCCCTTCCAACCAAGCTTTTAAGGCTTAACATGACAAGGACCTCGCAGATTTGAATGCGGTAATGTGTAAGAGGGGTAGATCTGAAAGTTTCAGCACTTAGAAAGTTTTCTGTAAATGGCAGAAATGCCCAAGATGGGTCGAATTCCAACCCTCTTTCAGCATTAATGCCAAACATTGTCCACAATCAACCCTCATCCTTTGTTAAAATCCTTTGCAGCAAGGCAAATTGATGGAAACTTGGCAAAGTAAATTAAATAAAAACAACTTGAAAAGCTGGAATTTTTTGTGGAATTGACTGAGTTTTTGACTGAGAATTGCCCAAAATAGGTCGAAATCTGAACCTCTTTGGGCATTAATTCCCAACTTAAGCAAAATTCTGCCTGACGTTTTTGGTGAATTCCTCGGCATCAATTGAGAAATCATGAAAACTTGGTGAAATTTGAAAGAGGAGTCATCAAACAAACTAGAGTCTTAAAGAAAAATGATTCGAGTTAAATGGAGATTGTCCAAGATGGGTTAGAATATGATTCTCTTTGGGCAATTTTTGTCCAAACTTTGATGATTTCTGCCCACTATTTTAGTCCAACATGTTGATGCAACTTGGAATCATGAGGACTTAGTGAGATTATGGAGTGAAGGTGATCAGGGGGCTGAAAATTTGATGGAATTAATTAAATTTGAAAGCAAATTCCCCAACTAGTCTATGGATATGACTTCTATTGGGAATATTATTCCCATCAGCGTGTGATTTCTGTGCTAGGTTGGGAATAATTTCCCATGTCTGACCTCTTTTGGGAGAATTTCTTATCTTCATCAAATTTTTGACTTGAGGTTTTGCAAGAGCTATGAAGCATGATCAAATTAGGAAGGCGACTTGTAGTTCAAAGCAAGATGGGTGCGAGTTGATCTAATGAGAATGCCCCAAGTAGGGGGAATCCAACCCTTCTTAGGAAATTTATGCCAATTTTTTGGGAAATTCTGACCCCTTATTTGGGCCAAATTCCATTATCAAATTCACTTTCATTGCTGAAGTGAGGTGGTGTGGTGAGGTTTGTTTGCAGTTTGGACATTTTTGGTGCCAAGATTATTAGATTAATGAATGTCTTGAAAGATATTGCCCAAAACAGGGTGCTCTCATGGGCAGTTTTTTCCAAGAATTGTCCATCTCCTGCCCAGCAAGGCCAGTTGGCCTTAAAGAAGAAAATTCAAAATTTAAACAAAAATAAAATGAAACCTCCATATGCAGGTTGGCCCATTCAGGGGCGATGAATTAAATTCAAACCAAGTTTTATTTGCTACAAGAAGCCAGGTCCGCCTTTCTTATCTTCGTGCCTTTTCACATCCTAAGTCAGCTATATAAGAAGTCTCGGATCATTTCATTTTAACACTATTCACAAACAAAATTATCTCTGCTACTGCTAGCAAATGTATCCCTGTATATGCAGCGAATTCCATAATAATTAGACAGCGATTTTCCTTGATTGGCAGGGATAACTGTCTCACATTTAGGCAGCGATTCCTTTTAAAATTCCCAGCGAGTTATCCCTGAACAAGAGCAGATTCCTATTCAAAATAAGAAGTGAAAGGAGGTGAGATTTCAAATCTGCAAATGTTATGCATAAAAAAACTTAGTTAACTCCAGATTTCAACTGAATTCATACCAAGCGACAAGATTACGATTGTTTTATTTAGAAATGAATTCAGAACTGAAGGTTTGCAAAAGTGGATGAATTTACCTCCAAGATTGAGATAATCTATGATTAAATCCATTCTTATTAGGTACTGGTGTAGTTTCCCTTCATAAAAATCTAGTTTTTCATGAAAATTTAAGATTCCTTAAAAGTTGCTGCTTATCATCCTATGAGCTTAAGGCAATCTCTTTTTTTGTTTTGCAAGGTGAAGGAGTTAGAAGACAAAGTGATGGTTGAGACCTCAGGATTGTGTTATGCCCTACATACCTGTCCCTACTTTTTGTGAGCAAAAAGTTGAGTCCCCTCTTTTTGCTTTTGTCTTGTCTCTGTGGAGGCAAGCCTTTTTTTTTGTCCTCAAATTTTGGATCTCGAGTGTTTGAGTCACATGTTTGGGGCCGGTGTCTTGTAGATAGGAAGACGTGAGAGTGTCTGGTCTCGAGGGGTGTCCTTAACAACATAAATAACGGCAGTTGGCCTTTGAACCTCAGATAACCCCTTCTCCTTGTGTCTTTTGCAGCGGGAAACATTTTTGTGGTTTGAGCAATGACATGTGGCAGGTTCTTAAAAGGAGGGTAAAGTACAATCAATGCCCATTAATTAGCATGGTTACTAGGCTATTTAAGTCAGTGAAAGGACTGAAATGTTGCTTTATTCTACATTTTGTCTGCGTTGCAAGGAAAGGCCTTTTCACCACCTTGTTTGTGTGCAGTTGTTTGTTTGCAACCCCACACCAAGTCGCAGTAGTCCTGGTTTGTGTTTGGAGACGTGTTCAAGCACAAAAGTGTCATGTTCAAGTTTCAGGTTGGTGGTCACCTCTCTCTCTCTTCCTTGCAGCTCTTGATTGTTTGCTTTGCTTTCCTTTTCCTTTTCTTTGTTGGGATGGTTGGCCTTGTTTTTCGTGTTCGCTTCGTTTTTTGTTAAGTCTGGTTTGCTTGCTTGGCTTTTTCTTTTGTTTTGTTGTTTGTCGTTTTTGTAAGGGCAGGACCTTTCGGTTCCACCCTCATCTTGTGAAGCAAATAGGGGCTTTGTCTTGTGCAATGGTCCCAGTATCATGAAGATTAGGTGGTCGTTTTGACTGAAATTCACGGTACGGGTGACATTTTGCAGGAGGGAGTGTCTTTTCATTTTGCTGGTTTTCTTTTGCTTTGTTGGGTGGTGTGAGTTCGTCTTTTTGTTTTTCTGGGCATTGGCCTTGTTGGGAGGGTTGACTCACACCCTGTTTGATGACAATGTCTTGGGGTTTTTTTGAGCTTTAGTTGGTGCTTGTTTTTGCTCGTTGGTTTTGCGTGGGTTAGTGTCTCACAGGTCGAGTTTGCCTTCTCAACTTGCCTAGGAGGTCGTAGGCATGCCTTTATGGGTGCCTTGTTTTGGTGTTGTCGGTTCTTGGATCGAATTGTAGGATAAGGTATCCTCGCTCTGTTTCTACGTATGGTCTTAGCTTTGGCTAGGTGGTGGTGGCCTATTGGCGTTGCGGTAATAGTGCTGTCGTGTCTTTGGTAGCTGAAAGTGGTGTTTTCTACTGTTGGCTGCTTTCCAAAAAATGCCACCCACTCTCTGGTTGGACACCTTGCATCATTTGCAACAAATATTCTCGTATTTTGTATTGAAACGACTGTTAGATCACAAGTACGTAGCATTGATGGATCCCATGTGTCCCACGAGTTAATATTGAATAATAGTCTTGTCAATAACATTAGGACACGTAATCCACTTTGCCATAACTTTTGTCCGAAAAATGCAAATTGGGTTTTTGGCAAGTATGAAATATAAATATATTTTTGAGTGTAAAGTTACATTTTGTGCTTAATATTGATCTAATATTGTAGGTTTTCGAATTCCAAAAATCTTGCCTTCTCTTTCTGAGAAAGGTATTTTTCACACTTGCAAGGTATGGTCTTCCCAAGCACCATTCAATGCCTTCGCTAGTACATGCTTTATTTTGATTTTTGGGTTTTGGGTTTTGAGGTCTTTCCCCATATGATGATTCACTTGGTCAATGGGATGGAAGAATGCAAAGCCCTGAGTCCAAAGTAACACTGACACTTGGTAAAGGTTATTAAAATATCCTTTAAGTACTAACGTATTCTAGTCCTTGTTGGCATTCATACGATCATCCAACAAATTTGCACATGTTCGGGACATGGTCTTCATGGGAAGGATTGAGGTTGATGATGGGTTCGGAGGATCGACAATGTCCCTCAGATACCAAGATAAAGGTAGGGCTTGGCGCACTGCTGAAGCTAAAATATTCCCCTGGGGAAGAACCAATACAAACGCCAGGAGGTGGACAATGTTTGATGAAATAGGACCCTCAGATGAAGAATGGAGGACAGTTGTCCAGCGATTCCAATTCAACTAGGTTCCGAGGTCCTAAGGATAGAGAATTCAGTCGCAACTATAGGAAAAGGAATGTCCAGAAATATTAAAGCAGAATGGTGGTCACTTTATAAACAAAGGGGTGTTAAAAAACTCAGAAAATCTTGTGAGGGAGTTCGAAACATTTATCGCTTGGCCTCGAGAAGGTTTCCTTTTACACATTTTGCGCCTCTTGTGTAGTGGCGAGGATTGCCGCGCTTGAGAAACTATGTTACGAGCAAGATTTTCAGTGTTGAGGGGTCTTCTGGGTCCGAATAGATATCTGCTTAAAGGGAGATCGAGCTGCCTCGAATATCGCCACAACTCTACAAAGTAGGACATCAAATATGGGATTCTTCCTTCTCATGGTCTGATCAGGCAAGTTCACATTCTGTAGTAGAAGGTATCTAGAACACCAGACTTGGAATCGTATTTGCTAATCCACATGCTCTCTCATGGTGGAAAGTGTTAGACTTGCTAAACGATACACATGGGCAATAAATGATAACATAAAAACCTCATTTCACCTATACATTCCCTACGTGCCCACAATGCATTTAAGATTGTTAGAAGGATGAAATGCTCTCATCATCTAGTTGGCGTCCCAAGGAGATAACTGACTGATTATGACAGATGAAGCGTGTGAAAATTGCTATTGGCATTGGATTTCTCTCGGGAGTTCCCCTATTTCTTTTTCCATCTATTCCTGTCCCTTTCACATTTGTATTATATTCCGCAAGAGCTCCTACGTGTGAATAATTGTAAATGTTTGTAATTAAAGTGGTAGGTGGGCAAGTTAGTTTTAGGGCTGTCTTCCCACCCTAAAAGTTGTAAATATTTGTCTATAAGTAGGAAGAATGCCGACTTTTTTCAAGGTCGGTGAAATTGATGATTTTCTTTCTTGTTCTTTGTTTTCTTGTTCCCCTAGTTCCCTTTGAGATATTTACCTTACCATGTTCAGTGACCCAATGCTGAACCAAGCACAAGTGGAAGCTTATAATTGATACACTGCCTTATTATAAATCAATCTTCTTCTCATCCAACCTTGCCTATCCTTGCATGGCTGTGGCTCTATTTACAGGAGCTTGGGAGCAAAAAGTTGTTCTCCACTCTTTTAGGCGATGTTGGTCGAACATCGAGTGTCTAGTGACAATTGTTACTTTGCTGGTAGGACATGAAACAAAGTCCCATCAACAAAGAAACGGTGCTAGAAGGAGGGCTTGACACCTTCAAACACTTCTCTTGTGCTATATGTTAGTCCTTGTGTTGTTTGGTCATGTGTTGTGTGAAATTGGCACAAGAAAGTTTGAGTTCATCAACTTGGCCACCCTTTGGTTTTGCACTGGAGGACCCTAAATATTCTCCATTCGAATGATCGTTTGGTGAATATCTTAGCCAACAGGCTATGCGTTGACTCGACTCCTCTGCGACTCGCCTCCGACAGCTACATTCATGTGCCGTTCACACTGAGTTCGAAGAGCGTGGATCTTTGATCTAACCTAAGAAGAATAAACAAAAGAACAAAGGTCAGACCTTTGTATCTCAACCTAACACTACTTAGAGCGTGCTTGTGTCCCAACCTCCAATCGGGACAATAGCCAATCCACTCACTTTTCTTGGAGTACAATGATCATCAATGGTGCCTTTCGCGACAACGCATAACATGCCAGCTCACCCTAAGAAATTATGCCTGAAGTTTGAGCATTTGGGTCCTTGGACAACGAAAGAACACATCCAGGCATTCAAGGATGCCTTAGTTAGAAATGTTGTCAAACAAGAGGATGTGGCTTGTTGCTTGTTTCCAATGACCCTTGGTTTTAATGAACTCAATTGGTATCTAAATCTTCCCACTAACTCCATATCTGGATGGAGTGACATGGAGAAGACATTCTTGTCAGCATTCAAATCCCAAGAGGATCCCGCATTATGCCATCGCTAGTTCATTGGAATTGAGAAAGAACTAAATGAGCTGCTGCCTGCCTTCAATAATTGTTTCCAGCATGCCCTCAGATGGTGTTCAAATGAGTTTTCACTAGCACCAAACCTTGCCCTTCAAACTTATTTGAATGCATTGGACCAAGTTGTTTCAATGTTCATTATACAGACAATACTTGCACACCACCAGGATACCCTGGCATTGGAAATTTCCAGTGAACTTACACGTCAAACAATGAGGGTGTTACCTGCAAATTAGTCCTGCAAATTAGTCCGATGCTTAGTAGAGTGCAGGACCTAGTCATTTTGTACACCTAGCAGAATTCTGCTCCTTGACTAATTGGTGCCAGCTGCACGATGTCGACTCACACTCAGAGGCCACATGTGCCAATCTAGAGAAGCTAATCCAGATCTTTCACTTGGATCAACAAGCTTGGTCTGAGCAAATGCCTCTAGAACCTTCGGCGGAGCCTCATAACTGTACCTTTGTATGCAAAACTGTTCTTTTTGGAGAGGACAAAGAAGATGAGGAAGAGCATGTTCTCCAGGGGCTCTTCGATGATTCCATCTCATCTTTTAAGGCTAATGCCTTTATTAGCTCACGGGCTCCTTACAATACAAGGGGCCAGTCAATTAAAGGCCCCTTTACCACATCGATTTCACCAAAAAACAAAGTCATTCCTCTCGATCCCCACGCTACCGTGAGCCCACTCCCCTCGAGGGAGCAAACAAAACCTCACAAATCCACGATGAAAGGCACAGGATCCACAAGAGTGAAGTTTGACATGCGAAGGGTAATGGAGAATACCAACACCACCATGTCCTTGATGGACGTGTTGAGCTACCTTGAACAATAGATGGCCCTCCTACAACTACTGAAGGCCCCAGAAGCGCATCTCGCCATCACAAGGAATATAAGTTTCAATGATGCTAATGCCACCATGTCCTAGGGAAACACTGTGGACCCTCCCTTCTTGCTTAGCTTGAAAATCTACGGGAAGAATTTGCACAACTGCCTAGTCAATTCTGAAGCTTCTGGCAACGTCACGCCTTTATCTATTTGTCAGAAGTTCGAGTTGGTCCCTAGCCATCTAGAGGTGCAGTAGTCCAACTTCATAAAATTGCCGTCAAGATGGTGGGTGAGTTAAAAACCATTTACATTTAGCTCATCCAAAAACCTCGAGTGTCTAGTCTCATTGACATCCAAGTGGTGGACATACCGAAACTTACGAGATGTTATTATGTCAACATTAGTCAAGGACCCTTAACAGGTACATTTCTACGGACTTTTCCCACTTGTGGCTTCCCTGGTGTGGGGAGGCAAACCAAATAAAGGTTGATAGTGAACCCTGAATGACACAGGCTCTCACCGATTATGGTCAGGTGAGTGAAGTGGCCTATGCCTAACTTGAACCAAACCTTTATCAGATCATGGAGACTCTAACATTGGATTTCATCCCAGTCAGGACATTCCTTGATGAGGACTTGATCGTTACACAAAGGATTCAAAACCTTACTACTAGGATGAAATATGATATCATCCTTCAGTGTGACTGTGCCTCCTTATCTAGTCTCCTATCCGATGGTTGGTGTAGGATTCATTGTGAGGGGCATTCTGAATTGGAATGCCAACCTTATTTCGATCTAGCTTTTGCCTATCTTCCGGGCAACATCGAGAAAGAACGTCAAGAAGAAATTCCTACACCAAGCAGTCCACCAATGATCATATTTGAAGGGTTGATTGTCGAGCAACTCATCGTGGCGTCGCCTTTGGAGGTAACCTTGGTCCGGGTGTCCCATCTCGAAAGACTGGTCGGAATCTCCTCCACCCCAAAAGGTCTTACCCTCTATCTCGCTTCCAAAGTCCTCGCCTACAAATATTGGCCTATGGACCTTGAAGTTTGATGGATTCTTGGCCAAAACTGGGTCTGGAGCTGGAGTAGAATTAATTAACCTAGGAGGAAGGTCTTTCCTTGCTTCCTATCAATTGTAGTTTGAGTGCATACATAATGTAGCTAAATATGAAGCCATAGTTTTGGGCCTCCTATTTGCTCTACGAAAGGCAATCACTTGCCTTCGGACTTTATGCGACTTGAAGCTCATTGTTAGACAAGTTTGGAGTCAATACATGTGCCATGATAAATGATTGGTGGCCTACCACAATCAAGTTTGGAGCCTAATTGAGGATTTCGATGCTTTTGGAATCGAAGTCATTCCCCAGAAATGTAATTATGTTTTGGATGCCCTTGCTTTGTCTGTCAACACTCTTGAGCCTATGATAGGTTCTCACCTTCGCTATTTGGTCGAAATGGTATGAACCCCCTCTATCCTTGATAATATAAAGCACTTCCAGGTCTTTGAAGATGATAGACACATCCTGGCCGTTTTGGCCAACACCAGTGTATTGGAGACTAGATTGTGGAAGAGGAAGAGTGATGACGTGGGACAAGGAGAGGATGATGTGGGAGAGATCTTGGATCTCCCCACCAACACTATTCCAAAGGGAATGATAGCCCTTGAGCACATCTTAGATTCGGATCCTTGGATCAAGGATAAACTTCCCTCTTCTACGGGGGGGAATACGAAAAGGTGAACCTCGGAACAAATACTGAGGAGAAAAGTGTTTTAATCCGAATCTCTTGCACTACCAAGGAGAAGATTCTCGTTGTTCCCTGAGAATACATTTATGTCATTGCATGGTGGTATGAAGATTTGAAAACTAATGATACATTCATAATGATCCACACCATAACCCCCAAGCTGGGTGCTAAACCATTTAGGCAGAAGCAGAGATTGATAAATCCCTTGATCAAACCCTTGATTTATCAGGAGGCTCATGAAGTGCTATTTGGAAGGATAATCTTCTCGGTCCAGCATACCACATGAATAGCCAATCTAGTCTTGGTCTGGAAGAAAAGTGGGGAAATTAGATTGTGTGTGGATTTCCAAAACCTGAATAAGGCTTTGATGAAGGACAACCATCCTTTACCCTCACTAGATGAAGTGCTGCAGATCATGAGTGGCTCACAAATGATGTCCTTCTTGGATGGGTACTCAGGGTATAACAAGATCATGGTTAAATACAAGGACTGACTCAAGAGCACGTTCACCACTAAGTGGGGAATGTTTGCTTATAGACAAATGCCCTTTGGGTTGCTCAATGTCAAGCCCACATTTCAAAAGGCAATGGACATTGCCTTCAAAGGTTTGATTGACAAGTGTAAAATCATTTATATGGATGATTTGACAATTTTTACCTGGGAGAGGCATGATCATCCCGCCCACCTTCTAATGTATGCGAACAATGTTGCCAGTTCGACATCTCCTTAAACCCTAGGAAGTGCATATTCGGTGTCACTGAAGGGAAATTGATAGGACATATTGTCTTTGAGAAGGGTATTGCTATTGACCCTGAGAGAGTACAGGTTTTGTTAAACTTAAAGATGCCCGACAACAAAAAAGAAATGAAGTCTTCCTTCAGAAAGATAAATTTTGTCTGATGTTTCATTACAGGATTCACTGAGGTTGTAAAACCACTTAATGACATGATGAAAAACGACATCGAAATTGAGTGGAGACTAGAGGCAAAACAAGCCTTCACCCAAATAAAATAGGCTATAATAGAAGCTCTGGTCTTAGGAAGTCCTGACTATGATCTCTTGTTCTATAGCTATTCATTCGCCTCTGCGCACTTCGTTGCCATTGTATTAACTCAAAAGGTTGAAGGGGAAGAGACCTATCGCTTTCATGAGCTCCACCTTCAAAGATGCCAAAGTGCGATATTCTACCTTGTAAAAATAGGCATTCGCCCTTGTTCGAGAAGTAGAAAAAACCTGACATTATATTCTCAGGAGCAAGGCACATGTAATTGTGCCATATCAAGCTATCAAGTTATTGCTCATGGAAAGTGAACTTGGTGAGAGATGGGGAAAATGGATGGCTATCATCTAGGAATATGATTTAGAGATGTAACCCATGCGGTTAGTTCGTGGACAAGGACTATTGGAGGCTATGGCCTCTACAAATCAACAAATTGAATGCCACACATACACAGTGGAGTCCCTAACCAAGATCCATGGTATGCCGACCTAGTGTACCTATTGTTGAATAACTGATGCCCGAAGGGACTTCAACTCATAAATTTTGCGCGCTTCGGCGAAAGAGCACTCATTTCATGATCAGGGGCAGAGCCCTATTTTGTTGGAATTTCGAAGGATCTTAGATGCCTTGACCAAGACTAGGCCAAGAAAATAATTGACGAGTTCCATGGGAAATTTGGGACAAGGCATGGCATTGCAGATGCTACTGCCCATCAGATCCTCAAGGCTGGTTACTATTGGCCTTACTTGTTCTGAGATGTCCACCCATGTGAGAAAGTCTCACACATGTCAGACTGCTGCTTCTAGAGAGCAGAATCCCGCAATGCCACTACAACTCGTTTTCGAAGCAGGACCCTTCGCTTGGTGGGCATCTGATTTCATTGGGGAAATAAACCCTAACTCATCTTTCAGCCACCGATATGTGCTAACAGCGACAAATTGCTATACTCGGTAGTTCGAAACCATTCCATGCAAAAACAACATGACAAATGTAGTGATCCAGTTCATTCAGGAGAACATTGCCACAATATTCAGGATGCCTTTTGCTCTCATATGTGAGAACAAAGCAATGTTCGTCTCCACCCAGCTTCTGGAATGGGCTTATGACATAAACGTTACGTTGAAAACTCAAGCAATTATTACCCACAAGGTAATGGGGTAGCAGAATCAACCAATAAAAACCTCCTAGAAGTCACCAAACATCTGCTATAGAGAAATCCTTGGGAGTGGCACCAAAAGCTTAGGATTGCTCCCCGGAGCAAACTGTACTCGAATAAAGGTGGTCTCGGGGACTTCTCTGTTCTACTTGGTCTAGGGCTAGAATCCAGTTTTCCTTGTGAACCTGTAGATTCCAGTCCTGCAATTCATGCAGGAGTTTGATGAAAGGGGCAACATTGTGGAAGTTCATCTCCTCAATCTTGTCAAAGAACAAATGGATGAAGCCCTTGAGCATTTCACAAAACACTATGCAGTGGTCAAACGATGGTTTGACAAAAGAGCTGAATACACTGCCTTTCGGATTTCGAACTTAGTCCGTTGGGACAAAGTTCAAATGGCTTTGGCTTGGACCCTACCAAATCTCGGAGTCTGTGGAGCCAGTACATACCATCTTAGATCACTAATAGGAGAAGTTGTTCCGTTGCCTATCAATGGACAGGTCGTCAAACATTATTTTGAGTAAGGAGACGGGATAAGGGCGTCCACTTTCCTTTTGTTGTACCATATGTATAGTTGCTTGTAAATGTTGTTTTGGTGTACTTTGGGTTCACCTTGTAAATTCTCGTTTTCTTGTTTTCGCTTTGTTGGCCCTTGCAAGGAGTGTGGTTGGGTCTTTTTGTCTGGAATTCTGGTCTAGTTTGCTTTCGGGGATTTTGTTTCCTGCTCCTCTTGGTGGATAGGCATGCTTTGCATGACATCACTTGACTTCGTAGAAAATTTGCCTTATGAATTCTAGCACTCCTCTGTCGATCTTGCAAACTTCCTTTCGTCCTATCTTTATGAGTTGGATTCCAGGACTACAAGTTTAGAGAATGGTCAACCTTCATCGAATTTAGACAACTTCGCTCCGACCATAAGTTAAATTAATGACCAAGTTGGCAAAAAGGGAAGAGAAGAATCACGAAGAGAACCGAACAAATAGATCAATCATGCGCAAACTTGATGGAACTAAAAGCTAAGTGATGTCTTTGGAAGCGAGTGTTTCTTTTCTTTAAAACAAAAATATATGCATAAGGATGGGATAGTCAAAGAAGTACATCCGTAGTAACAAATTAAGTTTGGTGATTCCGGGGAAAGAAGTATTACCTCCCATGCCTTAGAAATATAATGCAAAATGTAACAATCACTTTTTCCCGGGTCTTAACTAACAACTAACATATTAAAGAATTACAGATATTACTTCAATTTCATAGGAAGACAATTATAACAGTCATGTTCATATGAAAGAGATTTACCGTTAAAAAAAATTAAACAAAATTTCTTAACTAAGAACTTAAGACATCATCAATGAATTTACTATAGAAATTAAAAACCACATACCCTGGAATTCAAACCAAGAAATCATTGTAGGGATGCTTCTGCAACCACCCAGGTTAGTCCACATATACCACTATAACAATATCAAATAACAACTACCATCCAATACCGCTATATTGAAATTAAATGACGATTACCGTTAAATACCACTACATAAAATTAGGGCATCACATACCACTGTATCAATTAGGGCATCGATTACCATTGAATCATTTAGGGCTTCAGATGCCACTGTATCACTTTGGACTTCAATTACCATTGGATTATTTAGGGCATCAGATACCACTATATCAATTAGGGCTTCAGATACCACTGTATCATTCTTTTCCTTCTGATTGCTTAACTATGGCAATAACATATGATTAGAAGATATGCTCATATTTATTAGTCATATAAATGGAAAACAATCCATAAATCTATCTCTCGCATCTAAGTGTAAAATAACTGTAACGATGATATAATTCAATTAATCTTACCTTCTTGCATATACATCATAAAAGTGATAATCCCTGTTTCCGACAAACAATTGAATGTATAGCTTATCTTTGTCTGTTGTACATCTGACAACATGGGGAGAGGTGAAACATTGTCAGGCGCTTAACCACCCAACCACGGACCTTAACTTATTCCTCACACAATTGTCAGGCCCTTTTATGTACTCCTCTTCACCATTTCATGGCTACATTGCCGATGAATCCCAGGTGTTGGAAAATTTATGAGCATTCTACTCTTTATATTATTATCATGGATTAAGACTGCATAATTATTGCTATTGCTATCCATAATTTTTGTGATGGTTCATACAACATTATAAGATTCCTACAGTTACCACTCGACTTCTTAATGGTGGTTCAAGATACAATGGTATTATATAAAGAACAAAAAAGGAAAACTCTGAGAAATTCACAGGAGGCCATCAACAAAGCTACATGTAATAATCTCAGTATTAATATTGGATCTCTATGCCTAGCCGGCTATAGGAGAAATTGAAAATAAAACATTGAAAAACAAAATCTGCAATGATAACTCATCTGATAAGAATTCAGAGCTTATTTGAGAATTTTGCAAATTGATTTAAAATCAGTTTCTCTCCAATTGCTTGATGACGTCTCCACGGGAAAATTACTTGTATGACAAAGTATATGAAAAGGGCTGATATAACTTGGGATATGCTTGAATCCCCTACAAATCCAAATTGGAAGTTGTTCCTCTTTGCTGCAGATGTTTCATTGCAAACTTACTCCAAGGTCTGAGTCCTCACGACATAATTCCTATGATAGTTGAGAGCATAATCTGGAAGTTGATAATGTGAACTTCGATTCATGGGATGGGTTCGAATGTTAAAGAAAAATAGAGGGACAAGGATAGCAGCAGGTATTGAAAGGATGATGGTAAAATGATGACAAGAAATGCAGTAGTATGAAGATGGTTGTTATGTACAGAAATACTTTCAAGGTTAAGTCTGAATGCAAAGGTAATCGAGCATAAATAAATGCCGGTCCTCATGCGTGGCTTAAGTTTAAGGAAGGCCGTGCCTTCTTGGCATCCACCATTTTCAAAAGATATAAAACAATTCGAATTCCAAGAATTAAATCGATTATGGAGAGAGAATAATAAAATAAAATAAGAAGTTGGAAAGAAGAATTGGAAGATTATAATTTTCAAATGTTAGAATAATATATATTTATTGGTGCCATTTCATTTTTATATAAATCGAGTGACATCATTAAATTATGCTATTATAATTTATTGGTGCCATTTCATTTTTATTATTATATGTACGTATGTAAGTATTTATTATAATAATATGATTAAGATTGCTTAAAAATCTTTTCAGGTATGTTTTATATTTTAAATTAGATTATTTTATGTTTCTCAAATTATTTAAATAAAATAGCTCATGCGGGTCCCACAAATGTATCCTGTTTTCTAGTTGCTAGGTCCTCAATCTATTTGCCTAGTGATGGTGATGCTCCTGCCTAATGCTTTTCTGATAGTGCTTCCACCCCTTCGACGTGCTTCCTACAAGGAAATTCTCTGCAGTTAAATTATATTATCATAATAAATTATTCCCTCATAAATAATCATAACGGTTAACCATCTTTTCAATTCCATGAATTTGTTATAAATGATGAACTAGCATGTTATATTTACTTGAAATTATAACGACTAACCATCTTACCATTTCGCCAGATTATAACAAATTAAATTACCAACTGACTTCATGTGAACCTCAACAACTATATTTTAAATTAGGTCAAAAAGTGGGATGTAACACAAAAGTTGGAGGAAAGAGAATCCCAATCCCTAGAATTGCACGATAACCAATAAAAGTAAAAGAGGGAGTCTTGAGCGAGCTTGGTTTCTCTATTTTCTTTGGGAGTTGAATGATATACTCCCTTCAAAGCACACCCGTACAACATGGCATGTGCAAGTTCATGGATTATGGTGAGTTAGGATGTCCGAACCTTGAATTCGTGCTTGTTAGAATTTGCTTCATAAAGATAAGGCATTGGTATGTTTCAACGGTAAGCTCTGGAGCTCTCAAATGCAAGGCATTTTGCCTAGCTGAGTCACCATCTGTTATGCTCCGCATACCCGTCACTACTTTTTGTGACCAAAGAGTTGGATCCCCTCTTTTCGCTTTTGTCTTGTCTCTCTAGAGGCAAGCCTTTGTGTTTTTGTCCTTGGATTTCGGGTCTTAGGTGCTCAAGTCCCGTGTCTAGGGGTGGTCTCGTTCGACAGGAAGACGTGAGAATCTCATGTCTCGTGCCAGGTGATGGAACCCTGATTTATAAAATCAGGACTTCCTTTTTGAGTATCACTTTTTCATTTTGCTGTTGGTCTTTGTTGATCAATTTCTGTTGGATAGGGGTTTTCATTTGCACAGGATAATGATTGAATACTACAGTTTGATCAATTAGAACCAGATATGTATTAATGTATCATTTTTTCCAAATTTATTTTGTTGTTATGGGATGTTTTATATCACTGCCAAAATACTATAAGGGACATTCTTCAACTGTATATGCAAAAAAGAAATGCAAATAAGGATACTATGTGCAAGACCCAATTGGTAGTTACAAGAAGTTTTGTGAAGTGTTCATTGTATTTATTTCCTATCCACAATATTAGAGATTTGAACTCCCAGCCTTCATAGGGCCTTTTGGGCCGGAAAATTATATTATCTATTGTGAATCCTTTCCCATAGTAAATCATATTTTCTAGTTTGTGTTTTATTGTAGGCCTGTAAGCATATGAGGAAGAAAAAATATCACAAGATCATCAAAGTAATTCTCAATCCCATGCAAATCATTGAAGAAGTCGTTATTGGACTGGACCGTTTCAAATGGCAATCCAATTTCATGGTTAAATTTGTGGAGGCTCATACTCAGTCCAGCGAATGAAATGGCAAGATGAAATTGGATGGAGTTTGTCTGTACACGCACATGGATCCTGGACACGCCAAACATGGTGTATACACGTTTGAAGGAGAAAAAGTGATGTCGAGAACAACTTTGTTATGCCCACTGCCCAACACTAAATTGGTGGTCTGAGATCCCACATCATTTATGATAATCCAATCTTGGTCTTGAGCGTAGATGAATTTTGAGTGCGTGATTGGCAAACACAGGATAGTTGGTGTCCTTATCCATGTCATGGACAAATTAGAAATTTTGGAATAAGACGCTATAGTCTTACAAAGGGAGAAACGAATGTATTGTGATTGCCATATAATACATCAGAAGGATTGCCAACTGTGGAAAAGATAAAGATGATGCAAAACTCGTGGATTGGGTTAATTGAGTGACTCCTATAATGGAAGTATTAAAGATTCGATGATGGTGACAAGACAAGCTGTCTCTATATAAAAATTGTGCCCAGAAATATGCTATCGCCAAAATCGATATACTCCACCAATCTTCATCAAGTAAATGGGTTCTGTAATTGTAGCAGATAACTACTTTACTGGTGCCTAAGATATATCAAGAAAGACAAATTATTTGAAGAACTAGAAGGTTTACATGCTCTTGTGTTGTGGGAAGGAGGAATGCTTGTTCAGACACGGATATGGATTATGTATGGTGGCAAAGTTCCTGAATTAATTGGTTAATAAACTAATTGTATATTGAGCGGCTCATGAGTTATTCATACCATATAATTAAGGTCATACACCTGGTTAGTTAATAGTTACGAAGAGGCACTTTGTCATTGTGAAAAGCTTTGTACCTCTAATCTTCTATAAGTATCATATGTAAACCAAACAAATGGGACAATTTTCATATTCATGTACAAATTTCTAAAAATTCTACATACTCAAGTTATATGCACTCATGACATATTGTTTCTTCTATTGGTGAAGATTGAATAATTGAGAAAATCTCATGGATTTGGATTACTGGATATAATTTTATGCGATTCTAGGATAAATTTGCAGTGGATGGATCATCCGTAAGGAGTATCTTTGTTGCATTTTTATTTTTGGCACAATCTATAAGCATAATAATTTATTTTAAATTCTAGAGTTGTAATATTATCAAGTTGTGTCCTTTATAATCATCTTTAAATTCTGCAAACAATTTATGTCAGATAAGTGGATGATGTCATCTATGGCATTTTAAACTCCATCATCACAGATATTGTGAAATATTCAATTGTTTTTGAATCTATGTCCAGTCTGTCTCCCTGACCTTAGGAGTTAAAGCACATTCTAGACTAGTTTAAAATTGCGTCTATATTAAATCTGTCGTGTCTTGATTACTAAATTGTTTATGGTTAAAGTGCATAGAATTTTATAAAGTTGCACGTAATAACTTATAATATTTACTCTATTTGTCCTTGAAATTCTGGCACTGGTCTTTATATTATTCATGATTCATAATCCATACACTATCAATTTTTTCACATCTTTTCTTTGAAGAATTAATATTTTCACTTGTTGCAATAATCCATAATAATTATTCTTGATTTAAAACATTCTCACATTTATATAATCCTTGCTATTTGGGAAACTTTCATTGCATTTGTGTTCGAATCGATCTGTTATAGTTATCTTAGACTTGAGTGATTTGTTTAAGATAGGTAAACCCGCCTTGGCCTTGCAGAGCCAGAAGTGCAGAAGACTCGAATCAAATTGATCAATCTTGTCAAGTTAGCCATAATCGGTTGGATATCCTAGCATCAAGTTGGCAAGGCTCGTAGGATTCTAATTTGTGGCTTTAGGAACCAACACTAGGAGTGTTCCTAAGATCGTGAATAACAACATTTGGCTTTCAAACCTCACAGAACTCCTCCTTCTGTCTTTTGCGGCAGGAAAGATTTGTGGTCTGAGGAATGATATGTGGCAGGTTCTGAAAAGGAGGGTAAAGTACAATTAATGCGCATTAATCAATGTGGTTACAGGGCTATTTAAGACAAAAAAAGGACTCATGTTGCCTTATTCTATATTTTCTCTGTGTTTTGCAAGCAAAGATCTTTTCTCCTCCTTGTTCCTGTGTGGTTGTTTGTTTGCACCCCTACACCAAGTCGCACTGGTCTTGGTTTGTGTTCGGAGATGGATGTGTTCAAGCACCAAAGCATTGTTGCATTCAAAGTTTCAGGTTGGTTGTCACCTTTCTCTCTCTCTTCTTTGCAGTTCTTGGTTGTTTGCTTTGCTTTCCTTTTCTTTTTCGTCATCAGGGTGGTTGACCTTGTTTTTTCGTGTTCACTTTATTTTTGGGACTGTTTGGTTTGCTTGCTTGGCTTTTGTTTTCGTTTCGTTGTTCGTTATTTTTGTCAAGGTGGACCCTTTCAGCTCCACCCTCATCTTGCCAAGTAATTAGGGGCTCTGTCATGTGCAATGGCCCCAATATCTTGAAGATTAGGTCGCTGTTGTGACTGAAATTCATGGTATAGGTGACATTTCGCAGGAGGGAGCATCTATTCGTTTTGCTGGTTTTCTTTTGCTTTGTTGGGTGGTGCGAGTTCTTCTTTTCGATTTTCTGGGTGTTGGCCTTGCTTGTAGGGTTGACTTGCACCATGTTCAACAACAATGTCTTGGGTTTTTTCTGAGCTTTTGCTGGTGTCCATGTTTGCTACTTGGTTCTGCGCGGGCTAGGATCCTACGGGTCGAGTTTGCCTTCTCAACTTGGCCAGGAGGTTGTAGGCATGCCTTCATGGGTGCCTTGTTTTGGTGTTGTCGGTTCTTGTGTCGAATTGTGGGATAAGTTGTCACCAGTCTGTTTCTATGTATGGTATTGGCTCGGGCTAGGTGGTGGTGGCCTGTTGGCATTGCGTCGATAGTGCTTTTGTGTCTTTGGTAGTTGAAAGGGGTGGTTTTCTACTGCTGACCGCTTGTCAAAAAACACCACCCACTCTCCGGTTGGGCACCTTACGTCATCTGCAATGAATATGCTTGTATTTCGAATGTAAACGATTGTCACATCACAAGTATGTAGGATTGATGGATCCCGTGTGTCACACAAGTTAATATTGAATAATGATCCTTATAATGACATTAGGACTGATGGAGCCCTAATTTTGAAAATTGGGGCATCCATTTAATCACCCTCCCTCAGTTTTACAGAGTTTCAACAGTATCAAAACTTCCAAAATGGTGTGTGGTTTTCTATATTTTAGGTGTTACTAAGAAGGCATCTGATATAAAAACTTGCGCGCAAGAAATGGACTGTTTCAGTGCTTTTTGTGAGATGATGTAAAGCCTGTACTTCTGATGCTGAGTATGATAAAAATCCATGCGAAGGACCCGCTGCAGCTCCAAAGGAAATAATAGAAGCTGTGGTTTCAGCTTTTCTTTCTTGTGAGACTGGTACTGATAAACTGCCACGTGAAGACATGAGTGAGTGGAGAGATCACATCCAATCTAATTAAGGATTTAAGATATGCGAATTCGAAGGTTCATCCAGAATCAATAAAATCAGTAAACAGAACTCTTGAAGAAGCAAACAAACATATCCAGCGTACTGGAACTGTGAAATTATTTGGGGCGTTAGAAGCTAGTTGGTTTGATTCAAACAAGATTTTGGTGATGACTACTCCAGTTACCATAGGGAATGTTACATCCACGATGGGTCCTCCAGTTCAGAAAAGTAACAAGGATATCTTTCAGCTTTTGAAATATTGTCACAAATAATCAAAACACTCTTGTGCAGACCATATACCATCAGGGGTGTTGATGAACTTATTGTTGAAGACTCATGAATCTAATAAATAAAGTGAATCTAATAAATAAAGTGATATAAAAATTGTACACTACATTGGCTATAGGCAGGTTGTAGACAAAAATACAATCTGTGATTGGTCCATGAAATATAGTGGTACATAAATAAATAAAAGCAGCAATTATTTAAAAGGAAACATTCTTCAAGCAATTGATAATAATAAGGAAGTATTTTCAGGAACGATAAGGAGCCTGATAAAGATATCAAATACTCAGCACACTGACTAAGTCAATCAGCCCGATGAAAGACATAGTTCCGGTAGAAGATAGAACTGTATAAGGGGAACAATTATATACATCAGCATTTGGAAGAAGTTGGAAATATTTTAGGTGGTCAAACATCAATATAACTAATTTGTGAAGTGCAATGATGAGTATGATTGACATTGGAAAGGGTCAATGCCAAATATTTATCAGAGTATCCACGTGGCTCCAGCAGATAATTAATTCCACAAGAAATTTTGTTGTGTATTACTCAAATAAGCCTGGTATGAATAAACAGGTGATGGAAACATAGGACAATCATTCCAAGTAGTTGTGCAGCAGTGATACACATAGCAATACATGAATCCTCAAGAACCCTCGTTCCTGCACAAACACTCATGGTATCTGCTGGAAACTGTTGCCCAACACAGTGAATACATACATTGACGTTATGACTGGATGTGGAAAAACTTAAGTTATGGCAACCAATACAGCAAGAAGAACAAATGCTTTAAACTTGTATGTATGCAGCAACATCAATAATTCATAAAATGAGAATGCAGAAGAAAAGATGTCGTTATTTGCCCATTCTCGTATAATCTGCTGCAACATGGATTAAATCCAATATCTAGGTATAGAGATTGTCGGATGCTGGGAAAAGCCCACCGAGTATAAGGAAGGACAAAGATGTTGGTATCTGGAAAGCTATGTCTTCTTTGACGGCATTGATATGCTGGGATCTCCTTGCCAAAAGGAGTGATGGAATCAACGAAGTGGGTGTTGCAGTTTATCAAGAACCAATTTCTAATCATTGCTATGAGCCTAGAAGGAAGAATGAACCCCCGCTGCATGCAAAAGTTGATGGTCTTTACTCGGCTTGGTATGTTGCTTCGGACAGTTGTATGCATATAGTTCCGACTAATGAGGAGTGGGGAACTAAAGAATGGCCTTGACGGTTTGAGAAGGTTCTGGGTGAACTGTTAGGAGTCTTCTTCGAAAGTAGATGAAAGACATAATTTAGCGATAAACATAATGATATTGCTTAAAATGTTTATAGTTAAACCACTAATTAAGTCATAGTAAAAGCTACAAAAATATTAAAGATTTAAAGAGGTGCACTGGTTGAGGAAATGCCTCTCCATATGCTTATAAATAAGAAATGTTCATTCGGAACAAAGAAGACACATATTCAACAAGAAGAAATATTCATATATATCTATTTGTATGGAGGAATAAGGAGTAAGAAGGATGACTTTGTAATGTAAATTTATTTATTATATTTTAATGATAAATATAAGCCTGTGCTTTTTGTTTATTTAAAACGCATGGAGATTTAAACTGCAATTGATTCGTCCATTATAATGATCTTGAAATTCTGTAAACAATTTAAATGTCAAATAAGTGGACACGGTCATTTAGCATCTTAAATGCGATCATCATAGATATAGTGAAATATGGAATTGTTCCCGTATTTGTGTTCAATTTGTATCCCTACCATAGGAGTTAAATTGCAATCTGGACTAGTTTACAATTGCGTATATATACTTGATCTATTGCATCTTGATTGTTAAATTGTTTATAGTTTAAGTGGATAGAGATTTATAAAGTTGTACATGATAATCTTCATTGTAGTTGACTCTGTTACCCAAATAAGCAAAGGCACTGGTCTTTAAAAGTCATTGAATTGTAGTTATTCAATCTATATTCGAAGTCAAAAATCCATATTATTCCTTCTTGCAAACATCAAATTAATTATTGATAGCATTATGCAAAACATTCAATCATTTCAAGCATTCAACTTTATTTTGATCGAGTACAAGGATTCTGCAACCAACAAGGACAACTTAGCTTTATAATCCATGTTGCCGAAACTTTTCTTCGGAAAACACAATTGGGGTTTCTGTTTAGTACGAAATAAAAGATATTTCTGAGTCTAAAGTTACCTTTTGTGCTTAATAAGTTAATATTGATCTAATAGTGCAGGTTTTCATATTCTAGAGATCTCACCTTACCTTTTCAACAAAGGTAGTTTTCACACTTGCAAGGTACGGTCTTCCTGGGCACCATTCTATGCCTTTGCTAGTACATGCTTTATTTCGATTTTTGGGTTTCGGATTTTTAGGTCTTTCCCCATATGATGATTCACTTGGTGAATGGGATGGGAGGATGCGAAGCCCTAAGTTCGAAGTAACAGTTATTAAAATATTCTCTAAGTACTGACATATTTCTATTCCTTGCAGGTATTCATACGATCATCCAACGAATTTGCCTATGTTTGGGACATGGCATTCTTCATGGGAAGAATTGAGGTTGATGATGGGTTCGGAGGATCAACTATAATCCTCACATATCGAGATAAAGCAAGCGCTTGGCACATTGCTGAAGTAAAAATATTGCCTCTGGGAAGAACCAATACAAATGCCAACAGGTGGATAGTGTCTCACGAAATAGGCACCCACAGATGAACGATGAAGGACAGTTGTCCAACGGTTCCAATTCAACCGAGTTCCGAGGTCCTAAGGATAGAGAAATCAGTCGCAACCTCAAGACGAGGAATGTCTAGAGAAATCAAAGCAAAAAGGCAGTTGGTTTATAAACAAAGGGGTGATTAGAAATTCAGAACATCTTGTGAGGGAGTCTTTAACGTTTATCACTTGGTCTTGGGAATGTTTCCTCTTGCACGTGTTGTACCTCTCACTTAGTGGTGAGTACCAATGTGCTTGAGAAACTACTTTTCAAGCAAGATTTTCAGCATTGAGGGATCTTCCAGGTCCAATCAGTTATCTGCTTAACGGAGATTGAGTTGCCTCCAATATCACCACAACTTTGTAAAGTAGGACATTCGATATGGGATTCCTCCTTCCCATGGTCCGATTAGGCAAGTTCACATGCCATGGTAGCTGGTATCCAAAACTTCAAACTCGGAGTCGTATTTGTTAATCCACTTGTTCTCTCATTATGGAAAGCGTCAAACTTGCTAAACGATACACTTGGTTAGTGAATGAAAACAGAAAAATCTCTTTTCACTTGCACATTTCTCATGCGCCTGCAATGCAATTAAGATTGTTAGAAGGATGAAATGCTTTCATCATCTAGTTGGCATCCCAAGGAGATAACTGACTGATTATGATGGATGAAGTGTGTGAAGATCACCGATGGGATTGAATTTCTCATAGAAGTTACCCTCTTTCTTTTTCTATCTCTTGCTGTCCCTTTCACTATTGCAAGATAACTGTATTATATTCCACATGAGCTCCTGTGTGTGAATAGTTGTAAATATCTGTAATTAAGGTTGTTATGGGATTCATTTACCTTTGAAAACAGTGATCTTTTCTGCTTTGTTATTTTTATCTTCCTTGGCTTAGATAAAGCTGGATAATTTTGATTACTTCGGTACCAGTTTCATTTGCAATACTGATTTGCATACGATTGATTGATTGAACATAGGTTTAAGTAGTCCTATCATTCAAGCGTGCATTGTTGATAATAATGGTAACAAAAGTAGACTATAGGTAGATTAAATCTATAAAACCCTTTAAGCTCTTTGCTTTCTTGTTCTTTGTTTTCTTGTTCTTGAGATATTCATCTTAACATGTTCAGTGACCCAATGCTTAACCAGGCACAAGTGGATCGTATAATTGGCAGGCTGCCTTGTTGTAAATCAGTCACCATCTCATCCAACTGTGCTTATCCCTGCATGATCATGACCCGGTTTACAAGAGCTTGGGAGTTGGAGGTTCTTCTTCTCCAAATTTTTTAGGCGATATTGGCCAAAAATCCAGTGTCCGGTGACAATTGTTACTCTACTGGGAGGACATGAAACAAAGTCCCATCAACAGATTGCAAGAAGATGCAACAGGAAGGAAGGCTCTAGCTCCAATACTCTAAATGAGAAGAGTAGTTCAAGTTCAATGCAAATTCAAGTTCGAGGTCAAGTTCAAGCATTCAACTACATGAGAATGATAAGATGAAGTTGAAATCAGATCAATATACAAACTTACAAATGCAAATTCAAGCCAAACCATAAGAAAAAAAATCAGAAATATGGAGAAAACTTGGAAAGATGAACATTTCAGGAATAGGAGTCATCTCAAATATCCTCAAGGAAGATTTGATCAAACTTAGAAATGTTGAAAGTTACTTTCTGACAATCAAGCAGGACATATGCAATTTTAATAGACATTCTCATAAGCCAAGATTGAAAGAACATGTTTTTAAATAGATCAATAGCATAGGGATGACAAGGTGGCACCTAATTAGAAAATTCTAGAATCAAGCACAGACAATCAAATTAAGCCAAGTGTCCTATTTTCCTTTTGGTTGGAAGCATCATTGTAATTTTCTTATTGGCCCATGATTTGATTTGTCACCCTCATGTAATTGGTTGTAAATTTGGCAACCCTAATTAGGATTATTGGGGATCAATCTCGACCCTTGATCTTTAATCAATATTGGCCCGTCATTGTAATTGGACATCCATACAAGGCCAGGGTCGTCTCATTTGTAAGGGATTAGAGAGGAACGAAAAGGTTAAATTCATGAGATTAGGAGGTTTGATTAGAGAGCTAGAAGTAGAAATAAGCTAGCTAAGGGAGAGACTTGATCAAATTGTTTCTATAATGCTATTTAAGTAATGGATAATTCATTGTTGATTCTTCAAGGTGGATTATTTAATATTGCTTTCAAGTGTTGCATTGTTTTCTCAATCTTTCACTTGGATTAGATTTCTTTTCATATTGAAGTAGTTTAGTTGAATGAAGTAATTATGTATGTTGCTTGCTTGGCTCGAACAAACTTGGGCCACTAGCCACTTACTGATACCAAGAGTGCCTTGTGTGGTTAGTCAATGATTGAAGGTACTCAACTTTAATTGATATTAAATCTTTAGTCTGTGTCTATTTGATGGGATTGAAGAAGAGATATTGATATGAAAACCATTTGAGTTTTCCTTAGAAGCTTGCACTAGGTGAGTGGCGTCATTGATTAAGCTACATCTAGTAGAGTCCAAATGATCCATGATTTCTTGCATTTATACTTAGAAGTAGAAGTCAAAGCAAGTTAAAGTGAAGTTGGAAGATTAAAACTATATTCTAATTGCACATTTTGAAGCCAAACCTTTAGAAGTACAAGTAGTTGATATCTATTAAATGAATAGTGTAAGTACCCTAATAAGTGATAACCATCAAATCACATCATTTCATTGAGTATTCACAATAGAAGGAACCTTGAAGTCATTTCATGATCTTACATTGCAAGCTTAGCATGAAAGACGACCTTGTATCAAGAGAATGTTGAATTTTTGGTGTTTCATTTCGAAACATTTGAGTGTTTGATTTTGCATGTTGCAGTGGACCAAAACTCACAACAACAAAAATTGGTGCCAAGAATGTCGAGGGAAGTTCATTCGTGGAATAGTCAACAAGAGTGAGCTTTCAAGTTGTATTTGAGGTGAGATGATCTCCTTCAAAGGGAAAATATCTTAAAAAAGTGAAAATGATGAAAAATATATAAAAATTCAAAATAAAATAATAATAAAAAGTAGGAAATCCAAAATGAAAAAGGTTTCTCAATATGGGCAGGTAGGTGGATGTTCTTCCAATTTTGTTTGATTTGAACAAATTATTGCATCCATGTGATTTGACTTAGCTTGCAACATTAGGACAATTTAGGATCCATAATAACACAAATCACGAGGAGATGCATTATTTGTTGTTCCTTTTGAGAGTGGACTTGACATTATGAGGAAGGAATTTTTTTCAAGAGTGTGTGAGCTTGTTATACTTGTTAGTTTAGATTCAATGTTCCTCGAGTTCAAGGAAGATAGCAATAGGAAATGAAGAAATGGATATAGAGTAAATACTTTATGCAATTTGTATAGCCTTTCACATTTGTAATTGACTCACCCATCTTGTCATGACACCATTGACTTAATCAATTTCCAAACGGGTTGGTATGGGGGAAGTATCAGCAGGGAGTGGCAAGCATTTCTTCTAGCTTTCAAGTTGGAACTAAAGAATGAAGGCGAAAGTCATCACTCGAGTGGAGAACTAAAGCATGGGGAAGAAGAGGAGTTACAACAAGGTAACGTGTTTGGGCATAGTAATTATGACAAGGGCAATTAAGTGGACGATGAATTTTCATAGATTACATCTCAATTGGAGTTTGTCAAAAGGGAAGTCCAAGAGGCAATATAATTCATCCAAAGAAAGGAAATAGTAGCTAGTGCAGAGAGGCACTTAGAAGCACCTGAGGAACTACAAGAAAGCCATCACAAATTTGAGTAAGGGGTCCTTGATGAAATTCCATCCATGTTACAAGAAGAGATTCTTGGAAGTGGATTGTGGGAAATTTCAAGCACCCTTGGAAAAAAGATAATCAAGTGGACAAGTTGAACAAGGAAAGGTAAGTTGCTATAAATGAATCTAATTATAATGGGCAATTCGATGAAGCACTTAAAGACATCGTGTCTACCATGTCCTTTTGGGGGGAGGGGGATTGAATGATCTTGTGGAGGAAATTCAAATGGACTCCTTGAAACTACATTTCAAGACAAACTAGTTGTCTCATGTGGTGAGGTTCATCATCAATTCCAAACTTCAAAGGAATTGCCACTTGAGATTGAATTGGATGAAATCATGGAGATGTTTGAAATTTTGAATATCTTCCTAGCAATTGCGAGGATGATGTGTTTGATGAGGCTTTACATGAGGAATCACAAGATGTTTTTAAAGAAATTTCTACATGGACCTCATGGGAGAAGAAGGTGAAGAAGAGTATGGATTGATGCCATAGTTAGATATTGCATTGGAACAAATTGGGGAGATATTTGAAGGAGAAATCATTAAGGAATCCTTGATTTTTTAGGATGCACTAAGCGATGTTCACAAAGATGTGTGGTTCATGTTGTACACGGATGAGCCTCTAAAAGCAGTATTCCATGGGCTTGACTTCAAGGCTGATCTCGACATGACCATCGATGAGTTCGCTGTTGATGCCAAAGGAAGAATCCATCAAAAATTGCGATTTCTTAAAGTTGTGAATAATCAATGAAAGTTTGAAGAAAGGACTACCACTTGGATCACACTAGGTTGTATCGTTCCTTTCTTTTTTTCTTGAAAATGTTGAAGGCTTTGATTTTGATTATGGTAGTTTTGGAAGGATCGTTTGTGGATTGACCATGGACCTCATGAATTGCCTCAATTATTGATCTTACATGACATATTTCCTGAATTCAAGTGTGGGGTGACCAATTTTCCTTGAAGTTCAAGGATACAAGCCCTGTTACTAGAACATTTTGAGAAACCCTGTCAGAGCAAGTTTATATACGAGTCTAGTTGATGTCATTTCTTTAGGAGTCATGTACATAGTTAGAGTTGGTTCGTCATGAACCACTTGGTTCAAGAGGGTTATATTAGGTTTCCTTTCCATTGGTTAGAGTAGTTGTAGGATTCTAAATTAATTTTCCTTGAGTCATTTGACCAGAGATCTATTTAGCGGCTTGGTCAATTGTTTAGTTAGTTTTCTTTAGAGAGTCAAATTGTAGGTCTTCCTTAGGTCATTTGATGCAAGGGGCTGTCTTCTTTTGTTGTTTGGTTTTCTTTAGTTTAGGTTTTTTCTTGGTTAGCTTAGTTGGAGGGGTTCAAATTTGTGAGAAAGGCAAGGTGTTAGATAACACATTCGGTATATTTCTTCTAGTGGATTTGTTTGGCTTATTTCCTGGGTATCATTTTTTGAGGTACCTTGAATGGAAGATTGGATTTCTAATAGCCTTCTCTTGCGGAAAGGATTTGTCCTAAATTTGGATTGGACCTTGATTGTGTTTAGTGTACTTGAATCTTTTGATTATGACATTTTATTCCCACTTAATCGTCTGTCTTCTTCGAGAGTTTTGAAAGTGAAATTGGGATTAGCGAAAATTGGACACCTGCTTCAACACCACTGTGGTTGTACACTAAGAAAGTGCACTCTTCTAAACCCTTCTATCCAAGATATCCCATGAATTGGAACACTTGAATGTCGGCTCAGAGCTCCCTATCTATGGAGTGCAAGGGGCATAAAACAAGTATGAAATGAGCACTCAAATTAGCCTTAGAGATGCAACCGTTGCTAGTAAACCATGCAATGAGAGGTTCCTTAGATAAGAACAAGAATGCAAGTGTCCAAAGGAGTTCTCAAGCATGCAATGCAAGAAATGATCCAAACTAGAAATGCACAATGCAACTATGCTAACAATATGATAATGTTCCAAGCCATGCTAATTAAACTAAGTGATATAAGCTATAAGCATGTACATAAACTAGAATGAATGAGAAACACGAAGAATGAAGAATAGAAGATAGAAGAAGAGGAGCTCCATAAGTATGAGATCTTCAATCCTGTAACATAATGTTAGTGAAAGAGTGGAGTTGTGAAGTGAGGAGAGAGCTCTCCCTTTTAAATAGAAATGTGCCATAGAGATCATGAGGCAAGATGCATGTGATCAAGGATGGAGTTTGAAAGTGGGAGTGATCCATGTACACAAGCATTTCCACCAATCGTGATGAAGAGTTGACTTTTGTCCTCCATGTGGGACAAAACTGTCCTTTCTTTTACTTTTAAATAAGGGAAATGCTTTTGTGTGTGAAACTTAGGATAAGAGTTGAGTGGGGAATTATTTACTTAAAAGGGGGACATGTTCTTTTAATTAAATATGAACTTAGGATAAAGCGGTCAAACTATAGGATAAAATCACTTAAATGGATTTTTGGAGATTTGATCAAGGATAAGCGTTAGATAAATTATGCAAAAATGCTAGAAAGGGGGCTTATAGTCTAGATGATCATTTTTGGGTGATTACATTTGCCCCTCTTTCACTAATGTGTGATCGGTCTAGGAACACATTACGTCAAAGAATGAAGAATCCAAGCTGATAGAGAGATTTGTTTGAAGAATGAAGCACAAAGAGATAGCAGATCCTGAATGCATAGTCGATTAGCAACAATATTGAACATTTGGAGAGAGAAGAGACTATATCAGTACTCAAGATAGGCAATGATATGTTGAGAAAAGAAAGTAGATAGATCAAGAGAAAATAGATAGTTGTAGCAGAAAATGATTCGCAACAATGATATAATATTTCTGCCCCCTCAGGATTAAAATCGAAATGAGATAGAGGAGATGCATAAATACGCTAGATTCAAATCAGAACAAAGAAAAGTTCATGATGATAGATAAGAGATTAAGACCAAAGAGTGATCGCCAAGTAATGAAGATATGCCCCAATTTGACTAAGTTTGACCAAGAAAGATAAAGCATAAGAATTAGGTCAAAGAAAGAAGAAAGATGAAATGAAATGAAATAGAAATGAAAGAGAAGTGGAAGAGAGTAGAAATGATGAAGAAATGAAGAAATGATGATTGCCCCAACAAGATTCAAAGATTAAGCCTTGAAAGGTCAGCCAACTACATAGAAGAAGGAAGAAATTTTGACTAGCAAGATGAACCCGAATTTGGATTTCGATCCTAAAAATGGATCTAGGATGTCGAGATTTAGAAAAGATAGGTCAAAAGCATAGATGAGATGGTAAGATAGAAAAGAAGCGAGAAATAGGAAAGAAGAGATAAGATAAGATTGAGAAGAGGCAAGAGAAGGATGAACACAGTTAGTTGACACGTCCATGAAAGATAAAGAAGAGAGCTCTCTCAACATGCAAAATGCAAAGCTAAGCTAGAATGAATCCTAGAATGCAAGCTAGTATGAAAGGTGCAATTGCAAGGGTTACATAAGTAGGTCCTAGTTTTTATCATTGAGCCTTATTAGGGACATCGGAAGATCATACAATCATCACTAGCATAAACTACGAGGATATGAATATGATGACAACTCTCATCTTTCATCTTTCATCTTTCATCTTGACAATGTTGAGCTATCCAATGCTCATGGATAGCTCAACATTGTCAAGATCAAAGATGAAAGATGGAATGGATGGATTATGGAAGAATTAGGCATGACGCCTATTTGCTAAGTTTTCATCGTGGTACTTATCCAAGGTACCACAAGAAGTGGTTTTCACCATAGGACGGATTTATTTCTCTTGACTTTTGCTACCAAGGTGCTTGTTTACCAGGTTTTCACGAAGGCACTTTTTCGTTTTCTTTTTTTGAATTATTCTTTAGATTTTTTAGAAAGAGCTCAAGCTTTTTCAATTTTGATAGTGCTACTATTGGAAGGATAAGCCATGGTAAGCCAAGACCATAGAAAGGTACGCTCAAAGATGCTGATAAGGTGATGGAAAGGAGATGATAGAGAAAAAGATATATGGAGGATATAAGTTCATACCTTGGAAGGCGAGAAGGAGGTTGGATAGTAAATACACGTAGGCTTGAAAAGATTGCATAAGGATAAGTGAGAAAGTAGGGAAGATCAACATTGACACACACCTTGAAGGGTGGTGTAATAACCAAGGAATCATGGATGAAATTGATGCAGGAGCATCTTGGGTTTCTTTGTAATCTTGCACATTAGTTCATTCAGCCTAGTTCCGATTGGGCCGACTTTGCTCACATTTAATTTTGGTATAGTTAATTATATTTGATGAGGGCCGACTTGTGGTTTCTCTATGTTCTAGAATTATCTGTAAGCCATTTTGGCAAGTATAAGTAGGGTGTTTAGGTTTAGGGTTAGGGCAGATTTTTGGGGAGAATTCAAAAGAAAAGAGATATGTGGATTTAAAAAGCTGATTTGGAGATTTGGAAGTTGTACATTTGTAATTGGCCGTAACCCAGAAGGCTTTACAGCTGGGCATGTATGCTGAATATTTGATGAATCAATAAATATATCCTTGTTCTCTCTTTCCTTGGTGTTGTTCCTCGTGTTTGCTTCTGTTGTGTTAACTCTTGCAGGGTGGTTCGGATAGCTGGGTGTGCCTTTGGCCCTAGTTATTCATCCCTTGCCTGCATCAGAAATAGCTTTAGGTTTTGATATATGAGGCGGTAGAAGAGATTTGGAAAAAGGTGGAGTGGAAGGCTTTAGAAGATTTTTAGGAAGATTTTTGGAAGAAGATGGAATAGAAGCCTTTGGAAGCTTATGAGGAAGATGTTTGGAAGAAAATGGAGTGGAAGCCTTTGGAAGCTTGAATGTCAACTTTGATTTATGTTCAAATATATGAGGCGGTAGAAGAGATTTGGAAAAAGGTGGAGTGGAAGGCTTTGGAAGATTTTTAGGAAGGATTTTTGGAAGAAGATGGAATGGAAGCCTTTGGAAGCTTATGAGGAAGATGTTTGTAAGAAAATGGAGTGGGAGCCTTTGGAAGCTTGAATGCCAACTTTGATTTATGTTCAATATTCAAGTCTTTCAAGAGAGACTTGGGAATCCATAAAGCTTTAGATTTTCCTTTGGATACTTTAGAGCACATTTCTTCAATAATGAGTTTAGGAACCCATATTTGCTTTGATTTAGTTCTTTGGTTAGTCCTTTGTGATCTCTTGAATAATTGTTCTTTTTTTGCATTCACATGTCGATTAGATAGGACATAGTGATCTTCATTTGTAAATGGATTCTTGTGTTTGTTCTTAAGTTGATCATCCAAAATTCTTCCAAAAGACTTGGGATTTGTGGATGAATAAGGATGATACAAATGGTTTATATTGATAGATGGATCGAAATTCGTCAAGGATGAGTGTCTTTGTTGATCTTGAGGTATGATAGGAGAGCTAGGGGATGAGATAGGAGCGAAAGTAGGAAATGGAGGAAAATATGGTCCCAATATGGATGGAAGGTTGGAAGGCTTTAGCTTAAATGTCTAGGGACCAAGAATAGATTTGGGAGATGTGAATGGATAGTGATTAGGATATCAACATCTTTAGAGTGAGCAATGTGACCATGGCCATCAATAGACTCATGAGGAGCTTTGATAGGAGCAACATTTTTAGTAGGAGCATTTGAAGCTTGAGCATAGTTTTAAAGTGATAGCATAAGAATATAAGTTTTCTCATGATTTTCAGTAAGCTCAAGGGAAATAGTGGAAGTGTTGTCTTCATCATACTTAGGAGGTGGGTAAGATATATGATATGAAAGAGTGACATCTTGAAGGAGATGAAAGGATTCTTGATCTTGATCTTTCTTGACATTAATAGCTTTAGCTTTTTGAGAGTCCTCTTGACATGGAGACACTTCTAAGGACAAGGGAGAATATGAGGTTTGCATGATAGACTCTTGAAGAGATAATGAAGGACTAGCTGAAGTAGGCATAGTAGGCATAACATTGCATGGAGGTTGAGGATCTTTAGCCTTAGTAGCTTGGAAAAGGTTTGCATCCAAGTGAAGGTTAATTTGAGTTTCTTTTGGAGGTAGCCCTTGAGGATGGACATAGTCAACGTAGAAAGCATTAGGTTCTTTATTTGATGGAGGTAGGTTGGAAAGCTTTGAAGTTTTAAGAGGTTCATGAGTGTTGGAACAAGTAGGGGTGTCAAGGAGACCATCACTAGATATAGGTTCATAAAAATGATCTTTCTCAAGAGAAGTATCCTCATTACATGAGTCATTAGAGGTATCAACAATCCCATCATCAATAAGATCTTGGATTTTATGTTTCATCTCAATGCAATCTAAAGTACTGTGCTCATTATGTCAATGATAAGCACAATAGATATCCAAGAATGGGTTTCCATATGGGCTAGATTTAGGCAATGAGATGAGCTCATTAGCAACAAGCATTTGCAAACTAGCATCATAAGAATCTTTCAATGGAGTGAAATTTCTCTCAAAAGTGTGCCTAGGATCTTTGAGTGTATAGCATGCATCCATGTCTTCATCATAACGGTCAAAGATAGGCATGTCATGAAAGTTTGCCATGGACTCAAAGGAAGTTTACTTGCTAGCTCTCTAAAGAGGTCTTTAGATCTAGTTGATGAAGACAATTGATGTCTTGGAGTAGAGCATGTAGACCTTGAAGAAGAGGGTGACCTTAAATAAGGTGACTTATGCACATATAGAGGACTAGAGAGAGAATTGCATGACGATTTTGTTTGGTTCTCTACCATTTTCTCAAATCTAGAGTATGTTTTTATCATGCCCTTAGTGAGACTAGGGTAAGTGGGGTCACGGGTATCTTCAAGTTTATTGTATTGAGTGTATAGGCATTGCAATTCCCTAAAGAGATCAAGAAACTCAGGATCATCTAGAGTTGGTTGAGATTTGGTAGCGCAAGGTTTAAATTGGATAGTTGTAGACAAGAAGCCAAACATGAAAGAGACTAAGATGACACAAGATATCTTGATGTCCAAGATAGAAAGGTAGACTGCTCACCTGTCGAGATAGGGAGAGAAACTTGTCAGGCAAAGTGTCCAAGCAACTTACGACATTAGCGACCCAAGTCAAGAACTAGGAAAGAAGCCTAATAGCCAAGTAGATAGAGCGAGCAAGATGACAAGTGAATAACTTCCCCAATCAAAGAGTGTAATCAAGAGATCAAGGTGACATTTTCAGCCAAAAAGGTCCTAATATGTTGAAGAAAGTGGAAAAGACCAAGAGAAGCTAGACCAAAGAGCCATTTTAAGCAAGTTCAAATAGTAGAGACATAGAAAAGCAAAGTCAAATGATGAAACTCTTCCTAGTAAGCAACACAAGCAAAAATGTTTAGACTTGGTGTTTTGACTTGGTTGACAAAGTTGATAGCATAGCAAGTTCAATTTTTGAAAGAAAGATGTGACACATGAGTAGTCTTAAAACAATCAAGCAAGGGGCAAAGCAACCTTGCATGATACAAGTATATGTGAGGTCTCAAAAGAAAGCCCTAGAACTATCGTCATGTGTATGTTCAAAAGATTTTCACGGGTCTTTTCACATGCGAAGACACATTACAAGAAAAACAACCTAAGGTCATGGTTCATTACTCAACAACTTGGCCCATGCGTGATGCTCCCTCGCCTCACACAAAGTGGTCTCCCCCAATAAATGTTGGCTTTGTCATGGTCAATAACACAACCAAAGGGACACAAATGTTGAGAGTAAAATCTTGGGGTGATCCGGGTAATCCATGAGGATCGATCTTTGCACCAAGATGTTGAGCAGCAAAAGAGGGTAGCTTCTAATCCTATGGTGTTTAGAAAGGGCTTCCATTCATAGTACTCTTGCTCCCAATACGAGACTCCTTACCTTGCGGCATGTAATGAACCTTGCAGCCACAAGATTACCTTAAGCATTCTTATCTAGTGATTTCCTCATGGTCCCAATCCCACAAGTAATCTCACTAGATGAAGACAAGCACTATGTCTACCAAGGATTTGTGTCCTTGATAGCCTTGAGTTTATAGTGGGTTGGAAGAGTTGGGTTCGCTTGTTCCCCACTTGGGTTGTTCCTCTTGATCTCTCAAGAGAAGGCCTGCTAAAGGATTCTAGACTAAACAAAATGGATCCACTTTTGGAGTTCAAGATTTCTAATTCACCTCAAAGGTGAAGAGCATACTCTCCTATTCCAATTACTTCCCCCAAACACACCAATCAATGTTCATGTACCCCTTACTCCACCTTGGATATCAAACGGGTCAAGATTTCTCATTCACCCAAAGGTGAAGAGCATACTCTCGTACCAAGTGACAAACTTTAGTAAAGTAAGTAATTATGTGCCTAGAAATGAAAAACAACTAATCTAATTCCGCACATAAAAAGAACTAAAGCACAAAAACACTTTTTGGTTTGTTTGTTTATTTGCTTTGGGCAGCCCTGTAAACGAGTGTTAGCAGCCCTTTTTGCAACTTTTATCTTTGACAAGTGTTTTTTTTTTAGCAATGAAATGACACTCTCCCTACAAAACAACCAAGGTTAGGGCGTAATAACCCAGTAAGACCTGCAACACAAATTGATTAGTTACCTCAAAAATTTAAGTTATCTTTTAACCAAGCAAAGAAAGTGCAAGTTAATCACAAATGCTCTCATTTTTACTCTTTGCTTTTGACCTAGTCAACAAGATTGGACTTGTTTGCTATGATTTTGGATTCAAAAACAAAAATGAACAAAAGAGACCCCTGCTAAAAAGCAGAGAGCTTCCAAAAATGCAAGAAATTTAACAATCTTCATTTGTGCCCTAGGGACTCATTTTGTCAAAACAGACCAGATTTTTCAAATCGAGTTATTGAGCCCTAATAAGATTTCCAAATTCAAAACACAAAGAACAAACCCCTTGTAGAATTTAAAGACCTTTCTAGAAATGTAAATTTTTCCGAAAAAAGGCTGATTTGCAACCAGAAATGACTTTTTATGAAAAACAAATAAAAAATTATAACTAATGCAAAACAACTCAAAATGATCTACAAATTGGAATGAGACATTTCGGATGCATCACCAACTTGCAAGTTTTATTTTTAATAACCGAACTCCAAGTGGTTCAGGAGATATGATCAAACCTTTAAAAATCTAGAGTTTTGGCCTTCAAACCAATTTGCACAAGGGTTAGCCTTAAAACCAAAGTGAGAACCCTACAAAACCACTTGATTAAATCCAATCTGCTGCTGTAAAAAACCAGAAATGAGAAATTAAAATAAATGGAGCTAGAAACTTGATTCAAGCCCTACGGTGGGTGCCAAAAATGTGTGTACAAAAAGTGTTACACTTCTATAAACCATTATTCTTGAGAATACCCATGAAAGAGAGCATCTCAAGAGGCAGCTTATATCTCTCTATCTATGATGTGCAAAGGTTCAAAATAATAGTATGGTGGCTCTCAAATGAACCAAGTTATGCAACCTTGCAAGGTACACCATAGAACAAGAGATTCAAAGAGTAGAGGCAATGAGTGCCAATATCCAAGAACCTAGAATGAATGTAATGCAAATGAAAGCTAAACGAGAAAAAGTAGAAAGCAAGCTAAGCTAGAAAATAAGTATTACAACCCCTATTTAGACTAGAGGTTTTAAGCTATAAGCATGGAGAGAAACTAGAATGAATGAGAAACAAGAAGAATGAAGAATAGAAGATAGAAGAAGAGGAGCTCCACAAGTATGAGATCCTCAATCTTGCAACATAACGTTAGTAAAAGAGTGGAGTTGTGAAGTGAGCAGAGAGCTCTCCCTTTTAAAGAAAAATGAACAATAGAGATCACGAGACAAGATGCATGTGATCAAGGGTGGAGTTTGAAAGTGAGAGTGATCCATGTGCACAAGCATTTCCACCAATCGTAATGAAGAGTTGACTTTTGTCCCCCATATGGGACAAAAAATAAGGGAACTGCTTTTGTGTGTGCGACTTAGGATAATAGATGAGTGGGGAATTTTATTTAATTAAAAGGAACATGTTTTTTTAATTAAATATGAACTTAGGATAAAGTGGTCAAACTATAGGATAAAATCAAATAAATGGATTTTTGGAGATTTGATCAAGGATAAGCATTAGATAAATTATGCAAAAATGCTAGAAAGGGGGCTCATAGTCTAGATGACCATTTTTGGGTGATTACAGTGGTCTTCAAAACCCTCTCCAAGCTTCACTACTTGTAAACCAAACAAAAGACTGAAAAGAAAAGAAAAGCAATATCAAAAAGAAAGGAGAAGAAAGAAAGAAAAAAGAAGAATGAAATCAAGGAAAAAGAATCAATTTGGCTTTAGGTGCACAAATACCTTCATTAGTACTACTTAATGAAAACCAATAAATGTAAAGCAATGTTTGCGGTTGACCACAACGACAACTTCATTTGAACAATGGACGCTTGGCTGTTAGTGAGGCTCTATCCAGGATATTTTTGGAGTAAGGATATCTAATTAGCTAGGCCAAATGGATCTAAGAGGTTCCTAAGTCATTGTTGAGTAGGGAATGAATCACTTGCACAAATGTGGGTAATCAAGGATGAAGACTCTTAGCTCATTTCATGGTTTCTTCCATTTTGAGCGCATTTCCTAGTTATTTGATAGGTGAAAGTGGAGTTGATCAAAGGTTCTTGGGTCCAACATGTTTTGTCCTTGAAATGTTTAGAAACATTTTTTTAGGGGGGTGCTAGATGTTGTGTGGTTTACACACCATCACCCTAATGGAGCCTCAAATTTGTGTCTCCATTTGTGAAACAATGTTGAGGTTTTCTGTCATTGGTAATTTTTGCAAGATATAAAAATTAGAAGTACCAATGGATAGAGCAATTTTGAAGTAAATATATGAAAACCTTGTGGACAGATCTATAAAGAGATTATAATCACTGTTGTATCATGGCTGATGTTATGGTTATAACTGATTATATAAGCAGATTTATAGTGCTAGAGGATTGAAGTAGATCTATGCAAACAACTACAGCAGGGAGATATTTTTTTAACTATTTCATCATTATGCTAGATTTAATGAGGGATGAGTATTCAATTTATGAAGGATGCTCCTACTACACATGTAGCTACTTAGATTCTGTTATTACTCAGAATATGTGTTGAACCTTGAAGACAGGACATTTCTAAAACTTGGATAAGCCTTGGTAAAGCATGTGAAGTCTGGAAGTGACTAATGTATTTTCTGGTATATTTATGAGAAAGACACCAGACTATTTGTTCTGCTTGGCATTGATTGGGTATCAGACCATGCATAATTTGCATTTGTTGTATGAAGCCATGTACGAGATGAAGCATTTAAAATACATGGAACAAATGTTAGATCCTTGTTTGTGAATTAGATAGCATTCACAAGTAAGTTGTGCATGAGAGATATATTTCTAGAATTGGAAGGTGTTAATACTTCTTTCACTTTGGAATTCTCCAAGGGATAATTGCAGGGATTTTCTTCATGGCTACAATAGAGGCAAAAGCATGAATGAACAGAGTTAATTCTGAGAGATCCCAGTTAGATATTGTGAGCATCAACAGTAATGGATTCTGGAATGCATATAAGGCACCAGTCATAAACAGGAGTCACCAAGCACACAATATGTTGGGGTGTGGAGAGTAAATACGCACCTTATCAGACGCTACAGCTATCTACAAAAGTACAAAGAGATATTACAGATTCTGATATCTGAAACAAATGTCAAGATAAGAGAGCATGATTCTCGGATATGGGAGTATGGTCTTCCAAGAGATTCTTGGGCGCCCATCACTGAACCACAGGAGTATTTTTATTTTATTTTAATGTCAATCATTGTTGAATAATTTACTTTGCATTTGCTGCAGGTTGAAGCATCACCGTGGAAGCAAAGAGCACACGCGAGAAGAGAAGGAACCACGCTAATGCACAAAGACGTGTCTAGACATATGCGTGTGGCAACATAAATATATTCTAGACAGAGTCTGAATGATGTCTGAGGAATATGTGGGAGAAAGAAAAATCAAATAAATGGTTGGAAAAGCCCATACGGACTAGGAGATTGGATGCTGTGGAGTATGGTATGAGCATTTCTTGAAGGCAGAATGATTGGACCAGCGTGTATTGATCCATATAACTGATGAAGGAATTCGAAGATGATATGTTACCTATGTTATTTGAAAGCATGCCCGTGTTTATATTGTTGCTCCAAAAACATAAGGATGACTACCAAATATTAGATTTTTTTCCTTAAAGTAACACCAAGTTATATTGCAAGTAATTCGAATGCCCACGATACATAACAAATGGTCAGTTATTTGTTATGAAGGGTCACAGTGTTATAAGGAAAGTCTCACACCCTTTCATCATTTATAAATATGAGATGAAAATGTGAAGTAAGACACTTGATATACATATACAATTCCTAAAATTTTACAACTTTGATATATTATTTTCTCATTGGTGGAGATAATGAATTTTTGAACTAAGCTCATGGATTGTGGATTATTGAATATATTCATATGTGATTCTGAGTCAAATTGTATTGGATGGATCATCAATAAGGAGTGTCTCTAGTACAATTTTATTTCCGGCATGATTAGTAAAATTATTTTATTTTATTTTATTTGCATGAAGCTTTAGAGTTAAAATATTATATAGTTTCGTCCTTTATAATTATTATTTTAATTTTATAAATAATTTATATGATAGATAAGTGGACATGATCCATTGTAGCATTTTAAGATTGAGCATCATAGATATTGAGAAATATTTAATTGTTCTCGAATCCATGTCTTGTTTGTCTCCCTACCAAAGGAGTTAAAATACATTCTAGACTATTTTAAAATTGCGTCTGTATATTTGATCTGTCGCGTCTTGATTACTAAATTATTTATAATTGATGTGTGTAAATTTTTATAAAGTTGTATGTTTTAAACTTATAATATTGACTCTATCGCCCTTCGACACTGGTCTTTATATTTTTCATAATTCGCAATCCATATGTTGGCAATTATTTTACATCTTCTCTTTGAAGAATTAATATATTCATTTGTTGCATTAATCTATACTTATTTTGAAAACATTCATACATTCATTTATTATTCTCGATTCATAAATTGCAAGTTTGAGGTTTTCTATAATACTTGCCATTTAGGAAACTTTCAGTGCATTCGCATTCTAATCAATCTGCTATAAGTGTCTTGGATTCAAGTGTTTTGTTCAAGATTAGGTACACCCGCCTTGGTTTTGTAGAGCCAGACGTGCAGGGAACTCAAACTACACTATTCAGTTCCGCCAAGTTGGCCATGACTGGTTGGATATCCCAGCATCAAGTTGGCAAGACTCGTAGGATTCCAATTTGCGGTTTTGGGAACCAACACGCCCGATTGCAAATGGGGACCCTTCATTTTGTTTCAGTTGTTGATCGTAGTCGTCTTAGGGAGTTTAGATAGTAGCAATCTTCAAGTCCTAGGGCCCTTAGTCAAGGTTGTTTTGAGGTGAAGGTACACCCACCTTGGATTTGCAGAGCCAAAAGTGTAGGGAACTCGAACTACACTGTTTAGTTCCGTCAAGTTGGCCATAACCAGTTGGATATCTCGGCATCGAGTTGGCAAGACTCGTAGGATTCCAATCTGTAGTTTTGGGAACCAACACGCCTGATTGCAAATGGGGACCCTTCATTTTGATTCAGTTGTTGATTGTAGTCGTCTTAGGGAGTCTAGATAGTAGCAATCTTCAAGTCCTAGGGCCCTTAGTCGAGGTTGTTTTGAGGTGGAGGTGCCTTGAATGTGGGGAGTTGGTCATAGTGGAAAAGGAGAGTTTTTGGGAGAGCTGAAGGACTAAGTTTGGAATGGTATTTATCTTGAAGATCCAATCCTAAACAAACTCCATCTTCCCCCATCCAACCAAGCTTTTAAAGTTTTAAGGCTTAACTTGATAAGGACCTTGCAAATTTGAATATAGAAATGTGAAAAGGGGCAGTTCTGAAAGCTTCAGCACTTCAATGTTTTTTCTGTAAATGACTGAAATGCCTAAGATGGGAAGGATCCTGACCCTCTTTGGGCACTAATGCCTAAATACTGCACTCGCCTTTTGGAAAAATCCTTTGGGTATCAAGCAAATTGATGGCAACTTGGCAAAGTATTGATAAAACAACTTGAAAAGCTGGAATTTTTGGTCGAAGTGGCTGAGTCTTCGACTAAGAATTGCCCAAGATGGGTTGGAATCTGACCGTCTTTTGGCATTAATGCCCAACTTGAGTGAAATTTCGCCCCACCTTTTTGGCAAATTCCTTGGCATCAATCAAACATCATGGAAAATTTGGTTAGATTTGAAAGTGGAGTCTTTGAACAAACTAGAGTCTTAAAGAAAAAGGATTGAGTTTGATGGAGATTGCCCAAGATAGGGGTCTGACCCTCTTTGGGCATATTTACCCAACCTTCGATAATTTCCACCCCCTCTTCTAGACCAATTTTTTTATGTCAACTTCAAATCTTGAGGGCTTAGTGAGATTATGGAGTGAAGGTGATGCGGGGGGATTGCTGAAAGTTCAATGGAAGTAATTAAGTTTTGGAAGCAAATTTCCCAACTAGTGTAGGGGTCCGATTTTTTTTCCCATCAGCTTGTGATTTCTGCCCTAGCTTGGGGATGATTTTCCATCTGCTAGTGGATCCCAATTTCTTTTGGGAAAATATACCATATTTATCAAACTTCTGAGTTGAGGTTTTGCAGGATATTTGAATCATGATCAAAATAGGAGGCTAGGTGTAGTTCAAAGTAATATGGGAGCAAGTTGATTTAATGAGAATGCCCGAGAAAGGCCAGTATCTGACCCTCGGGAAATTTATGCCCAAGAATCAGGAAATTCCGATCCCTTAATTGGGCCAAATTCCATTATTGAATTCATTTTCATTGCAAAAGTGAGGTGGGGTGGGGAGTTTGTTTGCTGTTTGAACATTTTTGGTTCCAAGATTGATGAATGAGTTTAGAGATACTGGCTATAAGAGAGGGCAGAATCCACCCTCTCCCAGGCATTTTTTCTCTCAAGAACTGCCCATCTCCACCCAGCAATTAAGCATCGACCATTCGGCCTTAAAGAAGAAAATTCAAAATTTAAACAAATGAAAAACAAAACCCGATATGCAGGTTGGCTCATTCAGGGGTAATGAATTAAGTTCAAACCAAGTCTTACTGGCTAAAAGAAGCCAGGTCGGCCTTGCTTATTAGTGTGCCTCTTGACATCCTAAGTCAGCTATATAAGAAGGCTCAAATCATTTCATTTTAACACCATTCAATTGTAAAATTATCTCTGCTACTGCTAGCGAACTGTATCTCTATATATGCAGAAAATTCAAATAACCAGACAGCAATTTTTCTTGATTGGCCGCGATAACAATTCCACATATAGGCAGCAAATTCCTTTTAGAATTGCAAGTCATTTATCCCTGAACAAGAGCAGATTCTTATTCAGAGGTAAATGGGGACAAGAAATTTAAAATTTGGGCATGTTATTCATTAAAAAGCTTTATCTTCCAGATTTTAAGGGAATTCATACCAAGTGACAAGATTAGGATTGGTTTATCAATGAATTTGGAACCGAAGGTTTGCAAAAGTAGATGAATTTAGCTCCAAGTTCGAGATGATCTGTGATTAAATCCTTCCTTATTAGGCACTTGTATAGTTTCGCTTAATGAAAATCTAGTTCCTTTCGTGAAAACTTAAGATTTCTTACAAGTTGTTGCTTATCATCCCATGAGCTTGAGACAGTTTCTTTTCTTGTTTTGCAAGCTGGAGGAGTCAGAAGACAAAGGGATGCTTGAGACCTTAGGATTGCAAGAAGATGCTACAGGTAGGAAGGCTCTAGCTCCAAGACTCTAAATGAGACGAGGAGTTCAAGTCTATTGCAAGTTCGAATTCAAGTTCGAGAGTTCAATTAGATGAAAACAACAACATCAAGTTCAAATCAGATCAAAATATGAGTTTACAAGTGCAAATTCAATCCAAACCATAAGAAAAACTTCAACAAGGATGGATGAAATTCAAAAAGATGAACGATTCAGGAATAGGAGTCATCTCAATTACCATCAATGAAGAGTTTTTCAAAATTAGAAATGTTGAAAGCTACTTTCTAACAATTGAACAGGAAAAAAATTGCAATTTTAACAAACATTTTCACATGCTAAGATTCAAAGAACATGTTCTTAAATAGATCAACGTGATAGGGATAACGAGGTGGTATCTAACTGTCTTATCCAATCATAAATTCCAAATTTAAGTGCAAGCAATCACATTATGCCAAGTGTACTTTTTTTCTTATTGGTTGGAAACATCATTGTAATTTTCTTATTGGCCCTTGATTTCGTGCCCTCATGTAATTGGTTGTAAATTTGGAAACCCTAATTAGGGTTTGTGGGGATCAATCTTGACCCTTCATTCTAATTGGAAATCTATAAAAGGTCAAGGCCTTCTTATTATTAAGGGTTTAGAGAGGAATTAAAAGGTTAGATTCATTAGATTAGGAGGTTGGATTAGAGAGCTATACATAGAAGTAGGCTAGCTAAGAGAGACTTGACCAAATTGTTTTTATGATGCTATCAAAGTATTGGATAATTCATTGTTGGGTCCTCATGGTAGATTACTTAATATCGTTTTGAAGTGTTGCATGGTTTCATCAATCTTTCACTTAGAATATATTTCTTTTCATGCTGAAGTGGTTTAGTTGAATGAAGTAATTGTGGATGTTGCATTCTTGACTCGAACAACTCTAGGCCACTAGCCTCTTGATGGTAAAAGTGCCTTGTGTGGTCAGCCGATAGTTGAATGCACTCAACTTCAATTGTTATTAAATCTTGAGTTTTCATCCATTTGAGTTTTCCTTATAAGATTGCACTAGGTGGGTTGAGATGTTGATTAAGCTACATCTAGTAGAGTCCAATTCAACCACGATTCCTTGCATTCATAGTTAGAAGCTTAGATACCGATTCTCTGCTCCAGCAGCTGGATGCTGAAGCGCAGGTGTTTGGGTGTGGGGAGGCTTTTGGGTTATGCTCGGATGTCCCTAGGAATTACACATTCCGGGCCTGTGGATGCTTGGGGTGCTTGTAGTGCCTCCCAAAGCATCCACAAGCCTGGAATGTGGTTCTTGGGTGCATTTGGACTCAAGATTAGTTTGGCTTACTCTTCTTTGAGAACAATATAGATCATTTGGCTGTCTGATAGTGTATGAGGCCTTTAACATAAAGATCTCATGCCTTCAATTTATTGTTTGATGAGATAATTATCTATTTGGTATGTTATGCCAGTGCATTGGTGTTGTGGTTTCCGTTTGATCCAAAAACTTGGCTACTGATTTAAATCTCACTTCTAGATTACTTCTTTTTTCTAGAATTAGTAATGTCTATTGAAATCTTTTCTAGTCTAATCAATGTTGATGCTTGTGTCATGCTTCTCATTGAAATTTTATATAGGTGATTATGTTTTCTACCAACATTGGCAATTGTTGCCTCTCTAAAATATTGTGCTATTCTTGGTGGGATATCAACATTGGATATAGTGTTGATATCTCTCTCAAGTTGTATTCACCATACATTGTTTATAGAAGGCTTTCTTTGCGCGCACACACATAGATGCTTCCAAATGCATCTAAAATCTGAAAAAAAAATCGCACATCCACACATCCGCTTCTCGCATCTGCATCAACATCAACATCAACATCAACATCAACATCGACAACTTAGGTTAGAAGTAGAAGCAAGTTTAAGTTGAAGTTGAAGTGAAGCTGGAAGATCAAAACTACGTTTTCATTGCACTTTGTGAAGAAGTGGAAGCAATTGATATCCATTGAATGAATAGTGCAAGTCCCATAAGTGATTACCAACAAATCACATCATTTCACTGAGTGAGTATCCACAATAGAAGGAACCTTGAAGTCATTTAATGATCTTACATTGCAAGCTTAGCATTAGAGATGACCTTATATCAAGGGAGGATTGAATGTTTGGTGTTTCATTTTGAAACTTTGAGTGTTGGATTCTGCATGTTGTAGTATAACATAACTCACATCAACACTTCCCTAATCAGATATCCACAATAAGGTATCCTGAATTCACTTCAACTAAGCCTTGAGAGTGTGGAGTATCCAAACTCAACATTTTGGCCTCAAGTGGCATAAGCTCTTATCCATGGTTGGAAAAATTGCCAAGGGCTGGAATAAAAATCAGCCAATTTTTGACAAGGACTCGGAAAAAAACTTAGGAACTTAAAAATTTGCTTAAATTTAATTAGAAATGTATTTTTTGCAAAATTCAAAGATAAGATGCAACCAATGAGTCAATAAATGAGAACATGAAAGCCACAAGTTTAGTTTAGATATATTTAAACACAAAGTGGGTACAAAATCACATTCTCGTGAAGAATGATGGTAGGAAGAAAAATAGTAAATAATTTATGTAAAAGTAAAAGTAGTTACATTATTACAATTCAATCTTCCTCTTCCTAGCTCTAGTAAAAACTAAGAGTAGAACTGGAGGGTCTAGTCCTAGAAGTCTGCATTGGGCATGAGTGTGCCTTCTCAGCCTATATGTCCGACTCAGTCTGTGGCTTGTCCTCCATCTTGGATGTAGCTGCCTCAAATCCGCTTCAAATTGATAGAAATCAGTTTACAAGTGTTTGGAATACAAGTTTTTGGAAGACTATTTTCTCGTCACAGCAAGATACAAGCAAAGAAATGAGAAATGAAATTAATTTTGTTAATGTTTTATAGCTTCAGTTAGATAAAAGATATAGTGTTAACCTAAAGGACATCTCCTTGATTAAATGTTATCACAGATATAACAATATTGATCTATGAAATATATATTAATATATATAGATTGCATAGATACATATATTAACTATTGGTTTCATGCTGATAGGTTGTATTTAATGAGATGTGCCCCTTGGTAAAGGTTATGCTCATATCCCCCTAAAAATATATTTATAGGAGTAAGAACCCGCCTTTGAAACACACATGATATGAAAGTGCTATTACAAAGTGGGGTTCTAAGTGTAAGCTTTTAGTTCGTACAAAAATCTAAATTTATAAATCTAATCAAACTTTAACATGGTATTAGAGCCGGTCTAAGAGATGATACAGATTAGATTTAGTTAATCGATGCACTCAAACATTATTAAACCCTACTTATCAAAATGATAAGCGGAATGAGGATTGAAGATAGACTCGAAGGTGCTTCAAATTTTGAAGCATGGAAATTGCGTATAATGATGATACTAAGAAAACAAAAGTTAACAACGATTGTGGAAAATCCTCCGAAAAATAAGAAGACTAATGAATGGGAAACTGACAACACCAAAGCAATGGAATTATTAATAGATGGAGTAAAAGATCATCTACTACCTATTATCACAAAATTAGACTCTGCATATGATATGTTCAAAGCTCTAGAAGACATGTTTGAGATCAACAACACTAGCATGATTCTCACTTTGTAAAATCAACTCAATAATATAAAAATGAAGAAAGGAGAGTCCATCACATCATACTTAATGAGGATAATAGAGTTTAGAAACTAACTATTAACAATTGGTCACAACTATGATAGCAAAGAGTTAATTATGGTATCTTTAAATGGGCTGCCTTTTTCATTGGAAAACATTAGACAAGGAATAGGTGCTCGTCCTGAACCCCCGAAATTCGATCGACTAAAAGCTGATTGCATTCAAGAAGAGTGTAATCGAAAAACTAGAGGAATTGACACAGAGTCCACAAATGAAGACATTTAGGCTCACCACAAACTTAAAAAGGAAAAAGGGAAAGAATGATAAATAACCATTCAAGAAACAAAAAGATCTTTCTCATGTACAATGTTTTAGATGCGACAAATATGGTCACACTGCAGCAAGATGTCTTTGACAGAATCAAACATTAGGCTTCTTTCGCTGAAATCAGAAATTCAAACTTGGATTCAGAGAATCTTGCATTCTAAAAGAACCTCAAAGATTTTGTAAAATTCTAGATTAAGAGGGAGTTCTTTATTATCTGCACCAAGCCTCTAGCAAAATAAAATTGGATCACTTCCGAAGTAAACTTGGTATGCTGAAATTAATGAGAAGAGTCTCAGGATATTTATTGTACTATTGAATTACTTATTAATAAAAGTTATTTCGTATGGGCCCTATGTACATCATGAGGAAGTGGCGACTTCCAAATGATTATCACTCGTATTTGTAGGAGTTATTGAAAGGTGGCGATCTTGCAATAACTTAATTTTCTATTATGATGGATGTCTTATGATGTCTATGCAGATCATGATAGATTATGGTGAATGTTTATATGGTACGCATTATGAGAATGTGTGTGCACATACCTGATAAACATTTTTGAGTACTTGGTGAATGTTATGCAAATTGATGTTTAGGAGGCCATTACTCATAGTACTTGGTGAATATCTTGCAAACTTGACATTCAGGAGCCCATTACTCAAAGGCACCTAGTGAATGTCAAATGAGTTGACATTCAAATATCAAATGAGTTGATATTCAAAGTCAAATGAGTTGACTTTAAAATGTCAAATGAGTTGGCATTCAATAAATTGGGAAGTCAAATGAGTTGACATTCTAGAAACCATTTTGACATTAAGGTCATATGTTATTCATATTGTGTATGAATTGTGTTCATCCTCCCTAGCTATGAGGGAGTGTTAATGTTTTATAGTGTCAGTCGGATAAAAGATATAGTGTTAACCTAAAGGACATCTCCTTGATTAAATGTTATCATAGATATAACAATATAGATCTATGAAATATATATTAATATATAGATTGCATAGATACATATATTAACTATTGGTTTCATGCTGATAGGTTGTATTTAATGAGATGTGCCCCTTGGTAAAGGTTATGTTCATATCCCCCTTCAAATATATTTATAGGAGTAAGAACCTGCCTTTGAAACACAAATAATATCGAAGTGCTATTACAAAGTGGGGTTCTAAGTGTAAGGTTTTAGTTCATACAAAAATCTAAATTTATAAATCTAATCAAACTTTAACAAATTTGGGCCCTTTTTTGTCCTTTAGGTTTTGTTATAAAACTATAACCGAGTCTTCAACAAAAACTCATTGAGTTTTTGGCAAAAAACTTGGAAAGTACTCGGCGAGCTTTTGTGAAAAATTTGCTGTTTTTACAATTCTGAGAGGAATCTGCCAGTAGTACATCTATGCTCTTATCTATCCAGTATGAGGTAGGCTACTTAAAAGGGGAATACACTCTTGTCCCTATTGGGGTTCTCTCTAATCCTTGCATGGTAGTTTATAGGATATTTCAATAAACAATTGATTAGTAACTATCACTATAATAAAGGATATATATATAGGTCACAAATGCAATCACAAAATATTGATCGATATATGTTTATCATTATCTTGCATAGCATAGATGAATAAGATAGCTATTGTCTGCAATATATATTATAGTTTCTTATCTGATTGATCTATATGCTTTATTGCCGAGGTCTTATAAGCTGATTTGCATTTAATGAGTACTGATTGCTTTTATTGATTGATTCATGTTTAAATGATAAAAATAGACTGAGTTGATTGCTTGTCTGTTTGCTTGATTCCCAATTGATATTTGATGGATAATTGAATAACTTTCATCAATTTGACGATTTGATATATTAGCAAATGATCATTGAATGGATGTGGAATTCATAGAGTGATGAGTGAAGATTTAGTGAGTGCTGATTTGATCTATTGGTGAGTGATAACAGATAAGTGATTTCTTGAATGCTTGGATTGATCTCTCCTTAATTCTTTACTCGTGAAAGGGTCATCAACTTTCATTTGAATTGAATAAGCATTTGTCATTGTTGCCTTTGAGAATAATATATTTTTTGCCAATTTGATCTACTATGGATCCTCCTCAAATGAAGCCTTCTCCCCTTTATATCTTCCAATGTGAGGGGGAAGTCACACCTCTTCATCATGTTTACTTTTGCAAGAGTCACATCCTTTCACAATTGCCACCCTTTGAAAGAGCACAACGCTTCATCATTTCTGTCCTTTGGAAGAGTCGCAACTTTTCACAATTACCACCCTTTGAATAACACAACCCTTAATAACTTTCGCCTTTTGAAGGAGTCACTTCCTTATTTTCTTCTCCACTGATTCTTTCTTGATTCACACTTTCCTCATTTTCCTACTTTTTTCCTCCCTTTCCAATCAAGTTCCCTTCTCCCTTTTATAGCTCATTTTCAAGGGAGTCGACTTGTTATTTCATGCATTTGACCATTCATCAAACTCGACTAGATTTTAAGTATGTAATGTTTAGATTTTATGTTTTTAGAACTTTAATTAAAATTTTACCTTTATTATTTCATATTAAAATTTTATCATTGTTGTTATTTATTAAATTCTATTTCAAAAATGGGACATTACAAGATTTGTGGTGGAATTTTGGGCCATCTCTCTTTATGTTTTTTATTTCATTCAAATTTGTGGTTAAGGTTTGCTGTCATGTTAAGCATTGTCCTAATACTTGTCTGGAATACTCCCAAATGAAATACTGTTTTTATTACATCATTTATATCTTAATCTCATTGTTTTTTCAGATTTTGATGATATTCACAGGAATTCAGATTTATATCACAATCTCAATTTTTTAAGCTTTTGATGATATTCACAGGAATTCAGAAACCTTGAAAGAGAGCTTTTCAGGGTAATTTGGAATATGCTCTTAGTCTGAGACATTGTTTTGGTTTTACTGCAGGTCCAGATTGTGCATAAAGGAGGTAAGCTGGTTTTGGGTTACATTGTTTTGAGATTGATTTCAAATTGCAAACGATTGTCAGGTTTAGTACAAATCAGAAATAGATGGTTTGGTAATATGGTAGACCATGGAATCCATCACAGTCCATGCCATCTTCAATTGCTGGCATAATTGCACCAGTTTGCATGATCAGCAACACACTTTAGAGCACCAGATAACTTGAAGAATGGCATTTTTGGTCTTTCAAATTATCTAAAGCCATTCTCTTGAACTTGCAATAAACGAACAGCTTGTTATCTGACCATGATTAGAGTAACAGCTCAAGGATGTGAAGAATGGAAATTATGATCTGTCAAATTATCTAAGATCAATCTTCTGAACTCATAATAGAGAAATTATTTGGTTTGTGATCAGTTGACCATGATTAGAGCAACAGAACAAGGATATGAAAAGGCTTCTGCCAGTATTTTCTTTATCATTTTAAAAGTCATCATGAGAGCTGAGATAAGAACATCTCAACAAATGTTTTATGTTGCTGACACAGTAACTGATTATATTCTTCCCAGACTTATAGCTAAATTATCCCCTTATTTTGGTCTTTGTGAGTTTAATCCACCACAAATGAAACAATTTTTCAATGTTGTATTGGCAAAATTCCATGTATTGTCAGTGATGTGCATAGAAACCAAAGTTCACACTGTTGAATATGGATGCTCAAATTGAATTCAAGATCAAGAAAAACATTTTCATTAGCATAGGTACCGAATGACATTTCAGGCAGCAGTTCTCGCCACTAGCATCTTCTTGTAAACATGTACATACTTAATGCTTCAAAAAGTATATGAATCGTTATGTGACAATAATGATCATGTCTTGGAAGTTCTAACGTAAAATGCTAACAAGTTCGTTCTTCTTTTCTTTGAAAATATGCCAGGAACAGAACCTTGTAGTTGTACTTTGGAAAAGATGACTTAAAGATGAGAAGAAATACCTTAGAAAGTGAAGAAAGTTGCATGATAGTCACCAATGAATGGATAAGATGCAACGTTCAATAGAATAACACAGCAAACTTAAATAACTACAAACAAAAAAAGTTAAAAACTGTTAGAACTACCTTACCTTTATCTACCTATATAAATTTGTTCAGTTCTATGAATGTTTTGTGGAGAGTCTGCAGCTATAAGCAAAACTATAGCTTTGGTTACAACCGCATATTCCAACACAAAAAGAGTTAATTATGCTACACAAGATCAATTATTCCAAAAAGACCGAGGATAACATGAATGAAATATAATTAAAATAATCATTTATATATTATGCTTCTGGGCAAGCTTTCTTTGCGTGGGGGAGAAGTGTTGGTTGTGGTGGGTTTTATCTATTTGGTTATTGGATGGCACTTACATTTTAAGGTCTTATAGGGTGATTAGAATATACAATTTCAGTAATCTTATAATAATAAGTTTTCTTACTAAGGAATTGACAGGTTAGCGCTTAATCCAAAGCTTAGCTCTTTGCAGGATGATTCTCCCTATAGCCTCTCGGAGTGATGTGCAATGGACTCGTCACCATATTATTTTATGAACTTTTTGGCCCTTAGATCAATATAATGAATGAAATTTGGCACTATGACCCATTCCTCAAAATTTATAGGCTCTATCGAGAGGACAAATATTGCAATCACTTTAGTAGACCATTAGTATTAGAGCACAGATTGGATCTATCAGCGCATTGAATGTCATTGTTTATTTTGTAAAGTACTTGTCTGTTACACAAACATTAATAATTAAAACACAGTTAGGTGAAAGTGCGAGGATCCAAGAGTGTTCCAATAGTTGTGCACCTAATCCGCAATTAGTAATTTTAGAAGAGCCAATAAATGATAACTAAGCCCATTGCGAAGTTTCACATGTACCAATAGCTGATAATTTTTTAGCTTCTTGGCTCATAATTGGCCCATTTATGATTTGTGCACTACTACTAGGATATTTGTCTATGAGTACTGAAAATTTTGAGTTCACTATTATCGGGCCACCTTTCAGTAGGTATGGGTGACACTTCGAAATAATCACTTTTGGCCCTTCCATGCTTGACAAGATCTATATGGGGCTTTGTTAACACTCATAAGCCAAAAATCATTTTTTAAGTAGCTAAGTTTAGGCTCTACAAGTGTGCAAAGTTAGCTATAACTATTGTTGGTATACTTCCCCTATATTTTGTTTTTTTATGTATATAATTATTAAATGCAGAAACTCTTGTTAGGAGGTTTTTTATGTCTACAGAAACAAGAGCTCTTTGACATTGACATCGACAATTTCTACGCACTACTTGATTGCATATTTGGGCAAAAAATACATGTACATGTGGATGCATATATTTTGTATGTATTCATTTAATGGTACACCTATACATATGCATGTAATTCAGTACAAGTACACCTATGTGTGTTTATTTGTGCATGCATATATGTGCATTTGTAGGCATATGGGGACTCCAAACACACCCATCTTAGATGTGTGTATTTTAGTTCATATATATACATATGCATGTATATATTCATACAGTACATGCACATAAACATGCATGCATACATGTGTTGGTATCTATGTGGATATGTACATGTATAAATATTTGTCTATATATGTACATACATACATACTATGAATCCAAGCCAGAGCAAATTCCCCTTTACTTTTAGGGCTCACTCAATTCAAAGATTGTGGTTGTGCTTAGGGGTTCATCTTGTGCATTTTGATAGGTTAGAGGTGCAAGGTGTAAGACGGATTAGTGATGGATCATAGAAAACTTTTATGGAGCATCTAAGGGAAATCCAAAAACTTCTATTGTTGGATATGTGGTGAGGTATTGTAACGGTAAAACAATTTTGCCCTAGATTCCAAAATGTTTGCAAAAGGAATGATTAATGATGTTGAGTCTAGGTTGCACTATTGGGTGTAGAGCTTGATATTAAATTTCATGTTGAACAACTCCATCTTGAATGAGACACACGTGATTGTCAATGCAATTGCATATGGAAAAGCTCAAGTATGGAGGTTAGGTAAAGTGATCAATATTATATGACACAAGTTGACATTAAAAAAAAGAAAAAGAGTGTCCCATATGTTCATGGAAGGTAACATATTAGTAGATTGCCTATCTAAAATGATGATGTTTTTTGTGGATAAACTTGGTTGATATTTTGGCATAATTGATAAAAAGTAGAAATGATGATATGACAAGGTGGAATACTATTGGGGCGATCAATGTTTATTCTACATGAACTAATGTATTACAGGTAAATGATTGCAATATAATTATGGAGGGAATGTGGTTTTTCCTTTGACGAGAGTGTTGTGGTGCTTGTCCATAGAAGGGTTTCTTTGCCCCCATAGCATGGTTGAAGGGTGCATGATGTACACAACAATATGTAGGCTGATACAATAAATGGCATTTTGGGGTTCTAATTCAAAGGAGAGACTCAAGATTGTGTTTCCTTCTAGTGACCCTTTCTTCTTGATTCTAGTGAGGGCTCTGCTAGGGATTGAGTTCATAGCCTTAAAATTTAGAGATTGCACCAACACGAACATCTCGTCCCTATTTAGTACATAGGGTTGGAATATGGGTTGAGGGTTGAGGTGAGTAGGGTGGTTGAGTTTTGAGTACACCATGAATGGAGGGTTGTGCTTGATAAATTGTAGGCATTGGCAGATCTTGGTCATTGATTTGTCATTGTAGGAGAAGATTGGATTGCCATGCCAGGTTTCTCTTTCCATGCCCACCCCTTCCTACTAGAGAGAGCTTTGGATAATAGAATTTGAGGGAGGGAAGATGCATAGAAATTGTGGGGTTACATTGTGAATTTTGTCCATAATTGGGAGTTGGTAATTGGTGTAGGTATTTGAACAGAGCATGTGGACAACAATTTACTCTAATTCCTTGGATCAAAATGGAGAATTAAAGGACTTATGGAGGCCATGATGCTCATCAATGTAGATTTGGTGGTGGCAAGAGTTGCAAATGAGGTTGATGGAGCTAAAGAGGGGTTGTTTATCACCTTAGTTTTGGTTTGATCAACTGACTGTATATAGGTTTATTAGGTTTCTCTATTTTTTGATCGATAATTGTATATGATAAGAATAGTGGATACACCAAAAAAAGTGGGGTGTTTTTTAATGGAAAGGTAGATGCACTATATACTGCACTAGTTAGGGGTTGATCAATTTTAATAGGCTTGATTTTGGTTATAATGTGCGAGATTGTAGTTTATACAAACCACCATGACACATCTAGTAGATGGGTTTGATACTATTTTCCTTTATGTTGCTAAAACATTTAATATCATTAATAATAATTTACTGACCAAAAAAGTTGTCTTATAAATAGTGATGTTTAATATTAAGAATGTTTACAATATTATCAATGATAGATTGAGCCTAAGGATATATTTCACCACAATTTCATGTCTTATTTTTGTGCAAAATTTTCAAATATTATAAAAATAATTCTTATCACATTGTAATGTTAAGAACCCTTCCTTAGATATTAAGAGAAGATGGTAAAATGGGCAAAGTGATGGTTATAATATCCTTTTAAATTCTATTGTCAAACATTATTTAATGGTTTAGATATTTAAAAAGAGAGAAAAAAGTATATGGTTTTATAAAGAATATTTTAGTAGTGTAAGGGTTGTTGTCCATGTCGTGTTGTGAATGAGCCGTGAGTAGACTTCCTATGAGGTTGGGTTGTGAGCGGTAACTTGAGCTGTAAGCAGAGCCTCGCATCTACAGTCGTTGATTTGGGCAAAGTCGTGGTGAGCAGAACCTGAGCAGAGTCTCTGCCATGTGTAGTGGTCCTCGAGTGCCAGGTCTGTGAGTTGAGCACTCGGTCTTTTGCCCCTTTTCCATGAGCCGCTGCTTACTCCCAACTCGAGTCAGTGTTACTTGTCAACTGTTTGACTAAATACCGTGATGCAGTGCCGTTGCAACCTTGGTGTGAATCGTGAATGATGGTTATAACATTCATTGTTATACCGATTCCGTAGGTTTGTTCCCGTTGCCCTAGCCATCATTGTAGAGTCGTTACTTATCTTTGCAATGCTCTACAATTTTGGGATCTTTTTCGTTGGTCTTCTTCATTGGTGTCTCTTATTGTTAAGGTGAGTCTGCCCATCCGTTGCCATACCCTAGCTGTATGTCATTGGTCCCTAACTTGGAGGAGCAGAGAACCATTGGTGTGCTGGTGTCTATGAGTTGTTTGCAGTTTGTTTGCAAACTGTTTGACAAATTGCTAGTTGAAAGTTGTGTAACAACATCCAGTGGAGGGCACATTTCCTAGACGAGTGCAAGTTTATCCGTATGCTATGGATCCCCAGTCCGACCTAGTCACATTCCAACAAATAGTTGCTCGCTTGACAAAAATGGAGACTGATCACAAGGCCCTGCAAGACGTAGCTCTTTCATCATCCTCACTCTCTCTTAGTTTCGACGATAGGTTGATTAAGGTTGAAGCTGAGAGTCAATCTCTCCGGTGTACTGTGCAATCCCTACGTGAGACACTTCAAGATACAATATCTGATTTGAAGAGTCAACTTGACTGTCATATGCAAAAGACCTTGGATGTACCTAAAACACTAAGTACAACTAATATGGATATTGCTCAACTCAAACTTCGAATGATCAATTTGCAATTGTCTAATATCGACCGAGGAAGAAACATTCTGAACTCGACAACAAACAATCCTACTTGAAAATCGAAATAGAACAATAGTTGAAATTATGGGCATCTATTTATAACAACCCCATCTCCACTCCCACTTCTCTCCTTGGAGTGGAGAAGCTGGTCCAAACTAAGATAGCAGATGAAAGGGTCAGGCGCACCCGTGAGCTCAACTTGCAAGTCCATGGTCTCATTCTTCCTTCTTCATCTTCTTTTTTAGAGCCTTTTGTGGCCGGTTACTCTTTCCTTAAGGACCAATTTGATATCATTGACATCACACTAGACTGTGCCTAGGTTGGGCATCATAGCAACCTCTTTATCCGGTTCCTCTCATTTGCTGACCACCTTTAGGTTCTTAGGGCAAAGAGGAAGCTTTTCCCTCTCTCTGCCAAGATTTATCTTGATGAGGATCTTACTAGATCACAAGTGACAGAACTTAAGCAGGCTCAGGTTCTTGTTATGGCTGCTCGACAGGAGGGTAAGTGGGCAGTGATTAGAAACCTCAAGGCGGTGATTCCAGACACTTTTCCTACAGGTTGGGAGTCGAGGTCAGCCTCTAAAGCTAATTGATGTGCACAATCTGTATAGCTTCGCCACACACACATATCCTCACTCCCTCGCTCTGTCTCTCTCTTCTTCGTCTGTTGCTTGATTTTGTTTTTATTCTTTCTCGAATACTGTTTGGTGTTCTTTTATCGACACCATTTGGTGTTTCGTCTAGTGCTATCTTATTGGTTGTAAGCTTCCAGTCCCACAGACCCACGTTCTGGTCTCTCATCGGACATTAATATATTTATCTTATTAGTATTAATAAGGTCCAATTTTGCCAATTTTTATGGGGAAAACAAATATCTTAGTGACATCTATTTTGAGAAGGATAAATAGGGATAATTATATGCAAATGAAGATCATGCATTTTGGATTTCATGAATGTCATTTTTTAATAATCTATAATCAGTGTTTTAGCAAAGATGTTTTTGAAAATTAAAGCAACCTAACAAGGGGGTTGACCCTTACACAGTTGCAACTAGGTGTCAACAAGAAAGGAAAGAACAAGCCATCAATGGTTGAATAACAACAAAACAAATGGTGTCAAAGATGAAAAACGAATACACTTAGCACAAAACCTAGAAGCCTTCCATAAGGGTGGGAAGGTCACACACACCGCAAGAGGAGAAGATCACAAGTTAGAAGAATAATTCTTTCTACATTGTTGAACAATAATCCTAGTGATGTTATTCTTCAGATACCCAATGTTTGGGCAGTTGTTAACAAGACGAACAAAGTGTTGAAAGAATTGTATAATGACAATAGATGCCTGGAGCTAAGTAGGAGAAGTGGCAAAAGGTGAGGAATGTTCCCACGTGACCAGAGGGGGCCACATCAGTAGTTGTACAATCATCACCCAAATTTGCGACAGAAGCAAGATTTAGATTAACAATAGGAGCAAACCCATATTTCTAGTAGGAGTATCAACTAGATTAATAGCAGTAACTTTCTTCTCAACACAGGCTTGTAAGGAATCATCAGAGGTAGAATCAAAAGCTTAGACAATCAAATGAATTTTATTTTCATTCTTCCACCAATTATAAACAACTTTACAATTTAAAAGAGAACAATTTGTAGCCATATGCCAAGTAGAGAAGCATCATCGACATTGGAAGGGAAGTCCCTCATAATCTACTACTTGAGTCCATGAACTTTCGCTAACCATAAACACAACTCCCTCAAAAGCGGTGTGGAGATATCCATTTCAACCAAAATGCAAGTGAAAGCAAAGTGTCCCATTGTTGCCATAGATTCACCCATCTTCAAGAAACAACCAAAAGAGTTTGCAATGGCCTCAAAGGAAGACATTTCTCAAAAATGTTGAGGAAGATTAATAAGATGAACCCACGTTGAGCACATATTGAGTGGTTTAGTAAGTGAGTTGGAGGAGACTGTCCAATGTTTGACAAAAACAAAGTGATTTTCCCAAAACGATAAGTTTCTCAACACCAAATCACAATTTTTAGAAGACAAAAATATAGCAATAAAATGCCAATTTGCGCAAGGGAAAATCTCATATTACCAGATATAAAAGATCACCAAAGATTACTTACCTAGCAGTGCAAATTTGGAAGAGATGGTTGAAGATTAGGAAATCTAAAAACCAACGCATGATGTTGGTAGAAATCCACATTATTCACCACATCCTAGCCACAAATCACCATAAGGGAGGCTTGACACATACAATAGGTCAAGTTTCCACCTTTAGAGGAATAATAGCAACACAAGCATAACTTTGCTCACTAACAAAAACAAATTTTGGGGGGAGACCCCATCTTTATTAGAGGTTTAAATCCCCCACCTCCAGTGCTGAAAACAACAATATCTTCCACCAACCCAAGTTGAGAAACACAAAATGGTGCCTTCTGTAGCCCACCAAGGACTGGAGGAGTAGAAGAAGAAAATTTGTTACATATGGAACCTTATAAGTTTTTAATTAGAGCCGAGGGTTTTGCAAACTGGCTTTTATATGAGGAAGAATTATAAAGATGAATTTTACAAAATTTATGGACAATTAATATGTAATGTGTAGAGGTATTATGTTATGCTTGTTAGGTCTTACTGTATGCAAAATTATGTGCAAATGCGTAAAAATAAAAATAAAACTAATTAAATCTAATCTAAATATGCATACCTAATGAAGACTATAGATGAAAGAGAATACAACTATGATTTTTACCTCTACTTACCAAATGCAGCTTGTTTCCATTGTCCTACTACCTTTGAGTTTCTTGATTAGTGACCTCTCAGATTATGATCTCCTCCCTTCAAGATGCTTCAATGCGTTGGAGATTATAATGATCTCAATACAATACTTAAATGGAAACTCCTAGAATACTCTAAAATTAAGATGAAAAGTTGGATGCAACATGATCAAGATGGTGATGTGAAGTTGTGATGCTAATATGAAATTTCTATCTAATGACTGTCTCTTAAAAATGTTAGAGGGCTTGTAATTATTAAAATGCTCCAAATTCCAATAAACCCAAAATGGGAGATTTGAGGTTCCTTTTATAGATTTCTGCGAGACCTTAGCCTAGGTGGCATCGTCCAATGATTGTGAATGAAAGTTGGACAAGTGGAGGGTTTTTAATATTGACTTAATAGAAAAGAGGCAGTGGTTGGAATGTGAGAGGAAGAATAGGGGTTAGGTTCCTCACACCTTGACACAAAGGAGTTTGATGTGGAATGAGAAGCCATGTGTAATATGTCTCACAAAGACCATTGAGAGAAGACTGGTGAGACTCTTTCTCATTGAGAACTCTTGGTACAAGTGTCCCATGAGTCACTCTTGACTAAGTGAGGTGGGTTGACCATCTACTAAGTTGTAGGGGATGTGTCAAGGACTTTGTCACAAGGAGGAAAGTGTCCCTAGGAGTAAGTCATGTGAGGGCAAGTGTCCTTTTGACACATTCTTTTGAGGATACATAATCCTCTTTGACCCCTTAGGAATAAGACTTATGTGTGATAACCAATATTCTTAGTTAATAATTTATTTAAATTAATTACTAGTGCAAGTGTGATGTGCCATGTGACTTGGACAAGGAATGTGGAATAAGAGACCTAATCCCACCATGAGTGTGTAATTAAGTGATTAACTGAATCACTTAATAGGACTAATTTAGAAGACTTAGGATAGTGTGACATAACCTAGGTGAGTTAACCTAATAAATTAGATAATTTCTTATGGCTAATAAAGGAATGGTATAGAATTAAATATTAAAATATTTAATTAATTGACTTGTTAATTTTTTAAGTATATACACTTTGCCCTTTTTGAAATAATGTGATTGAAAAATTGTTTCAAAGACACTATTACCCTTTTGCCCTTGCCCCAACACTTTGGACGAGCATACAACTTGGACGGGTTAGATGCCCCCTTAAGAGATTGATCAACCAACATGTAGATTATTATTATTTCAAAATATGGAAGATAGTTGATCAAGCTCACGATATGATGATGTTGGAGAAAATGCGAAATAGTTAAAATGCAACTTAGTATGGGTCAATGGATTATACCTTCTAGAAAGTAGGGTATCATAGGCTATAAGTATGGAGGAAAGGAGTAAATGGGTCAGTGATTGGAGATTTGAGAGAGGAGCAACAAGTGAAGATGTCGTTCCTCATTATAGACCACCGATTTGAGTGCATCAGATGATATCTAAGACCAATCGATTATGGTGAGTTGATAGGTAATTGAACCCACTTAGTGATTTTTGTAAATTTATCATGAATTTTGATATAGATATGATAGATTTTGATAGCATTTTTGGGTAGGTTGAAAATTGTTTTGACTTTTTGAACTACGCAAACAAATGTGTAGTTACGACACATGTATGCACAATAAGATTCAACATTTGCACAAGGTACAAATACATTTTGGTGGCATAGACAGTTATAAAACTACACTTGCATGAAATATATTTGCACATTTTTTGTTCTTGCCCATGTGTTCAAGGATCATGGACATGCATGAAAAATCTCAACGCATCCATTAAATCAACGTGTAAGTTGAGGGTTTATGCACATTTGTGAAATTGTCCCATGCATCTATGCTAATTGATCAGGGGTTTAGTTTATGGCACAATAATTTAGGGATGTTGCACATTTGTGCAAATTTAATGATTTTGATGGGAAAATCGTAAATCTTGTTGATATAGGTTGATTAATAAGATAAATTTTATGATTAGACTATTTTGTGTTACAAACCAAGTTGACTAGATTAGGCAACATTGTCACAAAGTATTTTAGGTACCCAATTAGTTGGAGACAAATGGCACATTTGTCTGATTAACATGTGATAATATTAGTTATAGGAGAAAATAGTAAGATCATAAGTCTACTGTTTTGATCACACGTCTCCCTAATTGATTGTTCATGCTTCTGGATGATGTAGGAGATTATCACTAATATTCTGATGTCGAGGGAGAGATTTCCCATAGCATAGTCCTTGAGGCCAACTCTAACAAAGAGTGATTGATTGTTGATTGCAAGATTTGGGTTGTACCCCATCCTATATTTTCCTGAGACCAAGGGAAATATTAGTCTGATGACAATGTTTGTGGAGAAGTGACACTCCAAGACTAGCATGTGCCTTCCATCTCCCTACCAGGGAGATGGCCGTTACATTGGAGGATGTATATCAAAATCTTTGTCTACCTATCATTGGAGTGCTTGTTCATTATGATCAACATATTGTGACCTCCTTTGTCTACCTATATGAACTTCTTCACTACAAATATAAATCCTTAGGTAATATCATTTCATTTTAGCATTTCAATTATAATTATCCCTTTGTCCTACTAAGGGTAACTACTATTTCCCATCATCACTATTCTTGTGGAGGTGAGAACACATACACACAGTTTGACTTAAGGAAGCGCCAATATCGTTGAGTAATGTTCCCTTTTCAAGCGTGTAAATACAAATATGACAATTTGAAGCTACAAAATTGCATAGATCAGATTGAGGTTGATAGTCTTAGACTTTGAATTGACGAAATCCTCATGACTATGCCAATTGCATACCTAGCTAACACTTTTAACACTGCTAAATTTGAGGCTGATTTTCAATGGTAAAATATCATAATTGTGACAGATATTAGTCGTAGGATTGACAAATGGAAGCGTACTATACAGTATGCCGCTTGTGCAAGAGAAAATCAGGGTGTCATATTTTCGTCACAATTGCGATAGAAAATTCTGTCACATATCACACTATAGATAGCCATATGACACGACATATTTGTTGCAACATAGTGGTCTGTCGATACTGTGACAAACATGTGCGACAACTATCTGATGGAAATGCTATACATGCGTCAGATAACTCTTGCACTCTTGCGACGCCTCATTGTCAGAAAAAGAGTTGTTGTATTGCTATCCAACATTGATCTGTGACAGTTGTCCGATGGATATGTTGTATCTGCGATAGATGCTGTGACGAGGTGTTAGAAAATGAGTTGTATTGTGCTTCCCATGTCTTGTCGTCGCAATTGCGACAACCTATGTGTGGTCTTTGATAGGGCTATCGCCTTCAAGACACCAAACTTGCCTGCGACATAGATAGCTCTCTTTCGTTACTCTCGGATCGTCCTTGCAATGGGCAGAATTCGACAGTCACAAGAGTACTCATGTGCTCTCTTCCGTAAGTTCAAAATTGCAACCACATTGCGGGAGGATCGAAGACTAACGAAAAAGACTTATCTATGTCGTAGTGAAGCTTGGCGTCTCGAACGTGACCTTCAAGAAGGCAACGACCCTATTAAAGACCATAATGCCCCCTCGTTGTTCTCCAACCTTCATTGATGAGCCATGCCATGTTAATAGAAAGATAATCATTACAAAGTGCAAAACAATATCAAAGATAATTGGAATCACAACAAAATAAAATGGCTTAGAATGAATAATACCAACCAAAAGATGTCCTTTGTAATTTTTTGTGCCTGCAATAATCAGTTGCAAGTGTTTAGGTACATCTGAGACCCTAAATAAGGAATAATCTTATTGAGCTTCACTTTGTTTTGAGAATACTTTTGTATTCTCTACTAAACAGGGCCAACCATGTGATACTCTGATCCAAATGTCTAGATCTTCCAATAAGAGGACTCTCTTTTATTGCCATCTTTGTATCTTAGTGTCTTACTTTTCACAAGGATTTTTTCATCCTCTATAGAAAAAATGGGAACTACCATGCATGATGAGTTTTCATTGACTTACTTGGGTCTTTCATTTGGTAAAGATCAAGATATCTTAGGCTTCTTTCAAACTTAGCATTACACAATCCTAATACACTCTTGATTTGTTCTCAATGTTGCACATGGCTGATTGAGGCCCTGCTTCAACTATCTTTCTTTCAAGATTCAAGCTTAGTCACAATGTTCATCACCATTGAATGACCATTTGTATCTATCGCTTTTTGACAACCCTATTTACCTAACTCATACATGGGCCAAAAATTTCATATTCAATTACCTTTTGAGTCCACACTTGAATCACAATATTCTTCACCATTGCTTGATCCTACTTTGATTTGATAACTTGTTGGCAACCTCGCCTACTTAACTCACATGACTTATGCAAACGGCTACAACATTTATACATGATCAAGTTATTCAAGTTTGCATATAAAAACTGTTACAATACATGTCAACACATCATCTAAAAGTATGCCAATAATAATCAGACATAGATCTTCAATCTCAAAGTCAGTTATCTTCCCTCTTAAATAACCTTCCACAACTCCGACTCAAATTTTTTGGGCCAAAACAATAAAACATGTGATATATCCTGCCCATTCTTTTCATGTTATTCTATCTCACACCAATAGTCACAAGTATGCACAATTGATTGAGCATCATGCGAACACTTAACTATTCCAATGATCAAGTTATTCATTACATACACTCTTGCAACTTGTATACTCATTGACTTCAAGACATCATGTATTTTTACATCTTTTCTTTATTTGTAGTCTAAATACAAATCAAAGAATAAATTCAATCATCTTAACATCAAGAGAACTACAATACTTTAGTGACTAATATAGTTCTGATAAGCTTGATCTCTTTTTGGCATGACCAATTGATAAAAATTTCAAAAAGTGATAAAAATCGCAGTCGATATTCATGATCAGTCAATTTGCAAATTAACTTTTTGTTTCTAATATATGAACACTTGAAAACAATTTCAGAATTTCCTAGAGAAAGCACATTGTAAGGGTAATCCACTCTATGATGGGCCTCACACCATTCTTTAGCAAATATCCAATGCTTCTTTTTGAATTGATATTTTAGCATAGTTAAGCATCTATAATATTGTAAATATTGATCTTCTTAAGCACTCCCATAGGTAATATGTGGAGGAGCCATGTCATGTTTTACAAGTCTTTGTATAAAAAACTCTATAGAAATCAAGAGAAGCTAAAAACTAGGAACAATATATGTAGGATGGTTGACAAGAGGCTCATTTTTAGTGTAAAGAAAGGTCATTTTCTACATCAAGCCCATTGGATCTCTCAACATTTGTTATCTTAGGATTTTTCTTATCATTTATGTGCATTAGAGTCCAATGTGATATTGGTGGAAGGAACGATGAAGCTCCATAAGGTATCCATAAAATATATGTTATCTCACATGACTTATGCAAACGATTAATCTCACATTCCACTGACCTTACATTTCACATTCCACTAGCTCTTGGTTTATGCAAGCACCTCATGACAACAATTGAAGACAACCAAGTAGATTTTCCCCTAGGTATAGGGTACTTAAGATTATAGATTTATTGCACAAGTATGATATTGACTTGGTTGGATATGCTGATGTGAATTAGGTGAGTGAATCTCATGATCACTAATCTACTTCAACATACCACATGTCACTTTGTTCAAGTCCTATATGTTGGTCACCCAAAGAGCAAAATGCTATTGCTTTATCTTTGACTTTTTCCTAGGCCATGAGTGCCACCACTAAGACCAAGCACTAGGGGCTTCTAAATGCCATTACTAAGGAAATTTGGTTTCAACATCTTGTCACCAAGTTTGAGCATTCAATTTCAAACAAGCATCTATCATATTCAATGACAATCAAATTGCAGACCATTAATAGATCAAGTTATGCAGCATATTTGAGAGCTTTTATTCATTAATGAGTTGTTGATATCCAATATGACCAAACTACTAAGTATGAATCTAGCATCTTGACTAAACTCTTTAGATAAAACAGGCTTTTCCATTTACAAGTTCATTGAACGCTGACACGTTGAATCAAATTCTTGACGAGTTGCTTGATCTACAAATTGGACCAGCTACCCTCTATTCAAATATATGTAATAATTATCAATCAAAAACCTCAAATTGATATAAAATATGCTCAACAACCCTCCTTGTGGCTGCAGTTAAAGCAACATTTAAACACCTTGTGGAAGTTAGAGGACACAAAACTTGTTAAAGGTATAAGCCAATAGAGAAAATCGCAAAAATGTTTTGGACCAATTGGTGTGTTTTTCCAAAATACTATTATCTTGATAAGTTAAAGAGATTGCATTAAGAAAAATTCATTTGGGATGATACCTATCATGAAAATAGAAGATCCTCACACTAAATAGAGCTCTACCTTCTTATGATTTCACTTAGGCTTTCATTTGAAATCACCTAGTTTTGATTATAAGCCATGATGAGGCTCTCCTTGTTGTTCTCCAACCTTCATTGATGACCCTTGTCAAGTTAATACATACATAATCATTACAAAGTGCCAAAAAAACTCCAAGACTATATGAATAAACCAACCAAAAGATGTCATTTGTAATATTTATGTGCCTGCAATAATCAGTGGCAAGTGTTTAGGTACATTTGAGACCCTAGATAAGGAACAACCTTATTTAGCTTCACTTTGTTTCGAGAATACTTTAGTATTCTCTACTAAAAAGTGCCAATCACGTGAAGGTGGAAAATCATATCCCCATCTAAAATCAATCTAAGTTCCCCTTTAACATCTAACGTCATTCATTCATTCTTTCATCCATTAAAAAATGTAACATTCATTAATTATGACATTATAACATTCATTAACGCACAATGATCATGAACATTCATTAACACATTATATAATTCATGAACATTCATTAGCACATAATTAAGTCTATTGAGACATAAATATCAGTCATTATCAATTAAGTTGCACATTAAATAACAATCATTTTTTGTTCTTCTTTGGCCCTTTTTTAGAATTGTGCCTGTAATCTCAAAGAGGAACATCCATGCCATCAAATTCTTGACCCCCCTCAACAGTTCTTTCACACTCTACTCGTAATCTATGTTGTGCATGCCTAGTCCTTTGCTCATGATGCAAAGGGGGGTCCTTTGCAATAACAAATAAAAGGGTTAAATTAATAACAATTTATTATGATTGTTACAAGTATTTGAGTACTTTAAAGACCATAATTGTGGTGCTCTTTACCGGATCCAACCGCATCATCTTGACTAGTGCCCTCAACCTCAACTTACTCATCATGAACAACGACATCTATGTCCTCTGTAGGTGTAATACACAATGTTACATTAATCCAAACATGACCCAAAACAATTAAATTTGTATTATTTCACCAAATTCAATTTAAGATATTTACTTGTATTAATATCAACAACTCCAACAACTTGTATTAATATCAACAATTTCACCTTGACTACTGTGATGCACATCCGAACTAGCAACTTCACCGTGTTCAAGTGGTCTACCAAGATTGCCACCAGGCTATATTCCAATGTCACGCGCATTGTTATCATTGTTTTCTATACTCAATATATTTTGAAATTAAACATCAAATACAATTATTGTTAAAGTATTCAATTTCAAATATTGCGATGGATCCATTAGTAGAATCTTGCGCACTCATTTCAACATGTAACCTTTGAGCCATGACTCCATAGCCATGTTTGTAGGCTAATTTCTTGTCCTCTTATGAGAGTTTTCTTTTGAACTCTGTACCCTGCATTTTTGTTTGGTATCATGAAATTTTGTTACATTGTTTCATCAAAACTGAATTGATTGCAATTTATAAATAGTTGCATATTATGTTTCATTTACTAATACTTACTACTCATGCAACAAGTTTTGAATAACCACCAGAGCCAAACTTCTATTGCTTGTGTTTTTGTTTTCTTGCATTTGTTGCCTTTAATGTGTTAGGCAATCTATGCAAAGTTTGAAATATGTTAGATCATATAAATACAAAGAGTAATTAGTACATATATAATTACATTCTTAACAATATCACATACCTTCTTTCATTGGGTGGTAGTTCACATCTATGGTGGTGTCTATCAAATCTCTCCACCCCATCCAACTTACAATTGTCCCACTCTAAAACATGAATGCAGTTGGGGTGGTGGGGGGTTGCTCATAGTTAGGGTTCTTTTCTAATGTAGACTTGTAGTAGTCTCTAATATACCTCAAGATTTTCCTTGCTTTAATAAGGAGGCTAATTCTCTGAAATGCACGAGGGCCAAAATAGTTTATCATACTCTCAATAAGAGCCTCCTTTTACTCTAGAGTTTGGTCATGCCACCTTTTAAGAATAAAAAAATTGTTAGATTCATATATAAATGGATCAACAGAAAACTATTTTAGCAATGATATGAAATAAAAAAATCAGAAAGAATGTTCCTCCCTTTAGGTATGGTGGGCCTGAATATACGCAACACTTGTCATTAATTTTTTTTATAGAAAACATTATTCCCTGCAAAATAATCATGGGATCAATAGTTACTTCCCTGCTTTCTCAGGTAGCCTAATTACGAGTATAATAATGTTGTAAGAAAGGACCAATCTTTAAAGTACTTGGAACCTGGGAAACTCTCAAGGGAAGTCCATCATGATCACTCGCGAGCACGACACAATTCTCCACCATTCTTGTACATTTAATACCAGTAGCTCCAGAAAATTCATCCTCATTTTGTGTGGCATCTCTTGCTGCATAAAATGAATCCAAGATTACAAAATACCCCAAAGAAAGAATATTTCATGTGAAATATACACATGAAAAATGAGAGAGAAAAAAAGGTATCTACATACTCATAGGTGGTGCAGTAGCATCTATGGCCATGTTGCATATTGCCGATATTGTTGTCAGCAATATATCTAGCATTCTATTTCTCATTGCAAGCGACGTCAAATATAGAGGATCATTAATAGGTGCTGGAAAAAAAGTTTTTTGTAGCCTAAAAAAGCATGGACAAGAATATTAGCACGTAAAAAACATATATTTTGAGAAAAACACAAGTGGAGGATAGAACATGTCATTTACTTGAACCACCTGAAGCACCCTCATCAGGGAAATGAGGTACATCACTAGTCAGAAAAACCTATAAAAACAACACTTCAATATTTTAGTTAATGACATAAATAAAAGAGTATAAAATATAAATCATTATTGATCTCTTATGGACGCAAGTCATGTACTATTTATAAAACCCACAATATTTCATGATGCTTTTGGCCTTTCATCAATGTATATAGCTACTCTTTTACTTTGTGGATTTTGTTTCTATTGTATATAATTTGCTGAGAGTGCATGCCTACACATACTTTTTTTATATCTGACAATACGCATCCACCTACTATAATCGTAACAAGATCTGATATACTCCATCAATTCAACAACTTTTTCGTAAGAGACCTTGATGCCATCCATGGAAAACATGCCCAAACCATGCAATGACGATGGTGCAATGCTATATATCCTCTCTCCAACACAAAAATGAGTGTTTATTGGAGGAAGTTCCTTGGTGACCCACTGTCTCTATAGATTAAAAGGCACCTTGGAGTTTCCTTTGCTCTCATCGTCATAAGAAAATGAGCTTCCTTGAGTATGGAAATATTTCATGCATTTATTGATTCATTATTTGATCTTTTGGCCTCTAGTTGATCTCCTTAATGTAGACATACTACATGTCTCACTTTCTTGTTTTGTTCTTAGACTTCCCTCGCTCAATGAAGACAAATTTAACAAATACCTCTTTGTCGGTACCTGCACTCAATGAAATGAGAGAGATAGCTAGGAATGAGAGAGATGTTTTCCAAATGATAAAATACATTAATATGATCTATACGGTGTATTGAGTTATATCTAATGATCCATGAGACTATGTGAGATGCTCGTGAAAGGGGTTCAGGTTCCTAACATTCATTAACACATAAGATTTATTAACCACATAAGTATATAAATATTTCCCTCATTAGATAAAAGTATAAAGATGTGTCATATCTCCCTACGAGTTGTACTGATAAATTATGAGTTGTGACTGGTGAATTTGACTATTGAAACCATCTATATATGAGTGTGGATATGCGAATGGTATAATAACATGGTACAAATTGTACTTGCTGAATCTGACTATTAGGTCCTTTGTTTGGTGGCTTTGATTATGTGTTTTGGACAATAAAGATGCAAACCTTTCTGTTGACTCTAGGTGTTGATGTGGGGTTATGTTGATTATGTGACTTTGAGAGTTGTAAATTACAAGATAAATATTAAGAATTTGCTAACAAAATTAATGTGTTTTCATCTCAATAGTTGTAGCGAACCAATGAGCTAACATACCTTAAGAAAAGTACAACAACTCCCAATCCAAATAAATAAGAGTTGTCATACAAACAATAAACATTGCAACATTCAATATTAAATCAATTCAAAGGACAATGTTAACTATTAAACATGTTTTTTAACATTTTGCTAATACACGTTAGAGGGTCAAAAATTGGGGCATATAAAATGTTAAAAACCTCAAAAGGTTTCAATTAAGGCAGGAGGTGTGCTAAGTAGTGAGACAACTCCTTCTCCATTGAGAAAGATCACTGCAGAGACATAGATCACAAGTGCACATCAAGAGACAAAATATACATTCAATCTTGAATCCCAAATGAATGAATGAATTGATGTATTAATAACTTAGATAACACAATTTTAAGATGATCATATGAAATGATATGGACATGCCATGAGTAGAAAGAACCTATAATTACTTGATTCACATGAAGATAACCTTGTAGGAAAGGTTTCAGTGAAAGCAACAGGTGCACTATACCAAGTGATGATTAACCAAGGTAAAATACCTATAATACACCAACATCATAGAAATTCCACAAAATAAGAAATTAGAAGTTGCATAAATGCTCGACCACTACTTGATATGGAAACATAGTACTATTGTAGCATCTTAAGGAGAAGAATATAAAGGATAACCATATTTAACACTAAGTACATATTATTTATGAAACTATGTACAAGTAATCTAATCCAAAGAGAGCATAACTCTTTGAGGCAAGGAAAAGATAGTTGAAAAAAAAGATACCTTGCAACAAGTGCAAAGACATCCTTTGTAAAAGGAGGGGAGGAATATTAAAAGACAGAATGAACATTTTCTTATCTGCAATTGGTAACAAATAAGAGTTGCACATAGAAAAAAAATTGATTCTAGAATCTTCTACATTTGTATTTGGAGTCATTTGATGTGTATGATATCATGTTGTATTTAAGCATATATTTTGAAATAGTTTGTGTGGTGGAATTGCCTTGACTCTTCATGTATGCAATAGTGAATCATTAGGTAGTATATAATTTGTGTAGTTTGTTTTTAACGAATTACAAGTTGGAATCCTTTATATGCTATTGTTATGTCATAGTTAGCAGTGACAATCCAAACTAAAATATTTTACTTTTGTTACTATTTGCTTCTTATCTTGGGTCATGATTATGTATATTTTGTGAATGGAAAGACCTTGTTTAGGAATTGGTAAATTCCAAAGTCAAAGGTATGCTATACAAGTATTTTGGTCTCATTGCCAATTAGTACACTCCATGTTTCAACAACTAATATATCATCTTAGAAGTTAGTTCTTGTCAAGTTGTATCCCAAAGTGAAACTAATGTAAGTCAAAATCCTTTTATTGGGAGGTCAAAAATGATTATAAATCTATCAAGTTATCTCATGTTTTGAAAGAGGATCTTGAAGAGATCAATTTAGGTATAGTTCACTCCAATTGGAAGGTTTATATATGAAGTAAGATTTCTCCTCAAGTGAGAAATACACACATTTCTTTGTTGAGAAAATATGAACATGTATTAGTCCTTCTTTGGCCAAATTAATTTTATGAGAGGGTTTATCTCTAACTTGAGATTGTGAATCTCATTTCTAAAATGTTTAAGAAGGTATCCACATTAGATTGGGTTGATGATATCCTTGATGCTTTCCTTTCTATTAAGAAATTCATTAAAGAGTCTCTTTTACTCTAATCACTTGACTTTTGTGAACCATTTAAGATGTTCTCATTTTCCCTCTTTCTATACTATTGTTTTTTTTATGCTTAAGAAACATGAGGAAGACCCATGAACAACCTATTGCATTCTTTAGCAAATCTTTAGAGGCTATGGAGCTGAAATATGAAATGATTGAGAAGAAATCTCATGCTTCGGTCAAGATTAAAACAATTCAAATCTTACCTAGTGGGAGCTAAGGTAGTTGCTTATATCCTTCCGTCAACTCTAGAGATATACTCACTCAAATTGAAGATACAAGACACACATGTTGGATGCAGATCAATAGATTCCAAGAATTAAATATAAATATCCATATTGCTAAGGTCGCAAAGAGTCACATATTAGTTGAATTGATAGTAAAAAAAATTTGTAAGCCTCTCAGATGCAACACATCATTTATGTAGTTTTTAGCACACTTCATGTTGTACTAACATCTTATATCCCTTTAAAAAATCAATGGATAACAATTAGAGGAATTTGAAGTTGTTGGGTGCAAGATATGTGTTTACTGATGGTGATTTATTTTATAAGAGCGAATATTGTGTCCTTTAAAAAAAAATGTTGAGTGTCTCTACCGAGTACTCCGAAATAATCCATTTCATACCTTCATCTATAGACAATGTCTTTCTAGTTTCTGTCTACTCAAATGCCCATTTCATTTCATACGATTATCTATACACAATGTCTTTCTAGTTTCTTTATACTCACACACCCATTTCATTTCATACGATCATCATCTAAAATATGTAGATTTTTATATATTTTTTGATTTATCAAGATAATTGATATTTGATGAGAAATAACTAGTTTTGATGACTACAAAAACGTAGATCAGAAGGGCACAAGAGGTGAAATCACAATTAAAAAACCCCACTCCACAATCAATGTAAAAACCACCAAATCACAAGGGAACCACAAGGTAACGACAAGAGATTCAATGAAGATAATAATAAAACCTTCCATTACCTTGTCGATCACTTGCCTTGTCGCCCCAGTTTGTCTTCCTATAATCGCTGCTCTTAAGCACTAATGAAATTGTTCGCGCGGGACGAATGAAATATTGCTCTTTTAAAAAAACAACCCAATGCCGTCGCAATATCAATGCCCTCGTTGCAATATCGACGACGTCAGGGATATTTCAAATTTTTTTAACAAAATTTACATTGAAATGCCATTGCCGTCGCAAATTGGCCTCTAATGTTGTAGTCTAAAGGGACAAATCTTCAAAGTCTAGTAATTTGAAATATTGAGCTCTCTGTGATTGGAGACACCTTTAGAGTAGGGTGTCAATCTACATAGTTTAGCATATTCTTATCCAAAATGTTGTCATGATTTCTTTTTTGTCTCCAAATTATATATTTGTACTTCTATATTGGCTTCTAGTTTTGTATCTTTCTATTTATACTAAACTTCATTATTTTCTTATCACTTTACCTAGAACTTACGTAATCATATCCTATCAAATAAAATGAAAATGAGAATAATTAGTCAAAGTTTGTATCACTCCTCGAGGACCAAAGTTTAACCTTGTTGGTTGTTCCTTGAATAAAATGAGTCAAACTAGATATTGGGAATGGATAAATTTTTAGATTGCTAAGACCCCATTTCTGCTGCGTGCGTGCGTGCATTCGTGCGTACATGCTCGCTCGTTATAAATTAGGTTCTTGCATGAACTATGCTACAATACCAATATCATTTTAAGGTGGGATATAGTTCGATAAAATAGGCTTCTAGTTTGTTTACATGTACTATACAATTGGATTTTTTTCAAGGAAGACAATAAAGTCTAAAATCAATCTCAATAGGTGTAATGGAATTTTCACATTCCAATATATTGGATTTTGAGACTAAATGCTTGATTGGGGATTTTGAAAAATTAACATTCCTAGGAAATAATTTAAGTTGAGTTTTTGCTTGTATTTGTGTATAAAGTATGCAAGAATCACCAATGATGAGCAAACAATCTTTACATACTCTAATGATTGTTATGATTATTTCTAAATTTAGAAGATGGATCCTAATCATATTTACGATTGGAATACACTATTCAATGAACTTGCTCTAGCTTATAATGTGATTTAAAAAAGTTTAAATGTGTACTTTTCTTTATTCTTTATATGTTTGTAGAAAACATTGATGTATGCATGTATGTAGTCTTGTAAATTGCCTCCAAAAAACAATGTCTACATCCATTTCATGAATTTCCCATCCATTCTTGGTAGATAGTGTGATTATTAAATAGATGATAGTTATTTTTTAACCAAAGTGTAAAATTCTCATCATAATATGTCCCATCATTGGGAAAAGCCTTTAGCCAATAATTTGGCTTTATATATTATGATTTCATCTCTAGGGTCATACTTAATTTTATAAAGCTAACAACAATAAACAATGTTATGATTGGAGTGTGAGGCAACAAGTTCCCAGATTTTTTTATAGAACCAAAGTATTGTATTCCATTTCACATGACACTTTTTAGTTTCACTTTGTATTTACTTCTTCAAACAAAGGTTTTTGGTCTAGTTTCATCTAGTGCTATTAAATTAGGTATATTGACTTCTAGCCATTTTTAGAGGAAAAAAATTCCTATATTTGAATCCTAAATCAACAATTGAATGTATTTAGATCATTTGGAAGGTAAATTAGGAAAGTGTTAGAGGATAATCACTCTTTTCTTCTTCTTCAAAATATTTAGTAATATTATTGATATATTTAAACAAAGGATATTCTATAATGCAAACATTTCCACTCAAAACAATATTTCATTTAGAAAGATCATAAAATTAAAACCCATACATATTCTTCATGCCTAACAAAAACAAATTATGTTGAAATAATTACAGTTTTTTAGAAAGTTGATCCTTGAAGACTTCAATTTTTTTAAAAATTCGCGAGGGTTTTTTATCTTATATTTAATGGCTTTCTGTGCCATATCATTCTAATTATTCATTGACTTGTATTTATATCTCATCACTTAAAATTATAACTTGATTGTGTTATGCTTGTTTACCCACAATAGCCTTATGCTAGTCAAATAGGACTCTAGATCTTCATTTATAAGATTCTTTTTGACAACACATTAGTGATTTCTAGGTTCTCATAGTGATTGTGTGTGTGTGTGTGTGTGTGTGTGTGTGAGAGAGAGAGAGAGAGAGAGAGAGAGAGAGAGAGAGAGAGAGAGAGAGAGAGAGAGAGAGAGAGAGAGAGAGAGAGAGAGAGAGAGAGAGAGAGATTCTCTATTTGCCTATAATATGAACTTCTTCACTACTATTATAAGTCCTTAGGTAATATCATTTTAATCTAGCATTTCAATTACAATTATCTCCTTTTCCTACTAAGGGTAAGCACTCTTTCACATCATCACTATTCTTGTGAGAACACTTACACAAGGTTTTACTTAAGAAAGCTCCTATATAGTAGAGTAATTTATCCTTTTCAAGTGTGTAGATAAAAATAGGACAATTTGAAGGTACAAAATTGTCTAGATCAGATTGAGGTTGATGGTCTCAGACTTCGAATTGATGAAATCCTCATGACTATGCCAATTTGCATAGCTAAATGACACTTTTTGGAGACACCTATACTAGGGTGTCAATTTACATAGATTAGAAAATTCTTCTCTAGAATGTTCTCACGAGTTCTTCTTTGTCTCCAAATTATATATTTGTACTTCTACATTCGCGTCTAGTTCTATATCTTTCTATTTATAATGAATTTCATTAGTTTCTTATCACTTAGTTATTTCTCAAATAAAATGAATCAAACTATATATGAGGAATGAATAAGTTCTTAGATTACTAAGATCCCATTTCCAATACATTTTAGCATGAATCCCAAGTTTAAACACATATCTAGAAGCATATCTTTAATCCAAGAAGTCCCCAACATCCATATATGTGCATTTTTAGCATGAGAATAGTAAAAGCCAAAGTTAATAGATCTCTGAGTATGAATAAAAATAATCTTCCATCATGTTATACATAAGGTTCTTTCATGAACTATGATGCAATACTAGTATCATGAAAAATTTAGGGTGGAATATAGTTAGATAAATTAGGCTTTTAGTTTGTTTACATGTAGAGTAGAATTGGATTTTTTCGAGGAATAGAATTATCAATAGGTGTAATGAAATTTTTGTATTCCAATATATGGATTTTGAGACTACAGACTAGATTGGTGTATGTACACACACACACACACACACACACACACACACACACACACACACATATACATACATACACACATACGTTTGTACGTAGATATTCTTGTGAATCACATTCAAAAAACAAAATTTCCACCCATTTGGTGAATTTTGCATCCATTCTTGGAAGGCCGTGTAATAATAAAGTAGATGCTAGTTATTTTGGAGCAAAAGAGTAAATTTCTCATCATAATATGTCCCATCATTGGGAAAAGTATTTAGCCAACAATTTGGCTTTATATTTTATAATTTAATCTCAAAGGTCATACTTAATTTATAAATCTAACAACAATAAATAGTGTTACAATTGGAGTGTACTGCAACAAGTTCCAAAATTTTATTTTTAATGAATGCATTGTACTCCATTTTGCATGTCATTTTTTGGTTTTACTTTGTATCTACTCCTTCAAACAAAGGTTTGTGGTTCAATTAAGTCGAGTGTTATTAAATTAGGTATATTGACTTCTAGTCATTTTTAGAAGAAAAAACTTTCCATATTTGAATCCTAAATCAATAATCATATTTAGGTCTTTTAGAGGGAAGATTAGGATATGTGTTTGAGGATAATCACTCTTTTCATTCTTCAAAATATTTAGTAATATTATTGATATATTGAAACAAAGGATATTCTATAATGCAAACATTTCCACTCAAAATAAGATATCATTTAGATAGATCATAAATTAAAACCCATTCATATTTCTCATGCCCAACAAAAATGAATTGTGTTGAAATAGTTATATTTTTTTAGAAAGTTGATCCTTGAAGACTTCAAATTTTTCTAATTCACAAGGGTGTTTTTTTCTTAAATTTAATGACTTTCTATGTCATACCATTTTAATTTTTTGTTGACTTGTATTTATAACACATCACTTAAAATTATAACTTGAATGTGTTATGCTTGTCTACCCACAATAAAATAATTACAATTCAACTCAACTCAACTATTCTTCCTTTATACATTTTTTTTTGATAACATGGTGGTGATTTTTAGGTTCTTCTAGTGATTGCATTTTCACTATTTTAGAAAACAATGTTTGTTTGTTCCTGCATGTACGTGCATGAGAGAGAGAGAGAGAGAGTCCAATTTGGCAGAATGCGCTAGCTCTATTGGGCCACATCTTCATCAACATTTGTTGGTAGATGTAAAATTCTTATTAGATTAGGGGAGAATGTGAAACATATATGAAGATATGTACGATTCATTCATAAATGGAGATGGAAAAATCCATCATGAACAATCAAGTGAGATGACACGTTGCCTTCTATCTAACATGAGTGTAGTGCTCTCAGAACCAAGAGCTTTAATGACTATAAGACTTTGGTAGAATGAAGGATTTAAGAGAATGAATGCATCTTCAATGCAAAAATAATGAAACTAATCTAGATGATTTGTAAAAATGAGTATAAATATAGCTAATAGAAATTTAATCTAAATGTATGCAACTAAAACCTAGAAATTGGAAAAATGAAACTATATTAAAGGGTATGTAAATATTGATGAGAAAAAACAATGAGAGTTCTAGCACAAATTCTATAAAGTTTCAATACTCAAATTTTTCACATATCAAATGAGAGGTCAAGATTGAATTCAAGTTGAGTTCAAATAGGAAGCTTCCATTCAAGAAGGTGTCTTTTAGAGTTTTTAGGAGTTAACTATTCAATTGAGAATAAGTTAACTAGTTTGTTTCCCCGTTTGATTCAAGTTAACTGATTGTTTCTAATTTCAAACTCAAGAGATGATTTTGGAGATATTATTTGAATATTATCTCATTATTAAATATTATGCTCAATTATTTAATATTTAAATTTAAAAAAATGGTAATTTGAGGTATTTAATTCAAATAATTTAATAAATTCCATTTCCATGTGCAATTGACCAAAAAGGGATTAATTTAATTAATGTCGTAGAACTTTAAATGAAAATTAATTAATCAAAGGGGTTTAGATTTTAATTTTAATTTGATATTTGGGAATTCATAGATGTTTTAAGATCAGTGCAAATTATTGGTTTTATGCAATCAATGTTCAAATCGAGTAGAGACAATTAGGACTAGAAATGCCTAATGAGTTAGGACTTTGTTGATTGATTTTGTAGATTAGGGACAAATTGGTTAAGGAGACCCATTTTAGGGTATCACATTTTCCCCTCTTTGAATTGATGTGCGAGAAACACATTGATTTAAAGAATACCTTGATTTTGAAGCATAGGATGAGAACAAAGATTGGCTTCGAGTTTGATGATACAAAAGCCAATTAATGAGATAGAATTGATTCTGGACTTGGTTGGAAAAAATTCAATCCTCATGAATTCAGTGGATATGGATAACAAGAAACTGAACACCTGTCCCTTGAAATGGGATTAGGAGTATCTCCAAAAAAAGCTTAATCCTTAGAAATCCAGATAGAACGCCTAGGCACCTAGTCGTAAAAGAAGAACCATCCCCAGAATGAGGCTTGATTATTAGAAGTCTAGATAGAACACCTAGATATTTGTCCATAAAAGAAAAAGTATCCATAGAACAAGGCTTGATTCATAGAAGTCTAGATGGAACACCTAGATATTTATATGGAAAAGTAGAACCATCTCTAGAATGAGGCTTGATTCTTAGAAGTCCAAATAGAACACCTAGATATATGTCTCTAAAAGCATAACCATCCCCAAATCAAGACTTGATTCTTAGAAGTCTAGATAGAACAGCTAGATATATGTCCATTAAAAGATGGCAAGAACTATCATAAAAATGTAGATAAGACAATGTCAGATTGATATGGATTACAAAAATCTGACATGCCCCTAGAGATTTGAGATAGTTGTGAATAGATCGTGGGATACCCAGTTTGATATGAGATATGGGGAACTGAATATGCCCCTTGTGATGAGATATCCCTAGCAACGAGGATTTTATGTCTTGATTAGATTGATTTGAAACAAGATTTGATTGATGTAAAATGTGTTCACTGTGCCCCTTGGGAATGAAATCAAAAGATGATACACAAGAAAGGTTATGCAAAGCAATTCTATTGAAGTACAAGATGCAATCAAGAATTCAGAATAGTGATTAATAGATCAGAATATATGTTGAACAATTTGCAAAAGAATTTTAGTGTGTTTTCCAAGATTTTAGGCCTTGTTTGACCAAGTTTGACCTTTGTTGACTTTTATTGAAAATTTTGAGAAAATGTTGAGTTGATGTTTTTTTGAGTAATCTTCTCCTCACTTTCCATATGCAATCAATAGAGTAATTGAAACCATGATGAAATGTAATCCTGAAATGAGATACAACCCTAAGATGAATGCAATCCTAAAATGAGATACAAACCTTAGATGAATGCAATCCTAGGACTTAGTCATTGAATTTATGGTATTATTTTCATCACTGAGTGTTTTCAATAAGACTACAAGAAATCATACAACCCTCACTAGAAATATGATCATGATAATACAAATATGACATCTTTTAGATTATTGTTAGAAGCATATGTAAGCATTAAGGCACAAGTAGCCAGAATGACAACAACATCCTTTTATGTTGATTTAGAAAGAAAACATAACCATCAAGGCATAAATTCTAGGATGACCATAATGTTTCTTGCATAAAAGCACACTATATATGTGAGAGATTCAAATAGATAGTATGCAGTCAGTTTGCAAACATCTAAAGATCTCCATTGGTGCATGCATGATAAGAAAATGATTAAATACTTAGAAGCTTAATCTAAGATTAAATTAACAAGGATGGAATATTACAACCATAATAACTAATCTATGTTGTTTAATCTAACATGAAAAGATGAAATATGCTAAATGATCCAAAAAAGCGAGAATTCTCAAAAGAAATGTATGAATTCATATAAGTAAAATGATAAAAAGATAGGCTAACATGAAAGATTGAACCAAAAAGGATGAATACTACATCCATGATAATTAATCTATGCTATTTAATCTAACTTGAAATGTTGAAATATTCTAAATGACCCAAAAAGAGAGAAAGCTCAAAAGAAAAGCATGAATGCATGCAAGTAAAATGAACAAAGCTAAGCTAACATGTATGCTTAAACTAACAAAATATGTAAGATTTTAGCCATTCTAGTTATTTTAAATTCTGTAATTTAACATGCAAAGATCAAATTTCTAAATGATAAAAAAGATCTAAACGTAAATTTGTGAAAGACTTAATTTTATTCAAGATGGAAGATTAGATAGAAGATATAAGTTTTATTCAACATCGGTGAAACTCCATCTAAGAAATTAAGAAAGAAGATAAAAGATTTATTTCATTCTTCAGAAGTGATATTTCACCTACAAAAGATCAAAACTTGCAAAACAATACATGGACATGCAATTATTTAAAAATAAATAAATAAATCTTGAGGCTTGGAAGGCCCTAGGGTGGGCACTAGAAACGTATGTGTTGAATGTGTTCTTATATTGTAGCAACACACTTCAACATAGTCCTTATATGAATGATTCATTCATAAATGGATATGAAGAAATACATCATGAACAATCAAGCAAGATGACTCGTTGCCTTCTATCTAACAAGAGTATGGTGCCCTCAAAACCAAGAGCTTCCATGACTATAAGACTCTTGTAGAAAGAAGGATTTAAGAGAATGCATGCATCTATATTTTTGTATTTTTAATGCAATAAGAATGAAACTACTCTAGATGATATGAAAATATGAGTATTAATGTAGATAATAGAAATTTAATCAAAATGTATGCAAATAAAATCTAGAAATGAAACTTTATTAAAGGCTATGCAAATAATGATGAGAAAAAGCAATGAGATTTCTAGCACAAATTATGTAGAGTCTCAATACTTCAATTTTCCACATATCAAATGAGAGGTAGAAAGCCTCCTTTTATAGAAACCTATATAAATTGACAATTAAGATTGAATCTAATGAGCAATCAAGATATAATTGAAGGTGAGTTCAAATAGGAAGTTCCCATTCAAGAGGGAGCTTTTGAGAGGTTTTAAGGAGTGAGAACTAGTTAACTAGTTTGTTCCCCCTTTTGATTCAAGTTAACTGGTTATTTCTAATTTTAAACTTAAGAGATGAATTTGGAGATATTATTTGAATATTATCTCATTATTAAATATTAGGCTTGATTATTGAGTATTTAAATTCAAATAATTGGTAATTTGAGGTATTTAATTCAAATAATTTAATAAATTCCATTTCCATGTGCAATTGACCAAAAGGGGAATAATCTAATTAATCTGTTAGAAAATTTAATTTAATTAATTAATTGAAGGGGTTTAGATGCCAATTTTAATTTGACATTTGGGAATTCATTGATTTTTTGAGATTATTGCAAATTATTGGTTTTATGTAATTGATGTTCAAATCAAGTAGAGGAAATTAGGACTAGAAATGCCTAATGAGTTAGGACTTTGTCGATTGATTTTGTAGATTAGGGACAAATCGGTTTAGGAGACCAATTTTAGGCTATTATAGTTGGCACTTAGATATGATATTTATGTGTTGTATTCATGATAGGGTTCATCATTGATGTCAACATATATTCTTAAGTGCATAACATACAGAAATTGTATAAATCGTAGAGGATTATGAGGTCAACAAAGTTGGCACATAGTAGGTTAAGCTATGTAAGGCTAGGATTATGTTTACATATGACTATAGATGGTATGTATATGTGTTGGAATTCTTTAGAATAACTGGAGGCGGGGGGAGATCAGTTATCCAAGTTCCAAATGCACAAATAAAACTTTTCAATGCTTAGTAGACCCATATCTATAAAACCTTATCCTGTATGCACCCATTAGATCATACAATACATAAACTTTGTAGGTTAATTTCCTAGGTCAAAACAACTTTGCAGAAATGTAAACATGAAACATAATAGATTCAATAACACATTTAACACAAGAATTTTATGTGAAAATCCAATTTGGGAAAAAGCACCAGTAACATGCTACTAATTCTCACTTTTATGAAGTGATGTCCTGTGAAAGGTCAACCCTGTTAAAGGTTACAATACACACTGTTAAATGTGACCTGGTTAAAGGATTTCAATCACCCTATTAGGAGTGAGCCTTGTTAGAGGACTTTATACCATTCTATTAGAATGTCACCCAGTTAAAGGATTTACAAATTATTGTTAGGTCAACCTTAATCCAAAGGATTTACCCTAAACTAATACAATGATTAGAGAGTAACAATAATGCTTGATTTGATAACAAATTACAACTCACTTGCAGATTATAGATCTCTATCTTAGTCCTCCATTCTGCTTGGCATTCACACACTTCAACTCCAATAACTTGTTCACCCTTCAAGCATTGATACTCTTAAGCCTTCTTGCTTTGCATGCCAATTGTATTGGGCCACTGAATGAAGCAATGCCCTAGACTCCTTGTCTTCCTTAGGTTCTTGCACATAACAACCTTTGCTTCTAACCAATTATCTCTATAAATAGAGAATTAAGATCTTTTTTTGCTCAACCAAAATCTTCCATTTTAGGACTAGGTAAGAATCTACTTAGGTTCTTGACCAACTATCTCTATAAATAGAGAATTAAGATCTTTTGTTGTTGAACCACAATCTTCCACTTTTCCATTTGGTTCCTCTAGAAACTTCCTCTATAATCTTCCTCGAATTCACTTCAAAACAATTTACCTTGAATTCTATGCCACTAACTCATCATAGTTATCTTCCACACACTTCACATAGTTCAAGAAAACAAAATAGTCATCTTAGATTCATCAAATCTTTGATTTAACACTATTTGTTGTCACTCGAGAACTATACTGTTATGTCACTTGGATAACACTAGTTCACTTGAAAAACACTAAAGTTTACTGATGCTCAACACCAACTAAAATTTACTTGGCATGCACTAACAATCACTCGAATTGCACTATTTTTCATCTTTTCTTGACATCTCTTGATTTTCAATCGACTTCCACTGATTTTTGCTTAGCTTGCACTGACTGCTCGACAAGGCTTGGCAGACACTTTTCTTACTTGATCTTCTTCTAGTCTTAGCTTGAGTAATTTTTCATTTCAAACTTTAAGTAGATAAGAAAGACACTATAGTATCAATATCTTACTTGGTCTTAGTGCTTCTTTTACGTACCAAATAACTCAACCTTTCTCTAGGTGCTATTGTTATCTCCTCTTTTTAAATTCTCTTCATCTATCAACTAAATGATAGCTTTTAGACCAAAAAGCAATTGCCTCACCAACATATAGCAGGTTTGACATCATTAAAAAAATAATGATTATTCCATTACAGGTTCTTCACTTCAAAATAATCTTATATCAACAATATTTTCTCTTATGTTTCTATTGAGTAATTAATGAGTTATAGTTCACTTGGTGAAGACTGGTAGTAGACTAGTGTGCAAAAAGTATAACGTAAATAGTTGCTAGTAGATTGGTTGTATCTTATTAGTGAGGTAGAATTAAGGTGAGAAGTCTTGTATCGTGGATGAAGACATATTTGTGATGATATGTTTGTGATAGCAAATCTTAAAGATCAATTTGGAGAGGTTGCAAAAGTAAAATGTGTGATATATTTTATTGGCAATTAATTAAATTGAAGTAACATGTTGATTCTTATTGAAGGTCAAGTTAATTTTATTGTTACATGTGGAAACCTTATTATAATAGTTTTAGTGATTTTTTAGAATGTGTTTATGCCTTAGTGAGGTCCAATGTAAGAAATTGTACATTGGGAAAGTTTTAACAAGTCAACCTAATTAGTTATTTGGATAAGATTAAGAGGAAAGATGTTTTCCTTGGATGTAATGGTGAATAATATCACAAGTAATACTGTGGATATGGTTAGAGGATGTGAGTTTTATCAGAGAAGAGAAGATATAGAGTTGGTTGATGGTTTTGAGCTTTAAAGGAATTGTATTGGAAATTGAGTTGCAGTATTGGTCAATTCATTACATTGAATTTTTTATCCTAAAGACCTACTCTTTGTTGTTGAATGAAGAAATTTGGACACTAGGTTTAATTACCTTCCTATCATCCTTTTATAGGGTTTGAAGCTTCTAACAAGGGTTCAAGGTCTCCTAACAATGATATATCATTTCATAAGGATTATTATAGTGATTATAATGTTTTTGGCTCCTAAATTGGTCATATCCTTTCATAAGAAACTATTATATTAGTACACTATCTTGTGGGTTCCATCCCTAGTGGGGTTTTCCCTCTAATCAAGGGTTTCCCTAGTTAACAAATCATTGTGTCACAATGTATGGTCGATCTCTTGTTATGCTTCATTCTTTTGGTTATTGAAGTTGGATATAATAAGTTGGATTTAAGTTTAATTTGGTCACAATTGATTCAAATCCCCCCTCTCTTAGATGTGTGTGTGGACTTTACTTTCTAACAATTAGTATAAAATTGTCAAGTCCTCTTTGATAAGGAATCTTAGTAGGTTGAGGAGATCAATGGGATTTAGGAAAGAACATCCAAGATTTGATGGAAACAACTATGACAATGGAAGGATGTGATGAAAAATCATTTGATCTGATGGGGATTGACTGTTGGGTTGATTAAAAAGATTTAAATTGTTGTAAAGAAGGAAATAAATCTACCCACATGCACATATGATGAAAATATGATCTTTATGTACAATATGTGCACATGAGAAACATTAATTTTTGAACTTCCAGAATTATAATTTGTTAAGGTAAAATGTCTTGATATTTCTCATGAAAATTACATTAGATTAGAAAGACTTTAAGAAGGTGATGCATGCACAAATAAGGTGTAGTGCCTACCCCTAGACCACATTTTTCTATCATTGTCGAACTCTTATAGAGCTAGTTTTATGTTGATGGTTAGCAACATTGTTTTGAGACTATCAGATATTGTGCTATGGATTCAGTTGATATGTGATGATTATTTTCAGTGTTTGCAGTTATTAATGATGATTAGTAAGATAGTTTATTATCATATGTGTTTTCTTATGGATACTTACCCCATACTTGCATGTGTATGGTGTGTGTGTTTGTTCTTATGTATGTCGTGTCTGATGTGGTTAAGAAAGGGAGTCGTAGTCACCTGCTAGTCAGGACTACACGATGCACCACTTCCTGCCATTGCCTATTTAGTTTAGTATATATTGTGCTTGTACATGCATATTTTTTATGCAAGTTACAGGTACTGGGTATCGACTTCCTTGAATTGCCAAGATGAGTGTACCCTATCACATCATCTCAATGATAAGAGAGGGGAGATAAATTCTCAAGTCCAAATCCCAATCCTTTTAAGCCATTTGTTCTAATTGAAAATTAGGACAAGTATCTGAGTTGAGTACCCTCTGAATACGTTGGATAACATAATTCGTGATATTAACCCTTGGTTTGATTTTGTATGTATTTTGGCTATGATGGGTTTTTCGTATTTTATTTTATGAGTCTTTGATGTATTTTCTATTAATTAAGCCTAATTAAAGATTTAATTAATGGTTTAATTTAATGAAAAATTATGATATTTTAATATTTATTTTATTTAGTTAATTGAGAAATTAATTAAATAAAATAATTAAATTTGAAGATAAAAGTTATAAGTTTAAATTTGGAATGTGACAATATTTATTTTAATAATAATATATTTGGAGTTCATTTTTAAATAAATGACTAAATAATATTATTATTAAAGCTAATAAATATTTTAGCAATTAAGTTTTGAAAATGAAATTTAAAAGTGGAAAATATATTAAAATTATTAAAAGATTAAAGGTTGCATGATGTGTGCACATGATTAAAATATAAATATAATAAGATAAGAATAAGTGGAATTATTAAAGTTAGTGCATAAGATTTAATAATAAATAAATTAAATTGGAAAGAGTAAATTAAATATTATATTATTTAATGTGCATTATTTTAATGTTTGCTCACATAGGAGTTTGCAAATTTCTGAGAGTTGTCATGTAGACAACACAAGAGTTTGCACTCTGAGTATGCACTAGTTGTCTACACTTAGGAGTTAGCATTTTATTTGAGCACATGGTGTCTACAACCTTATGACTCATCTAGAAGGTTGGAGAAGACTCATGCTTGGTTGTCATGCTTATCTTCTAATTGTTTCTAGACACATTCTAGATGCATCTTAGAGGCCTTTAAATAGAGGCTCTCCTAGTGTGTTTGGACAAGCTTCAAAGCTTACATGCATTTGAGAAGCTCATATGCTTCTACATGCTCATATGTTTCTACATGCTTCTATGCTTCTTCAAGCACTTTTAGTCACGTGGAAATTTCGGTTGGCTTGGATCTTGGAGGAATTGTGTATGAGAAGAAGGAAGGGACTTTCTATGGACTTCTGAGGCATGGCAAATTAGCATCAGTGTCTAGGTGCACTCGTGATAATCACATATTCTATTTGCACTCTTTCTCTTCCTGTCTTCATCGTGTCTGTTATATGTGTATGAAACTTCTCTATGATTGAATCTATAATTTGAAATTAGAATCTAGATATGTATATATTTGGTTGCAAAAGAAATCAATAGAGAACTCATTAGAAAACCCTAACTTCAATTTAAGAAAAAAATAAGATCTAAATCGGGTTTGGGTTCGAATTTATATTGTGAAATTAGATAGACAAGATTTAAAATAAAAATAAAAATTCTAAGTTAAAAATTTGAATGGTTAGATGTAATCTTTCTATCAAATTATATTTTTCAGATGCGTACGGACAAACCTATTAGATGGATGAATGGGTAAATTTAGAGAACAATTACCTTTTAGGAGAAATTCTTGATTCATCACAAGCTGCCCTGTCGCTGCCCCTTGGATAGACTCAAACTCAGTCATTCATAACTTTTTATCGTGATCAAATTTATTCGATCGCTCTGATCAAAATTGGAACAACTTGGCCCTCTCCAACATATTTCAATTTCAACCCGATCCAACAGTTCATTAGGGAGATATGACCCTCGTACTAAGACTGTTTTATTCAAGGACAAATATTTTTCCATTTCCCATAACCAAGAGTTCTTTATAGTTAAACTTCACAAAAATAATATATCAAAGCATGGAATGAATTAAAGATATTATTGCAATCTTCCCTTAGTAGAATCTTATTTTTATGCATTAGATTTATATGATTTATTAACTAATATAATTTAATTAAGATTAGTTAATAGTAGAAGAAGTATAATTAATCTATTTATCAACCAACATAGGAGGTATTTAGTTGAGATATTAATATTGGGGATTTATTATAATTTTTTATTAGTAAAATAATAATTTGAACATTGATGGAATGATACATAGTTGACTCTTAATGAACGAAACTATTATCAACTGATAATCATGTAGTTATTGACATAGCTACTAGTTAATTTAATTGTATAATTAATTAGATTTAATTGATAATAGAGTTTTAATTATTTTATCAAGGGAATATTAATATTCATTGAAAGAATGACAAATGTCGTCATTATAGATTTATTAATAAGATTCTCAATATAGCTTGTTATTAAATATTAACAAGTTATTATTATTGAACTATGAATATGAATATTTGTGTACTAGATTATAGTTGACTTTTAACTTACAAAATTATAGTTAGTTATTAGTCAACTGATATTAATTGGAACGTTGCCATGGATATGTAATTATTAATTAAATTAATTAGATTTAATTAATAATTAAGTTATGTAATAAAGTTTTAATTGATATGCTAATATCGATTCCTCTAGCAAAGTTGTGAAGTATGTATATCGAAGTTGACAAGTCGTACTCTCATGACTTGAATAATGACCTTAGATATTTTAATAGTGAGACTTAGTAATATTTAATTGAGAACTATTAGAATGTTAATAATTCATGGATTGTGCACCTATGAGAATTGATTCACTTAATTGATCATTTTAATAAAATTATAATCTTCTTATTCGAAGATTGATAATTGGCTCTCTTATAATGTAGCGAATAATGATCCTTGAAAAGTTGAAGAGTTAATCAATTAGAATATGGATCATAGTTTAATAAAGAGAACAATTTAATTTAAGGTTAATGATGATCAGATTAATGAGTAAAGTATTTACCCTTAAGTTATTCTTAGAATGTAATTTTAAATAATGGAAGAATAATGCTATCGGGGGAACAAACGGGTTGACTTGTAGGTCAAATGATTAAACTTAGATACTTGAAGTATACTTGCAAACATAAACTGAAACTCTACACTTGAACTCAGCTATGTGATTATAGTAAACCAAAACATGTGTTTGCATTGTGTTTTCTCTATGCTTCTTGTTTTGGGTTTTTGGGCTGACTAGTGTTCACCAGCCTTAGGTTGTTACCAGAGGCTTGGAGGTTATGAGATGTGATGGCATGTTGATCTTATTTGGTCTCGATCATTCTAAACCCAACCATGGTTATGTGATGGAATGCTCTATGAGATATTTGTATTTACAGATTGTTATTGCTTATCAATCTTCTTGAGTGAAGCTGAGTTATATGTATCTGAGACACTTGACTTAACCATTTTTGAGTCATCGATCAGTTATCCTTGGGTTACTTTTCAGTCGCCATGATGGGACTAAAATGTTGATTTATTTTTTGATGATGTCATGTTGTGACATGTTTTGACTCAACCATTTTGGAGCCTTCGATCAGTATGATTTTGAGATATTCTTGGTTGCTTATTGAGAACCAATGGATTTTGTGATTTATTTTGAAATATATTTTGGTCATTGAGAACCAATGATTATTATGATTATCAGTGATGCCTTCAGTTGCCAATAAAGAACTGTTGTGGTCATGATTTTCTATGGATGCTTTTCAGATGCTCATGGAGATTTGATGATTCTTATTATGGATATTTGATGCTTTTATCATGGATATTTGATGATTCTTATTGTGGATTATCTTTTGGTATTTCTTTCCAGTTGCTTGTATAGGACTGGGGTGATTTTATGATTCCATGAGCTTAGGGTAGGTTATCTACTTGTAGTGTTAGGAAGTGGCTTGCAATGGAGGCCGGGGCCCTAAGTGGCTGCCAGGATAACTCATTGTAAGTTTGGTTAATAAGTGATAACATTTACACAGTAAATGGGGATTAAATGAACCTAAAAAGATAATTGTTGATGTTCTCGCCCATGCCTCGAGTGCTTGTACAGACTAGGATGGGAGTAGAGAGAACGCATGGTTGCGACCTTGCATTCCGTAGTATGCCTCATCAGTATGAGAGGATACTAGTGGCCGCATGAGGATTAGTATGGACCCATGGAGTTTAGCTAACTGCCAAGGTAACTTGTACATGATATATGCGATGACACTTTCCTGCTTGCAGAGTAGGTTTCCTACATGTCATTGTGTGCCTCTGGGAATTAGATGTCAGTTTTGTGTGATGGAACCTTTGAGTTAGTGTATTTTTAGGATTCTTGGACTTAGAGAGTATCTTTGCTATGTGATTTTTGGATAGCCTGTTTGAGATCAGCATGGTGGGAGTGGACCACTTAGGTACCACGCGGTCGGGTGGTAGTGTTTTTTCACTCTTATCATTTGAGATTCATTGAGACATCGTGGCTGATGTGTCCTTCATGATGGTGGATATGTATCCTTTCATTGATGATTAGCATATGTTAGATGATGTTATCTTATGCTTATATATGCATGTTAGATTACTTTCTGCATATGATGTAGTATATGTTAGGAGTGACATTCCTACTATGTTAATACCAATGATCTCTTCGGTGATTTAGAATGTTACGCACAGAGGGATGGCTAGGGCCTACGATGGTCTAATGATGCTATTTATGGTTGGGAGGAACCGTGCACTTAGTTAGTTATGTTTTGTGATATATGGTTATCTTTCATGATGGATGTTTATTCTTTCAAGCTTTTCATACCTTGTGACATGTATAGTGGATGATTGAGCAATCTAAAATGTAATTATAAAAAAGGACACTTGTAATATTGTTTAAGAACATTGGATGTAACATTGCTAAGGATGTGATGTTAGATGAATAGTTAGTTTAGATGTAATTCAACGTTAAGGGATCTTTAAAGAATGTATATGTTATGTATCTTATGTTTACTTTAATTTGATTTGTTGCTATTGCTTCCGTTACTATGTATAAGTTGTGAATGGTTTATATTTCATGTTTAAAAAAAAATTGTTTGGAAAACTTAGTGAAATTTAGATTAATTCTCTGGATCCCTTGGCGGGGCATTACATAAGGGTAGGTTAGAAAATTGGATAAGCTTGAATGTGCCAAAGTGCAAGAAGATGAATTTGTTAGGTCATATGTGTAGGACTAGAAAACAGGTGTAAAAACATAGCATACTATGAGCAACAAAAAAATCAAATACATCTACTAATCTATTCTAAGCTACCATGAAAACCATTGAAAATAAGGAGATTGAAAAACACAAAACCACCTCTTCAACTATAATTCCCATGTCCTTCTTTCTTCTCCATTGTTGATATAGATCCAATTGCCTATAGTGCACACACAATTCAAATAAAAAAAAGGCTAATGAAAAAATCATGTGATGAATGCTATTGAGAATACTAGAAGTGTGGTTTGGGTGTGATGGGTTATTAAGAGAATATGGTTGTTAAGGTGAAAATGAGTGCAAGCTGACTCAATTTATAGTCAAAATGCAAGAGGTTAGACATGAATGAGGAGATGGACATTTGTCAATTTGAGTGTGCAACTTGGCACAATATTCCTTGGAATATATATGAAAAATATGCCACATATAGGATTCTATGACACATACAATTCAACATGGTTAAAAGAGGAAGATAATCTATGACAAGCTTATGAGACCTCAAAGCCACTTGTAGACAAGAATCTATGCCAAATGTGGTTTATTATAGTCATTCATAAGGAATAATAAATGTAAAATATGACATATATTTGCCAAGTGTAGAAAGAGGATCTATGAAACATTATGGCCATGTGTCAAGACTAGGTGGAATATTTTGAATTAAAAATTCATATTTCCACACAAATGGAAATTAGTAAATTAGAAATAGAAAAATATGACTTAGGAAATTGAGAATTCTCCTAATTTGTAAAGATGGACCAATAAATTAATAAATATTAATTAATTGAGAATGTTAATTAGTAAGAATAATTAGTAAAGTGGGATGAAAAATGATTTGAAATGATGTAGGAATAGATTAAATTAGTAAATGATTGGCCAATTTGATGAAATAAATGTAGGATTATCCTTCCGATGAAGTGCGATGATTATGCAAGATGACTAGGATGATAGTGGGTAGATCAAAGTCATGATCAAATTGATTGAGTGTTTAGGATTCATAGCATATCAAGGACATATGACATGGATTAAGGACATGTGACATTTAGTGGACATTGTAAGTGTCACAAGATTGAAGTTGATTGATAAGATTGATCATAACAACATCAACAAACATTGTCAATGTTATTAGATTGATTGAATAATGCCACGATCTAACACTAAGGGACTCAAAAATGTTGATAATTGGATTATAAAGATGACAGATTGACCTAGCATCAAGGGACATGATGACACTAAGGTCAAATTTGATAGGTTTGATAGATTGAAAAGGCATTAAGGGACATGAAAATGCCTAGGGTTGAATAAATGATGATTAATTAGAGATATTTGACATGTCTCATATTGATTAGGGTTGATTTGGGATGGCTTTGGGTTGATTACAAATGACTTTGGCTTGATTAGAAAGGATTTCAATGATATTAGGGTGGATTGAATGAGATTTTGATGATGTTAAAATGATTTAGAGTCAGTTCTATATAGTTTAGATAAAACAAGAACTGATTCTAAAATGATCTAAAGTTGATTTAAAAGGGGGGTGCGAATGATAAAGGATATTGTCGAAATATGCTTGATTGATAATCAAGTTGGCCAAAATATTGGAATTAGTAAAATGAGAAAATGGGATGTGTTAGTATGAAAATGTGATTAAATAGTAGACATGAACAATTTTTGAGCGTCTACATTTTGCCCCTCTTTGATACAATGTGTTTTAGAGCATTATGTCAAAGAACAACTAATGAGAAATCAACAAAACAATTCCCTAGTAGGGTGGTATATATGTGTGCCCCCTCAAGAAATTGACCGAAAAATGCATATGATAGGTCAATTTTTCAATAATGATGAGAAGAATCGATAGCATTTGACAGATTGAGAATCAGAGCTCAAACACAAATATGAGGATTTTTTTGGTGTATCCGAGTTGTTGGTGAACAGTTTTTCCCTTATGTTATCTATTGTCTTTATAAGCCAGAAAAAACCAACTCACAAAAAATGAGTTCTTTAATTTAAAGAACTCTCTATGTTCAAATGCACAACTCCCTTCTTAAAAAAGTAATCATTATAACCTTTTATTACAATATTGAAAGTACTTTCTCTTACAAAAGAACTTATGGAAAATAAAACATCCCTCCATAAACATGAAAGAACATTGTAGATGTAAAGATGATAATCTCATAAGCAATGCCACACGAAATTCATTAGTGAGTTTCTCAAGTTCGTGATCAACTTATTGAACAACTAGAAAGGAAGGTAGGCATTACTTTAGTAATTTGATGAAAAATACATCATTATGGTAAAACTGAATTTTACACAAAAAAAAATCTAACCAATGTAACCATATGACCACATAAAGAAATGATGAGAGAATAAATACATGATTAATCACTATTTTTCATTAACTCTTGATAGTAATCTTAAAAGACATATATCAATAGTATAAAAAATATCTATCTATCAAAAAAAATTTCAGAGAGTCAACCTTCAAAGATTGCATAAAATAAAATATATATCCACATAGGGCCTCCAAATTAGTTTTAAAACTAACTCCTTAGGGAGTGATCAAATATCTAATTACAATAGAGTATTTTTGAAACTCCTGGTAAAGAAAAAAAAAGAAACTATTGGCTTGTAACCCCTAGACTAATAACTAATTACTAGCTATATTGCTAGCTTCAACATTCAACTTCTGGTTCATGGGGATACCACTGCCTACTTCCTTTTAAGCTTTGTGTACCACTAGAAAATTGATCAACTCTTTTTGCCGAGGAAATCCAAGCTGTTCAAGGCACAATTTCCACATCACCGTGATCTGGGTGACATGTTCCAATCTTTTATCTTGTGCCTCCAAATGGTCGGTGCAGATGATCATCACTGAATCAACTCTGGCAACTATGGTCAAGTCTTTAATAGAGACCTCCTTTTCTTGCTTCAACGCTTCTATCCTTGAAAATAAAGCTGATTCTACTTCCTTTGATATTTTCCCTTCTTGACTTATATTGTCCATAATCTTGACACCAATGCACTTGATGTCGCTAGCTAGGATCTATTTTAAACAATTCATCTCTTTTTGCAACTCTACACACTCTTCTAAGCCTTGCTCAATTATAATATCCCTCCACTCCAGATTGGCTCTGGCTATAAATAGAAAATTTGCATTAACACTCACCCCTGGTTTTCCAGCTAAAAATTCTCCACTCCATATTCTTGGACTTTAGAAATATTAATGATATAATCATCCCACTTCACTTTCTCCAGTTCCCATGCATTCATCTCTATTTCTAAAGACATCATCATCTTTTCTACTCTTGCATTAGTGTTAGTGAAGTGAGAAAAATAACCAACTCCTGGGGCATTTAATGCACCTAACCATTCATCATAGGCATGAGTAGTTCACCTATCTCTCTTGACTTGTTTGATGAAGCTTTGATTGGTGAGAGAAGTAACATCTATAATAGATATCACATTATGTAATTCTCAAATATCTAGACTCTGTAGTGCATGAATATACACTGACATCTTACACAAAGACTGTTTAAGTTCCTATTTGTCCCTTTGGTCTTTCCAAATGCGATGTGAAATCCTTCTGTTACCAGTGGTCCATAATTTCATGTATGCTACTCTAGATTTTGGGACAAGGATAGTCTTCTTCATTGTATAATCTTGTGGCATCACATCATCCAAATTCTTATCAACTATTGGCCTCATAACATAACCTACCTAATACCTTGTTTCTTCATCAATGTCTAGCATAGCTTCAATCTTGGGCCTCTTAAATTTAGAAGTCTTTCCCAAGAACTTTCTTACCATGTCCTCCATTGGAAGGGTCGTAAAGAATATTCTCTTATTTTTGCTTACTAATAGGTCAAACCAGTTAGGAATAGGAGAATTATCCTTAGGGGGAGAAGTTTGAAAAATAGGTGATGGGGACACAACCAAAGACCAGAATGAACACACAGGAAAAGGGGAATATTATTATCAATGAAAAATGCCCTATGGGCTTACAATAGTATGATTCTGGAGAAAGAAATCCTCCACATAGTACCTTCTCTCTAACTCAACTAAGAATTGCCTTTACAATGCCATAAATGTTTTTAAATAGACTCCAATTTGTTTAGGGTTAGGAATACATTATAGAATATGCTAGTTGGCATTCACCGCCAAAATAGAAGGTTCCAAAAGTCATGTTAGAAGTCAGTGTAAAATTAGAAGAATCCAGAAATAGTAGTCCAACTTCTAGGAGGCATAACTTTTGAATCAGGACTTTGATTGACAAACCATTTATATTTCCAAAAAGCTCTCAAAGTGCTCTATAGCCCTATGGACTAGATTTTCTCATCCCCCATTTTTTGGCCCTATATGAGGCCATTGAGTGCCCCAAATTTGACTTTGGAGCACTCTTAGGAGGTCTCTAGGAAACTTAAAACTATAATAACTTTCTAACCGTAAAGTCTTTTGACTTGATTCTTTTTCTGGAGAGCTTTAAATTAAAAGTATAATCATCCCTCAAAATTACACCCTCCAACTCATCATAGTTTTTGCTTTATTACAAAATAACCCATTTTTTGCACTTACAAGTATCCTAAGGTACTTAAACTAATAGTGGAACTGTGAGAGTTGGAACCTTTATTTTACCCGAATGGGCATCCAAAAATAAAAACATATTAAACATAAACTATCTCTAAGCATATTTTTGGGTGATACAGGAACCACCAGATGCTCCTGCATCAGACACCTAGGGTAGATTGAAAAGTGACCCTGTCACTTTATGGTAGAGGAAAACCCAAATGGGCAACCTCTGCTACTGATAACCAAGTTGAGTCCTCTATTGGTTGTCCTTTCTATTTCACTAGGTACTCTTCATACTACCTAGTTCTGGTACTCCTGCCCACACGACTATCCGAAATCTCTTCTATCTCCTCCTTCTTAGAAGTAGGATTTGGACATGGCTCCAACATCAACCCCTTATCTGCACCATCATCATGATATTCTATTAAGTCTACAATGTTGAAGATAGGAGAAATGTGAATCCCATTTGGAAACTCCACCTCATATACATTTCCCGAGTCATGCAATTTTACAGGGGCCAAATTTCTTCATCTTCAGCTTGTTGTAAGTAGCCATTGGAAACTATTCCTTTCATAAGTGTACCATAACCAGATCCCCTACTTGGAACTTCTTATGTCTCCTCCTTTGATCTGCCCTAGCTTTATACTATTGATTCATCTTGGTGATGTGTGCATAGACCTCCTCATGTAGGCTCTTGATATGTTCAGCAAATTCTTCTCCCTTGGCACTTGTCCTCTCCCCTTGCTCCATTTTCCTTAATTCTAGTGTAGTCCTTAGGCTACTTCCATACACAATTTGGAATGGTGATCTACCAGTACTCCTATTTACAAAATTATTGTAAGAAAATTCTGCTTGTGGCATAATCAAATCCCATCCCTTGGGCTTATCTCCCACTAAACATCTCAACAAATTTCCTAGACTTCTATTTACCACTTTGGTCTGTCCATTAGATTGCAGATGATGTGTAGATCTGAACCTCAATTCTATCCTCAACTTCTTCCATAAATTCCTCTAGAAATACCTCGCAAATTTAGTATCTTTGTCAGATACAATACTCTTTGGGAGGCCATGTAGTCTCACCACCTCTCTGAAAAACAAATCTGCAATATGTATAGCATCATGAGTCTTGTGGCATGGGATGAAATGTGTCATCTTGGAGAACCTATCAACCACCAAAAATATCGAGTCATTACCCCTTTGTGTCCTTGACAATCCAAGAACAAAATCCATACTTATGTCCTCCCAAGGCTTTCATGGAATAGGCAATGGCTGATAAAGTCCAGTATTGTGACTAAATCCTTTGGTTGCTTGACATACTTGACAACTCTGCACAAATTTCTTCACATCTTGTGACATTTTAGGCCAAAAATAATGTTCTCTAAGAATGGCAATGGTCTTATCTCAACCAAAGTGTCCTACCATTCCCCCATTGTGTTTCTCTTTGATTAAGTTTTCCCTCATAGAACTCCTTGGAATGCATAATTGACTGCCCTTGAACAACATACCATCTTGAATCAAGTAATCTAGCCACCTGGTTTTGTCTATAGTAACAGGTTCTTTACAAGCCTTCCATGCTTCAGCAAAATTAGGATCCTCTGAGTACAGATTATTGAGTTCATCAAACACAACCACTTCAACCTGCATTACTGTAAGCAACAACTATCTTCTACTCAATGCATCTGCAACCCTATTAGACCTTCCACTTCTATGTTTCAACACAAATGTATAGCTCTGCATGAACTCTACCCACTTCATATGTCTTTGGTTTAATTTACCTTGGCTATTTAGGTACTACAATGCTTGGTGAGTAGTATACAAGAAAAATTCTTTTGGCAATAAATAATGCCTCCATTTCTTTAAGGCTTGAACGATTGCATAAAACTCCTAATCATAAACATAATACTTCTTTGCATCATTCAATTTTCCACTAAAATATGCAATAGGCTTACCTTCTTGGCTCAATACAGCCCCAATAGCACTACCACTAGCATCACAATCTACTTGGAACACTTTACTGAAATCAGGAAGTGCCAACACAGGTTGTTTTGTCACCTTCTTCTTCAACAATTCAAAACTCCTTGTAGCTGTTGTGGTCCACTTGAACTCTTTCCTATCCCCCCTTATTGTTTCAGTCAACTGTGCACATATGCCACTGAAATTCTTAATGAACTTCTTGTAAAAACTAACCAAGCCATGAAATAATCTCACCTTAGTAGCAGACCTTGGAGTAGGCCATTCCAAGATGGCCTTTACCTTCTTTGGATCCATTTTGAGACCTTCAGATGATACAACAAAGCCCAAGTAGACTAAGTCTTTTTTTACAAAGCTAATTTCTTCAAATTAATCAACATTTTCTCTTCCCTCAACCTTTCAAGGACACTACAAATGTGAAATAAATGTTCATCTAAAGTCTTATTGAAAATTAAAATATCATCCAAATAGACAATAAAAAATTTTTGCAAGAATTTATTTAGTACCTCATTCATAAACCGCATGAAGGTGCTTGGCACATTGGTCAGTCCAAAGGGCATGACCAACCACTCATATAGACCCTCCTTGGTCTTGAATGCAGCCTTCCGCTCATTTCCCTCTTGTATCCATATCTGGTGATAGCCACTCTTGAGATATATCTTTGTGAAGTACTGAGCTCCACTCAAGCAGTCCATAAGATCATCCATTCTTGGCAAAGGAAATCGATACTTGATGGTTATTCTATTTATAGCTCGAGAGTCTGTGCACATTCTCCACTCTCCACCCTTCTTTGGTGCCAGTACTATAGGTATTGCATATGGACTCAGGCTCTATTGAATCAAACCCTTCCTCAATAGCTCCTAAACTTGTCTGTTTAGCTCCTCAATTTTAGTAGGAGTCATCTTATGAGCAACCTTATTAGGAAAACTAGCTCCAAGGATTAAATCTATCTGATGACTGATCTACCTTACTGGTGGCAACCCTTTTGGAACATTATCAGAGATGACATCTCCATACTCACTTAATAGGCCTAAAACTTCAGCTAGAATTTTACTACCACCTTCCTTATCTCTTCTAGGAATCAAAGCATAACACATATGCTGATGTTTCATACCATCCAAAAAATTTCTTCCATCAACAAGACATATCCTAACACTACTACATACCTTTTCACCTTCCTTTATCAAGGGTTTTAGTTTGTGGCGAACTCCATCCTTTGTCAGAGAGTATGTATTTGCATGACCATCATGTACAACATGTCTATCAAATTGCCATGGTCTTCCCAACAATAAATGACAGACATCCATTGGAATAATGTTACAAAGAACTTCATCATGGTAACTCCCAATCTTGAACTTCACCAAGCATTGTTCATTGACCAAGACCTTATGATCATCCTTCACCCAAGCAATTTGATAGGGTTGGGGGTGTTTCTCCCTCTTGAGCTTTAGCTTAGAGACCATCTCCTTAGACACTAAGTTGTTAGTGCTACCACCATCAACAATCACATCACAACACTTATCCTCGCACTTGCACTTGGTATGAAACAAACTCCTCCTTTGTCCAGGTTCAGTCTCACCACTTAGTAAGACCCTTCCATTTACAAGAACCTCTCCTCTTTTTGAATCCTCAAAATGTGATGACTTTGCATCCTCATCCACATGAGCAACCATTTCTTGACCATCAGCTCTCCTATTTATCCTTCCTTATTGTTGAGGGCATTCAAATGCACGATGACCTTCTTCATTGCAATGAAAATAGGTACCACAGAAGCCTCCTCTTCCTGAACCTTGTCCACGTCCTCTGACTCTTCCTCTCTAATCTCTAAAGTTTTGATCATGGGAGTGGTTGAAACCCTTGTTCCTCTGGTTCCTGCTAGTACCCACATCTTCATTTTTCTTTTGGGTCTCATTTCAACCTCCGAATGACCTACCACCACCCCTTCTTCCTTAACTGCACCCTCTTTGCCTTCTGTAAACCTTTTGTTTAGCTTCTCTTCAACTCACAAGGAAAATTGGTATGCCTCTTCAATGCTAGTCATTCTAACTAGACTTAACTCCTCTTGAATGCTAGGTCGTAACCCACTGAGGTAATGGACAACCTTCTCCTTATTAACTTCTACATGTCCTACCCTAATAAGTAGTTGATAAAATTCCTCTGTATATTCCTGGATAGATTTTCCTACTTGCTTTAACCCTTGCATTTTCTTGAACAAATCAAGATCGTAATCAACAGGAATGAACTATTTTTTTAGTTTGTCCACCATGTGATCTCACCTTGTGATTTTCTCCTTTCCTCTTCTATTCCTTTCTAGCTAAATCTCTTGCCACTAGATTTTGGCATGGCCTTTCATTTTGGCCTTAGCAAACTTAACCCTCTCTGGGTCCCTGATATACTCATACTCAAAATACTCCTCTAGTTCACTGATCCAATCGATCAATTCATCCGGGTTTAGAGTTCCCAAAAACATACCTACATCAATATTAGGTCTTTTTTCAAGCTTAGAAATGGCCCTAAAAAGCCTGTCCTCTACCTAATTTAGGACTTCCTCTTCACCTTCCCCTTCCTATCCAATATTTTTTTCCTCACTTTCGTTGCCTACGGCAACATTCAGTCCTCTGTGGATCTCTTCTTAAAATGCTTGAACTTGTCTCTGGAGGCCTCTAACCTCAGCAGTAACAACTCTGATCCTTCCACCATGTTCTCTTCATGGAGGCATCTTCTTGTCTCAAACCCACAACCACACAATCCTGGTGCAAACTGCCTCACAATCAACGCTTTGTCTACACACTCAAGAAAACCTGCTTTGATACCACTTGATGGGGACACAACCAAATAACATAATAAACACACAGGAAAAGGGAAATAATATTATCAATGAAAAATTTCCTATGGGCTTACAATAGTATGATTTTGGAGAAAGAAATCCTCCACATAGTACCTTCTCTCTAACTCCACTAAGAACTGCCTTTACAATGCTAGAAATGTTCTTAAATAAACCCCAATTTGTTTAGGGTTAGGAATACATTCTAGAATACACCAATTTCCATTCATCACCAAAATAGAAGATTCCAAAAGTCACGTTAGAATTTGGTGTAAAATTAGAAGAATCCAAAAATGGTAGTCCAACTTCCACGAGGCATAACTTTTGAACCGGGATTTTGATTGATGAACTATTTACATTTTTGGAAAGCTCTCAAAGCACTCTACAGCCCTATGGACTTGCTTCACTTGTCCCCCATTTATCGGCCCTGTACGAGGCCATTTAGTGCCCCAAATTTGACTTTGAAGCACTCTTAGGAGGTCTCTAGGAAACTTAAAATTGCAATAACTTTCTAACCGTAAAGTTTTTTGACCTGATTCTTTTTTTGGAGCACTTTAAATTACAAGAATAATCATCCCTCCAAATTAAACCCTCTAAATCATCATAACTTTGGCTCTATTACAAAATAACCCATTTTTTGCATTTACACGTATCCCAAGGTACTTAAAAAGTCTAACCCAAAAAACTAATAGTGGAACTATGAGAGTTGGAACCTTTATTTGACCCAAATGGGTATCCAAAAATAAAAACACATCAAATAGAAACTATCTCTGAGCATATTTTTGGGTGATACAGGATTGCCCTTACACCACTGGATACACCTGCATCAACAGGGGATACATAATAACCATTGAACTCAAAGTATTGGCTCCTTCTACAACTTTTTTACCTCCCTAGTCTACACCACCACTTGAACTCTCTGCTGTAGATTCTTCTCTTAAGTCTACCTCAATCAATTATGTATGAGTTTTTTTGTTGATCTTTGTTGTCCTTTTCTTTTTCTACTATGTGAGAGAGTCCACCTAATTAACGACGGGAATTGAATTGAACTTTGAATAGTGGGTTCAAGTTCAATTCTCTACTTCTCAACACCTACAATGAGAGAGGGGACAACTTCATTAGTACTATAAACAAGGTGAGGTGAACTGTAACTAGCAGAAACTTTTCAAATTTTAGAGGCAATGGGATTTAGTTTCAATCATCCTTTGTTTGGAAGACATTGTTTAGTTCCAGTAATGATAGGTAAAGTTTTGGTTTGCAAGTCATCTTCTTCTGGTATTTTTCTATCAATCATAGGCAACCAAAAGGTTTTATTCTTCCCTTAGACTAATAACTAATTTCCAACTATATTACCAGCTTTGACATTTAGCTCCTGGTTCATGGGGATACCACCACTCGCTTCCTTCCAAGCTTTGTATACCACCAAAACACTGATTGACTCTTTTTTTTAAGGAGATCCAAGCTGTTCAAGGCACAATTTCCACATCACCATGATCTGGGTGACATATTCCAATATTTTATCTTGCACCTCCAAATGGTTAGTGTAGATGATCATCATTAAATTGGCTTTGGAAAATATCGTCTATTCTTTAATAGAAACCTCCTTTGCTTGCTTCAAAGCATCTATCCTTGAAAAGAAAGTTAATTCCACTTCCTTTGAGATTTTCCCTTCTTGACTTATATTCTCCATAATCTTGACATCAATGCACCTTATGTCACCAGCTAGGATTTGTTTTAAAAATTTCATCTCTTTTTACAACTTTGCACATTCTTCTAGGCCTTGCTCAATTGAATTGTTCCTCCACTCTAGATTGGCTCTAGCTATAAATAGAAAACCTACACTAACACTCACTCCTAGTCTTTCAGCTAAAAATTTATCCACTCCATATTCTTGTGTTGGCAATATGGTCAGTTAGATGTCTAGAGTGTTGTCATTTATGGCAATATGTATTCAATATTTCATTCATAGAATTAGAAAATTGTCTAAGTGTCAGACAATTTGCAATACTACAAAAACAAACGTGATGTTTACAAATGACACAATTTGAGTTAGCTCATCTGCAATTGAGGATAGCTATATGAAAATGTCATGATGATGTAGGCCAATGCGTAGATGTGTACAAATAGTATGACACAAGTTACATTTGATTTACTAGTTTAGGTATTTAACATGATGTAATAGAGCATATCAGAAATATGAGTTGTACAACTTAAGGAATTATTTTGGTGACAAAATAATTACTAAGTCATGATGGGCTGATAATATAGCTATTAATCCATAAGTGATTTTATCAAGTCAAGTGTGTGAAGACATGAAGTTCGACTGAGCAAAGATTTATTAATTTGTGAGATATAAGTAAACATCTTATCTTGTGCAAATAATGTGTTAGATGTGTGTAATGTGAATGATTGTGAAGATAGCTTGAAAGATATGCGAGCCTTATGTGATATGAAATCTAATGTATGATTAGATCAAGTGCAAATTTTAGTAGTGATAAAGTATTGTATGTATACCTATACTTATGAAAAACTTTATTGCTTATTGCATGTTAGGGCAGTGGGCTCTTCTTGCATTAATTTTATTTGATCTACCAACTTGTAATAGGGTTGAAAAAACTCCTACTAGGGTTGAGGCTTCTAACAGGGCCTAGCCCTCTAACAAGGACTCAAGACACTATATGTACTTTATAGACTCCTAAAAGAGTCAATATCCTTAACATGATTCTTTTTTTTAGTGAATCATCTAGTGGGTATCATCCCCACCAGGATTTTCCCTTGGCCAGGGTTTTCTTAGTCAACAAATAATGGTGTTATGAGTTCTCTTTGTGTATGGTTATATTTACTGTTCAAAATTGTTGATTTACTATCATATGCAAGGTATAAAGTAATTAACAATATTTAGTTGTGGAAAAAAGTTTGTAGAATATGGATTCACCCCCCCTCTCAATATTATCTATTCCTAACAATTGGTATTAGAGAAAAGTTACTTTAAAGAAGCTTAACAGCTTGAGTAAGATCCCTATAGATATGGAACAATTAAAGATAAATCTTGAAGAAGCTCTTGAACAAATTGATCTTCTTATAGAAGAAAGAGACAACCTAAAAGATAGTTATGAGGATGAAAAAGTCTGATCAAATGTGTAGACTAGTGACAATGATGAAGTAGGAAATCTCAAGAAAGAAAATGAGATCTTGAATCATGAGTTGAAAATTGTGGAAATTAAGTTGAGCCTTAATAAAAATGACAGTAAGAATGAATCTGATTTGAAACCTGAGAATATAGAATTTAGATCCTAGTGAAGTCAAGTAACATCTGAATTAGATTCTATTAAGATTGATCATACAAAATTAGAAAAGTACAATACCATTGTGAAAGGAGAATTGGTACAAGCTAAGCAACAGTTAGATAAACTTTATTCCATTAGTGAGAAAATTGATGAACAAATATTTCATCATAGACCTTCTTATGATAAGACATGACTTGGTTACCTTATTGGAGAGAAATCTGCCAAGAAAGTTGAAATTAGAAAAGAACCAAGTCCAATTGTTGAATCCCCTAAAAATTATGATTTGAGTAAGATTGAATCAAGCTTTACTACTAAAGTACCTAAAGAGATTAAACTAATTAATTTATCTATGAAATATGATGAGCCTAAAAAAATAGAGCAATTTGATAAACCTAAGCAAGATGAACCACCCAAGGAAGTCAGACATGAATTTAGAGGTAGATGTTTTATATGAAATGGAGTTGATCATATGAAAAGAGATGGCATAGGTAAGTATTTCAAACCTATTACTAATTTCTATTGTTATAATTGTCATGGTTATGGACATAAAATAGTAGATTGTAAGAAACCTAAGTTCGATTGTAATAATACAAATAGTAGAATGTTTAGGAACACTAGCCCTATAGGTAATGAAAGAAGAAGATCACTACGAAGATATATTGATGGAGAAAGGAAATAGTTTGCATGTTACAAGTGTAATAATCCTAATCATATTGCAAGGATTTGTAGAGCACCTAATAGTCAAAACAGAACCAATCAAAGAAAGAATGCACCTGTATGTCAGTTATGTAATAACTTTGGACATAAAACAAGATTTTATAGAGTGGATAGAAGAAACTTCAACAGGGATCCCAATCATAGAAGGAGCAATAACAGGAATGAAAAAAAGGAATGATAACAGTCAGAAGGAAGCAATCAAGGAACATGTTGATAAATTCAAAGTAGCATTTGTAAAAGCTAAGGATCTAGAAAGTTCTTATACAGCTTTGGAGGAATAGTATTTTGATGCACCTGATGAGTGTAAGAATTTGCCTTAGGACAAAATCACCCAAGATCAAGGAACTCAAGCACAAGCATAGAATAGACCAAAAGAGTATGATCAGAATAACAATATGATATTTAATTGATGTGTAAGTACACTAGGAGTTCTTGTATATAAAGGCCTATGGAATGCTTCTAGAATGCCTAGGTGTCAACACATTAATAAGTCTTACAACCAAGTACATGTCCACCAGGAGTGGATTATCCTCCATTAAGCATAGGAGTAAGTGCAATGATGAGAGAATAAGCCTACAAAGGTGTAGCACGTAAAATTATGTTGTAGACACCATGTGCAAAAATAAGAGTGTGAATAAATATGTTGTCAACATGACAACTCAATTAAACATGCAAACTCTAGTGTTGTAGACACCATGTGCAAAAATAAGAGTGTGAATAACTGTGTTGTCAACATGACAACTCAATTAAACATACAAATTCTAGTGTTGTAGACACCATGTGTTGAATTAGAGTTTCTTACTCTTGTGTCTTCAACAAGACAACTCATAAGAGTACACAAACTCCTAAGTGTCTCACCTAAGAAATAATAAAACAATGCATTGACCTAAGTAAACTTAAGTAAAGTGTAGATAGTGAATACTTATTTACACCAACACCCCCCTTAAGTTCAACTTAGGGTAATGCACTTAAGCTTATGAAAGCTAGGATGAAAATGCATAATGGGTCCTAGCTACTAGACCATGTTGGGTATCCATGTAAAAAAATGTAATGAAATCTCTCATAAAGTGGAGAAATAGAGAAAACCTCATGGGAAAAACCCTCCCCCAAAAAGAGATATGTAAAAAATCAAGATGCATGGATGGATGGAGTAATCAAGACCCCCCATTATGACATACAATAGAAAAGTATGAGAAGAACACAATCCCAACAGAGGAAAAGGTTCCCACCATAAGAGAGAAGAAGAAAGGCAACAAGGCAGTCCCCCCCCACCCAAATGAAGAAAGTCGATTAGTGATAGCTGATCCAATGTAGAAGTTAATCCAAGACTGCTGAATAATGTTCCTCCCCTTTGGAAGAAAAAATATCATAGGTACAAATGAGATGCTTCCCCAATGTGTAGAAAGAATCCTGATGATGAATGGTGTCCCTGAAACCTGCTCAACTATCCCTGTGTTGATACTAATAGTCACCCCTTCCAATGTTACTGAAAAGAATAATGTTGGATCTAGCAAGGATGGATGTAGAACATATTCCAAAGAACCAACTATCTCCTCCAATGATAAAGAGATCTCTTACAATTGTTGTACATAAGGATCCACAATCATATCAACCTAGAAAGACTAATTATGTAGAGAATGGACAAGAGGGTCGGAGTGAGCCCTTGCAACAACTGAAGAAGGATCTTCTTCATAAAAGAGAAGATGTCTATCATCAATGATGTCTCCCAAATCTACTATGTATGACTTCACAAACAAACCTAAAATGTCTATCATGTAGTCATACCCTATTGTTGGAACTAGAAGACAAGGTGTACCCTATTATTCTAATTTGCATGGACCTACCAGTGTAGCAATGTATGCATGTGGAATGTGCTAATGATGTGACCTTGTGTTGCATCTTTCAATAGGATCCCACATATCTGAATCTGTTGAATCACTATTGCTATTGTCACTATCAGTTTCCACAATGTATGAAGTGTGGAGAGGATTAAAGGATAAGCTAGGTGAACTTTCCTCAAAGTGAACATTCCTCTCCATGAAAATATCGTGAGTCTAAGGATCCATAAATCTATATGCCTTAACACTATCTTCATATCCAATGAAAGTACAAGGCCTTGGTGGTGGTACCTTGCATTCCCTTGAAGATATGTTTGCCATGCTGGACAACCAAAAACTCTGAAGTGTTTCAAAACTAGTTTTCTAGTGCACAATGCCTCAAAAGGAGTTTTTCCATCTAAGGCATTATGAGGAGATCTATTAAGTATGTGATTGGTACTACTGATAGCTTTGACTTCAAGTGATGGATCAAGAGACTTAGCTTGAATCATGCAACTTGCCATGGACTTAAGAGTTCTAATCCTCATTTCTACAAAACTTTTCTTTTGTGGATTGAATTCTATTGGATGCTAAAGATTAATACCCTCAAGTTTACAAAAGTCTTTAAGTCTTGAGTTCACATATCTGCTTTCATTGTCCATACGAAGAAACTTGATGGCTTTCCTTGATTACTTTTCAACATGACTCTTGAAGGCTAGAAACTTGTCAAACACTTCATTCTTGTGATCAAGAAAGTAGACCCATGTGTAGCATGAAAATTCATCAATGAAAGTAAGGATTTAGTGACCCTAGCTAACTGATGTTACTACAAAAGGACCCGCTACAACCATGTGAACCAACTCAAGAGCGATTGATGCTCTTGAAGACTTCCCTTTATCAATCTTATCTTCTAGATGCATATCCATTGAACAAGTTGAACACTCACCCTTAGAAAAGTTGATTGTAGGTATACCTTTGACCATATTGTTTGAGAAAACTTGATGACGATAGCAAAAGGCAAGATTCCCATACTACTCATGCCATAATGTACTTTGTGAAGGAGATTTAGGCACAAAGTGGGAAAAAGAATAAAGTCTTTTGTGATGATTGACTTTATCCACTGCAATCAATGAATCATCTTTTAGATTATGCACCATTATTGAATCAGGAAGGAACTCAATTTTATTGCCATCTCCATAGTGAGTGATTTGGTAGATTGAGAGGAGATTAGAGCTAAGGTTGGGAACATAGAGAACTTCTTTGAACTCTCCATTTTCCATCTCAACTTGTCTTTTTCCTTTAACTTCCATTTTTGTATCATCTCCTAAAAAGATGTATAGTACCTTAGACTGATTCAATGAAGAAAAGTCTCCTTTTGAAGAGTCCATATGATATGAGGTGCCTAAGTCAAGAATCTATTCCCCTGAAGAATTGGAACTAGCCATAAGTGCTTGCCCCTTTCCCTTTGAATTGGGTGGAGTTGAATCCTTGGAAGCATTTGGCACATTGATTTTGTTCTTCCGAAGTAGGTTTTCCAAATCATTGATTCTCTTAGTCTTGCAATGATGCTCATCATGATTCGGTTTCTTGCAATATGCACAAAATAGTTTGTCCTTCTTATCATTGTTTCACTTCTTGTTGGAAGAAGAATTGCCTTGTTGTGAGGAAGAATATTGTTGTGTCCCTGATTGTGATTTTTGCTTCCATTTATTTTTCTTGCTATTGGTAGAACTTTTACCTTGTTGGTTTGATTGGTTCTCATCACTAGCCACCAAAGCTTTGGTCTTTGGTGACTCGAGAATTCCCATATCTATCAACTTGGATTGTTCCAACATCAACATTTTTGCAAATGCATCAAATGTAGGCTTTGTGAAAGCACTTCCCATGGTCAACCTATGAGTGTTGTAACTCAAAACAAAGGATGCATACTCTAAAGGTAGCTTCTTCAAAATGTGATGAATCAATCGATCATCCTTCATGGGAGTACTACAATCTTTAAGTAGTGCTCTCAACTCATTGGCTTTGTTGATATAATCTTGAATTGTGTCAAAATTCTTAGGATCCAAGAGAAGTAGATCATCCTCAATTTGGTATCCCTTTTCCTCATCCACCTTACCATACAACCCTTCAAGTTTGTCCCAAGTAGGCTTGGCTTCCTTAAAGCTAGAAATGTGGAAGAAGAGATCTCTATGAACACAACTCCTGATAATTCCTAAATCTTGATTGTCTTTAATTTTCCAATCAACTAGTGTTGTAGCATCAATGGATTTGGTAATTGTACCATCAACATATATATTTAAATTTTTTTTCATTAATCTAATCCATACAATATCTTTCCATGTAGTATAATTATGTGAAGTTAGAAGTGGAGTTTTAGGTGAACCCATCATGTAGAAATGAAAAGAGCGCAAACAAAAGACACAAAAACATGAGAAACCCCTCCCCCCTCCAATTCACTTAATCAAAAGACCCCACCCCCCCCAAAAAAAATAAAATAAATGAATAAATAAATAAATGCTTTTGGCACTTTATATGTAGTGCATGTACAACAGGCCACTTTTCAAAATGTACAAAGTGGACTTCTGATTTTGCTATTTACAACTGCCTTTTGAGGCTCAAATCTATCACTAAGCATTGTAGCTCAGATGTACAATTTTTTTGAAAAGTAATCAAAGCAATACAATGTAGAAAAGACCCTAAGTCTAAAAGTGATATTTATATCCATACAACCCTATAATCTGATTGTAGATCTTGAAAGTAGATGAAAAATTAAGCACTTTCAAAAAAAATAAAACCTAAAAATGTGTACAGATGAGCCCATACGAAGTGTTTGAAGTTGCAAAATGTAGGATTGGACAAGTACAGATGCCAAAAATGCAATTTTTGACAAATCCTTGCACCAAAACTAGAAAATAATAGCACCACTAAAATTTTTAGGAAGTTCTACCCCAAATAAAAAAAATTGCACTTGATTTGGAGTCTAGATGATTGAGTTTTAGCCTCTCAAAGTTAGACTGTCAAATCAAAAGTACATCTAAAGAGGGGTCTGGGCAGAAAAAATTGGGTTAAATTTGACAGTCAAATAGTCATCACAGTCATTCAAATTTTCTTGGGAATGACGGTCAGACGAATATCAAATTTAAGCTCTTAAAATGTTGATGTTAGCAAAAATGGGTCCCCTTGGATTACGTCACTACTAATGTCACTGTATGGATGGACACATGTCTAGCCTATGTGGGGGTATAGTTGTATGGACAGTGATGTGTCACTGATGTGTACCATGTTTGCATGGTAGAAGACTACAAGGTTGGTTGAGCTGACAATACACATAGCGGGTACATGTGTCAGTTTGACTGGTCTACTGACTATGTCGAAGGGGCCTATCCACTGGACACATGGAGGTCAGGGGTGAGGCCACATAGTGACGGGACCTATCATGTTGGTGGAGTCCATGGAGAGCAGATGCCAAAAGATTGCAATTGACATTGGCCGAAGTTCGAATGCACAGGCATCGAAAAAGGGTTGGATATTGTGTAGCGGGCTGGAAACTTTAAAACACAATGCTAGTGTTAATATTTAGGCTTGTGGATAGGGAGAATTATCCCACATCTACTATGAAAATTCTTGTGGAGGCACTTAAGAGGAGATGCTCGTGGAGAGTTGAGCAAATGAAATGCCACCAGTGGTTTTTATGGCCAGTCGTTGAGGTTGTCCCACTGGTTATTAGACCTTACCAAATTATTGGCTGGTTTCTAGTGTGTTGTAAATGGACAAATTTTGCTGCAGTTTGAATTGGAATATTTTGAATTTCACAATGAATATTCCCTATGAGGCTCGGGGTTTCACCGCTCGGTTCCTGCAAAAAAAATCTTTGCAGCCCGATGGGCTAAAATTTTTTCCAAAAATTTGCATAAAAAATGCAAATAGAAATGCAAAGAAATTAAATTAGACCTGAAGAATTAATAACAAATATAAAAAAATATGATCATACTATACTTGCAAATTGGGCCTTCAGGTGTCGATTTGCAAAAAAAAAATTGCCTCAAATTCGACTATGGCCTAGGGTAGGCGAATTTATAGTCAAATTTCACTAAATTGACATTTTGGATGCAATGGCAAGGTCCAATTTGGCTCTAGACGCTCTCAATGACTACAATACTCTAAATCTGGGTTGATGTGTCCTCGGAGAGGTGAAGCAAGATTGGTCTCCAATGGCTATGTGAAGAGAATTCCCCTCAGCGCTAATACCATGTAAGAATTTTTCTTAGGAAAAAATCACCCAAGATCAAGGAACTCAAGCACAAGCACAGAATAGACCAAAATAGTATGATCAAAATAACAATATGATATTAAATTGATGTGCAAGTACACTAGGAGTGCCTGTATATAAAGGCCTCTAGAATGCTTCTAGAATTCCTAAGAGTCAACACACTGATATGGCGTACAACCAAGCACATGTCTAGTAGAAGTGGATTATCCTCCATTAAGCATAGGAGTAAGTGTGATGATGAGAGGATGAGCCTACAAAGGTGTAGCACATTAAATTATGTTGTAGACACCATGTGCTAAACTAAGAGTATGAATAACTATGTTGTCAACATGAAAACTTTGTTAAATATGAAAATTCTAGTGTTGTAGACACCATGTCCTGAATTAGAGTTTCTTACTCCTATATTGTCAACAAGACAACTCATAAGAGTACGCAACTCCTAAGTGTCTCACTTAAGAAATAATAAAATAATGCATTGACCTAAGTAAACTTAAGTAAAGTTTAAATAGTGAATACTTATTTACACCAACAATGAGAGATTGACGTTAGAAATTGTTGTTGACTCATCCTATTTGAATTAAGCATTTGCAATAGAGGTAAAGCATAAGTAAACCAAAACTAATGTTAAAGAGTGAATTAGAAGTTTCACAGTTAAAAATACATTGAGAGGAAGTTATGGTTGAGTGCACAAGCTTAGATATGATCATAGAAAGTCGTAAGATAGGAAAACAAGTTTACGAGTGATCAGTGATAGTTTTTAAATTTGTGGTAGATGTGCATTTAATGTAGAGTCCTATTTGAAGTGATTAAATATTGTGAACAAGATTTTGAGTACCATTTGATCATGCAAAGAGTTTAAAGTGATTTAAGAGTGATTTGACAATGATTTCAAGTGCGAAGAAAGACATTTGAAGTGCGAAGTTGCAGTTTCCCTAAATGTAATATTTCAAGGTATTTTATGAAGCTTGGATTAAAATTCCAGTGTATATAGTTATGAATTATGGAAAGTTAGACAATATATGATGTGATTGATAGGCCAAGGTATTAGTTCAAAAAACACCTATTTGTTTCCTTAGTGGATGATCTGTTAGGAGTATTTTAACAAATCCCTTTGAATGTGCTTCAAGTAGAGGATGTTCAAAGTTACATTCATTGCAAATTTGAAAGCATTGGAGATGAGGACATACATAAGGATTTAGGAGTGAGGTGTAATAGTGGCCTAGCCCTTAAATTCAAATGTGTGCACCTAAGTGAATTGAATTTGATCAAATATATGTTCTACATGGAGTTTGACAATCATGAGTGGACCATAATCATTCTGAGTAGAGTTCATCATGAGATATTTTGAATAGGTGATGTACCAGTCACAATTGACAATGACTTAATTCATAAGGTCATAGGTCTGAGAAATGAAGGATGCAACCTTGTGAATGATAGAAATGTGAGAAATATAATTGAGACAAACTTGTACACTAGATTTGATGGAAGAAACATGAAAGTTGACATGATTTAGGATAGAGGAGTAAAATTATTGAGAAAAATTCTTGTATATAAATTAAATCATAGTTCTAGAGTGAACTCAATGCTAGTAGGACTTATGCATGCATGATAGGTGATGGTTATAGAGGAAATAAAGGCAAACATGTGCAAGATTTTCAGAACACAACTTTTGGACAACATTGCAAAGATAAAGAAGATACAGTTTTTAGATTTGAGTCTTTGTTGACACATCTATTCTTCTATGCAACCAATTATTTCCCTGGAATGACAAATTGGGATAGTGATGGATGTCCTATGAAGATGGTAACACAATGTTATAGGGAGGGATTAGAAAATATCAAAGATTGTGAGATTGACAGAATGATGAAGAAATTTTAGTCTAAGATGAAACAAAGATATAGAATCCCTCCTTCTATGGTGGAAAAGTATAAAGATGAGATATACTTCATGGTGGAGATTGATAATACTTGTATGGAAGTAGTAGAACCAAGGGTAAAATTCATTGAACTTATGGGATATGTGATGAGTGAAAAACTCATAGAAGGGTATGTGAAGATCATACTATGGTAAGAGAAGGACATTGAATGCCCTAGATGGGGTACCTATGAGGAGAAGGTAAGGAAAGTTCATTCTAAACTTCATAGCAAAGAAATTAAGAAGAAAGTTGAGAAGAAGATAGATTCCATCCTCAAGGAATCTGGTATGACTCGAGAGGAGTTTAATGAGATCAAAGGTATTACACTCAAAATGAAAAATAGTGGACAGAATGAGGTGATAGCAACAACACCAATTGCTATTGTAGCACCATCTGAAGGAATGACAATTGTTAAACCTAGCACGTAGACACCTACGTCCTATGCAATAGTTGTGCAAGTGCAACCAATTAGAGTTCAAAATGATCACTCAAGGAAGCAATCAGAGGATGACACACCTATCGCATAGAGAAAATATGAGAGATTAGTGAAGACAAAGCAAGAACCTACACCATCCTCCAAGAAAAGAGTCAAGAAAACCACAAGCAGACCTAGGAAAAAGAGAAAGACATTATAAATTCATGATTATGATTAATCTAATGATGAAACTAAGGAGAAACTAGTTGAGCAAGCAACAAAAGAAGGAATAAAACTAGTAGGAAAGAAGGCATGGAAACCAAAGGTAGAAAATTTGAACATGCAGATTATTATTGATGATAATTTTGTACAATTTAATAAGTATTATAGCTTGTATAATAATATGGATAGAAGGCCATTAGAGAATTCCATAGTAAGGAATATGATCTTGAGGAATAAAAGATTTGATAGTATACAAGGAAAGATACCAGAAGATCTCTATAACATGTTACTAAATACAAAAAGAAGAGTAGTAAAAGAAGACACCAAGCTAAGAGAAAGCATAGTTAACAAATTGTGTGAAGTAAACACCAAGGAATACTTGGATAGAATTTTGAAAGGCATTGTTCTTATGGGGGGAAACTATGAGGAAGTAAGGAAAGAAGCAGAGGAAGCCATTGTGAAACACATGACTTCAGTTCCTCCAGTCATAAAGTAGAGTGCGTAGCCATGACCAGATAGTCCATTCTATGTGGAAGCCAATACTCCCATTGATGGCGAAGAGGATGTTGAAGAGACACAACAAGAACCATCATCTCCTCACATAGTTAGGGGTACTGAATGCATGCAAGTGGATAGTACACACATAATAGTAGATGCAAAAGAATACCCTTTTACAGATTATGGAACATCAATTGTTGGCAATATTACTGCCTATACCAATTTTGAAGAAGAAGATGAAGAAGAAGAAAGAAAGAAAAATATAGAGAGAAAAATATTAGAAGAACAAGAAAGAAATAAAAATGCAGAGAAGATTAGATTGGAAGAAGAAGGAAGGATGGAATAGGTAGGAAGAGAAGAGGGAAGAAGAGGAAAAAGATGAAACAAGAAAGGAAAGTAGAAGAAGAATCAAAGAAAGTAGAGGAGAAGAAACAAGAAGAAGTTGTGAAAGAAAAAATAGAAGAAGAGAGGAAGAAGGATGAGGAAGAAAAGAAGAGTAGAGAACTTAAAGTAGTTACACTCATTCCAGCAACAACTCCAGTAAAAACATCAACAACAGTATTATCTGATGATGATGATGACTAGAAAGGACTAATGAGTTCTTTTAGACAATTTCTTCTAAAGAATAAATTATTTAAGTCTTTGGAGAGGACATTATCAGAAGTCTTGGAGAGAATGTAGAAGATAGTTCACACAACTGCCACAAATCTAGACTTGTAGACTAAGGCTAAAGAATTGAGGAAGTCTTTTGATGAAGAATTCAAAACCTTGTACAAAATTGCTTTAGCACAAGCACAGGTCAAGCATGATGCATCATTGTTTGATACAATACGCACAAATGTGAGAAATGACATAAAGTAATTAGATGTATACATCAAGGGATTGTGAAAGGACATTGATGAAGGTAAGAAGTTGTATGGAGAGTGTGCATTGTCATATAATTACCTATTAAATTTTGAGAATCAAATCAATGGTCAAATGAGTGAGCTTCATTCACTCACCACCAGGTTGTAGTTTCTAGAGGCCAACATTGAAGTTTTTTGAACTAAAGTAGAGAAGATTCACAATTCAATCAAAGGCATAGATACTAATAAGGAAAAGTTAATCAAAATGTTCTCTACCCTTAGAGAAAATTTTTCACCTAATATTAGCATTTTGCAGAGGCAATTGGAGGAGTGTCTTTCTCCTATGACAAGTTTTCTTATACTGACTTGAGCATGATAGAAGTGGCATCCTATGAACTTTGTGCACTCATCAATATTGCTGACATAGTTAAGGAGAACTAGAAGAAATAAGTTGAGTGACTCAAACTTGTTTATGCGAACTATTTTTCTAGAATAATGAGTTGGTCAGCAAAAGACCACATAGTTTTGTATACAATTTTGACACCTTTTCCATTGATGTCAAAGGGGAATAATTATGTAAGTCAAATTATATATATTTTTAATGTTTAAGGGAGAAGTATATGTAAGGAAATTGTATATGTATATGTAAGGGAGAATACACCTACATACCATTGTAAGGAGTGATAAGGGTTGTAATGATCCATCCAAACATGAATAAAATATTTTTTTGTTTTGAAGGCAATTTTTGTAGTTTCTTTTTGTATTTACTTATGTTTTATAAGACATCATTTTGGGACTTAGCCAATTTTCCCAAATGTTCCCATCAATGCTAAAGGGGGAGATTGTTAGCAATATGGTCAGTTAGATTTCTAGAGTGTTTTCATTTATGGAAACATGTATTCAATATTTCATTCATGTATTTAGGGTTAGAAAATTGTCCAAGTGCTAGAAAGTTTGTAGTAGTACAAAGATAGATGTGATGTGTACGGATGACACACTTTGAGTTAGATCATGTACAATTGAGGATATCTTTATGACAATGTCATGATGATGTAGGTCAGTGTGTAGATGTGTACAGATAGTATGATGTAAGTGATAGTTGATTTACCAGTCCAGGTATTTAATAGGATAGAACAAGGCATATCAAAAATATGAGTTGTACGAATTAAGGAATTATTTTGGTGAAAAAATAATTAGTAAGTCATGATGGGCCAAAATTATAGATATTAATCCATAAGTGATTTATATCAAGTCAAGTGTGTGAAGACATGAAGGTCAATTGAGCAGAGATTTATTAATTTGCGAGATATAAGTAAAGATCGTATCCTACACAAATAATGTGTAAGCTGTGTGTAATGTGAACTATCATGAAGATAGCTTGAAAGATATGTAAGCCTTATGTGATATGAAATATGATGAATGATCAAATCAAGTGTAAGTCTTAGTAGTAAGAAAGTATTGCATGTATACCTATACTTGTGAAGAACTTTATTGCTTATTGCATGTTAGGCCAGTGGGCTCTTCTTGCATACATTGTATTTGATTTTCCAACTCCTAACATGGTTGAAACAACTCCTAACATAGTTGAGGCTTTTAATAGGGCCTAGTCCTCTAACAAGGACTCAAGACACTATATTTACTTCATATACTCCTAACAAGGTTAACATCCTTAACAAGATTCTTTTGTCTAGTGAATCATCTAGTGGGTATCATCCCCACTAGGGTTTTCCCTTGGTTAGGGTTTCCTTAGTTAACAAATAATGGTGTTATGAGTTCTCTTTGTGTATGGTTATATTTACTATTCAACATTGTTGGTTTACTTTCATATGCAAGTTATAAAATAATTAACAATATTCATTTGTGGGAAAAAGTTTTTAGATTAATGATTCACCAACCCCCCCCCCCCCCCCCCCCTCTCAATATTATCTATTTCTAGGATCTTGGAATTCAAAAATATCAATGATATACTCATCCCACTTCACTTTCTCTAGTTCCCATGCATTCATCTCTGATTCTAAAGAAATCATCATATTTTTCGCTCTTTCATTAGTGTTGGTGAAGTGAGAGAAATAACCAACAGTTTGGGCATTCACTACACCTAACCATTCTTCATAGGCATGAGCAATTAACATATCTCTCTTGACTTGTTTGATGAAGCTTTGATTGGTGGGAGAGGTAACATCTATAATAGATATTGCATTAGGGGACGCTCCATTATCTAGACTCTACAATACATGAATATACTCTATCATCATGCGCTAAGACTGTTTAAGCTCTTGTTTGTCTGTTTGGTCTTTCCAAATGTGTTGTGAAATCCTTGTGTTACCAGCAGTTTATATTTTCATATCTTTTTCTCTAGATGTCAGGTTGAGGATTGTATTCTTGATTGTATAGTCTTGTGGCATCACATCATCCAAATTCTTATCAGTTGTTGTCCTCATAATATTAGCTACCCAATGCCATTCTTTTTCATCAACATATAATACAATTTCAATCTTTGGCCTCTTAACTTTAGGAGTCTTTCCCAAGCACTTTCTTACCATGTCCTCCACTAGAAGGGTCTTAGGGACTATACTCCTCTTTGTCAAACTAGTTAGGAACAAGTGAATTATCCTTAGGTGGAGGAGTTTGAAAAATAGGGGATGCACTAACAACCATTGAAATCAAAGTATTGACTCCTACAACTTGCTTACTTACCTGACCCATATCATCACTTGAACTCTCAATCAAAAATTATTATCTTAAGTCTACCTCAATTGGTTTTGTATGAGTTTCTATTGTTAAATTTTTTTGTCATTTTCTTTTTCTTCTATGTGAGTGAGTCCAATTGATTGAGGGAGGTAATTGAACTAAACTTTGAATAGTGGGTTCAACTTTAATTATCTACTTTTGAACACATGTAGTCAAAGAGGGGACAAATTCATTAGTACTACAAACAAGGTGAGATAAACTAGGAGTAGCAAAATATTTTCAAACTTTAGAGGCAATGGGCTTTATTTTTGGTCATTCTTTGTTTGTAAGTCATTGTTAAGTTCTAGTAATGATAGGTAAAGTTCTAGTTTGTAAGTCATGTTTTTTTGGTATTTCTCAATCAATTATAAGGCAACAGATAAGCTTCAATATGCCTCTAGACTAATAACTAATTTCCAACTTTGGCATTCAACTCCTAGTTCATGGGGATACCACCACCCACTTCCTTCGAAGCTTTGTGTACCACCAAAACATTGATTGACTCTTTTTCTGAGGAACTCCAAGCTATTCAAGACATAATTTTCACATCACCATGATTTGGGAAACATGTTCCAATATTTTATCTTGTGCCTCCAAATGGTCAGGGTAGATGATCATCATTGAATCAGCTCTGGCAACTATAGTCAAATCTTTAATAGAGACCTCCTTTTCTTGCTTCAATGTTTTTATCCTTGAAAAGAAATTTGATACCACTTCCTTTAAGATTTTCCCTTCTTGACTTATAGCCTCCATAATCTTGGCATCAATGCACCTGATGTCACTAACTAGGATTTTTTTTAAACATTCCATCTCTTTTTGCAACTATGTACACTCTTCTAGGCCTTTCTCAATTACAATGTTCCTCCCCTCTAGATTGGCTCTGCCTATAAATAGAAAATCCACATTAACACTCACTCCTGTTCTTTCAGCTACAATTTTATCCACTCCATATTCTTTGACTACAAAAATATCAATGATATACTCATCCCACATCACTTTCTCCAAATCCCATGCATTCATCTCTAATTCTAAAGTGATCATCATATTTTTTGCTCTTGCATTAGTGTTGGTAAAGTGAGAGAAACAACTGACTCCTTGGACATTCACTGCACCTAACCATTCCTCACAGGCTTAAGAAATTGACCTATCTCTCTTGACTTGTTCAATGAAGCTCTGATTGGGTGGAGAGGTAACATCTATAACACATATCACATTAAGTAATGCTCTAGTATCTAGACTCTATAGTACATGAATATACTTTGTCATCATACAAAAAGACTGTTTAAGTTCTTGTTTGTTCGTTTGGTCTTTCCAGATGCATCATAAAATCCTTATGTTACCAATAGTCCATGTTTTCATGTCTACCACTCTAGATGTTGGGTTGAGGACAATCTTCTCCACTATATAGTCTTGTGGCATCAGATCATCCAAATTCTTATCAATTGTTGGCCTCATAACATCAGCTACCCAATACCCTATTTCTTCATCAACATCCAACACAATTTCAATCTTGGGCCTCATACATATAGGAGTCTTTTCCAAGAACTTTCTTACCATGTCCTCCACTAGAAGGGTCTTAGGGACTATACTCCTCTTTCTTCTTACTGACGCGTCAAACTAGTTAGGAACAAGAGAATTACCCTTAAAGGGGAGGATTTTAAAAAATAAGTGATGTACTAATAGCCATTAAACTCAAAGTATTGAATCCTTCTACAACTTGCTTACTTTCCCAATCCATATCACCACTTGAACTCTAGACCACAAATTCTTCTCTTAAGTCTACCTCAATTGGTTATGTATGAGTTTTTTTTGTCAAGCTTTGTTGTCTTTTTCTTTTTCTGCTACGCAAGTGAGTCCATTTAATTGAGGGAGGGAATTGAACTAAACTTTGAACACTAGTTTTTGATTTTGTTCTCTACTTCTGAACATCTATAGTGGGAGAGGGGATAATTTCATTAGTACTACAAACAAGGTGAGGAAAAATGGAACTAGCAAAAGCTTTCTAAATTTTAGAGGCAAGGGGCTTTATTTTCGGTCATCCTTTGTTTGTAAGCCATTGTTCAGTTTTAGTAATAATAGGTAAATTTATGGTTTGCAAGTCATCTTCTTTTGGTATTTCTCAATCAATCATAGGCAACAAATAGGCTTCAATCTTCCCAACATATACCGAGTCAACCACTTCCTCATATTCTTCTTTGACAACTCCAAAAATATTTAGTTGGAGGTTAAAATCTTTGATCTATTTCAGTGTAAGCCTTAACCACAACCATTTCCTGACTTCACATTCATCTTCACAATCTGCCAAAAAAATCTCTAGTTGTGGAACATGGGAGAAGAACAAATGGATTTTGAAGTATTTCAAAGCAAAATCCTAGTTGTCAAAATTGGAACATGGAATGTAGAATGAGAGATTCATGGTTTTGATTTCAACATTTAGGTTAAGGGCATCTTGCACCAGTAATGTCCAACCTTAGAGGGAAAGGTATAACTAGATCCTTTCAGGCCTTACAAGTTTTCTCCACTTCTGCCAATTGTCTACATACTTCAATTAAGATATAGTGATCTAAACAATACTAGGACAGCCTCAAAGGTTTTCCTTCATACCCTCCTATTCTCAAATATGTGAACTTTGGAAACTAGATAAAGAAACTACCAAAGATGGTAACCAACTGGGTTACTTCATCAAACAACCTCCTATTTTATTTACCTTGGAGCTCAAAAACCAATTTGGCAAGGAAAGTATCTTGAACCCTTTTGAAACCTTCTGGGTTTCTACTCTTTTGCAACAGGGGGTAGTACTGATAGATGGACATGCTTTGATGCCATGCATGATGAGGCAAACCCTACCATTCTCTACCACAGTCCAAATTGTAAAATAGGTAGGATGACATATAAAAGTTAGAAGTTCTAGACACTTGGGAAACCTCCTCCTACAACCTCACTTCTATGATATCATCCCAATCAATGAATTTTTCCTTTCCCAACATGGCATTGATGAAAAAGTACATCCAATTTTCCTAATGAAAGAAATTTTGATTTCCTTTTACTCTTTTCAACAAGGTTATAATATCCTTGATCTCTAGAATCATGTGTTTCCTGATGAGAGGATGAGGAAGACAAGAACCACCCCTTTTTGATTTTAGCAACCAACTCTTAGAAATTGTATTATTGAACTCATTGGCATTTGTAGAAAATTGAATATAAAGTGCACTAATGTTCCAATCTTCATACACCTCACGTAGAGGAATCTTCAACATGCCCATTACAACAACCCTATTTACATACACTAGGACTTCTTTATTGTAGGTTCAGATATATTTCTCAGTGGCGTCATATTAATCTTGGCCTACTAGTACAAGTTTTGGGCAATGGATGACTTCAAGAAATCTAGAGGCTTGCAACAACCTACTTTCAGAGACCTTTTCAGAAATAGACCCAGGTTTTGAATTCAAAAATATGGCTATTAGTTTTTTAATGTCTTCATTTGCAAGAAATGTATCCTCAATATCAGACAAGAAATTAATTATGGCTGAAGATTTCTCTGTTTTGGGTAACTTGGGATGGAAAGCAACCATGGACAATTGGGGTTGTGATAGGCCACAAACAAAGTATGAAAGGAAAGAAAATACATATACAAGAACTTAACTATAAGGAAAACAAATTTAGGATTGGCCAAGATGGTTGCATGAAAAATCCCTAATGGTAAAGGTGTCTAACGCTATCTCCTTGTATCTCTAAACAAAAAAAAGTTCTTACCTTAAACAACAATGGTAGAAAGAAAGTGAAAAGGAAAATCCTTTTAAGGAATTCAACCTGGAGAGGGAGATACGTGCAGATAGGTGAGGGAATGAGCAAAGTGATAGGGTACTTTCCATCATTGAATTCTTCCTTCAGTTTCACAAATACCAAAATATGTCTTTCCATCATTACCATCAGTCATTACAAAATACATGTCTTTTCCATGGATTTTGAGAAAAAGAAATCATTTTTCATACTGCTACTTGCCTAGGAACATGTCTTCATTGAGGAAATATTTTAGAACCATGAACCATGAACCTTTAACTACTAATAAAAATTCAACATTCAAGTTCGTCAGTCATCACATATTGGAACTAATGTTCACAAGTTGACAAGACTTGAAGATTACAGATTGAACTAATGAAATTGAACATGAGTTTTCAATGTTCAAGTTCACTAATGAGTAGAGGGATCTAAAAAGAATAAAACCTCACCAAGCTTAAGTTGACCTTACACCATGAACTAGTAAACTCATAAAATTTGAACTTTAAATTGACTAGTTCAAAGTTCAAGTTTGGCCTACAATTCAAAATTTGAAAAAGGGTAAGTCTTAAAATGAAAGAACTTCTTGAGAGGAATGGTAAAGACATTGAACTCTTGAACTCCCAAACCATTCGGTTCAAGTTCAAGTCTTATTTCAAAAATGAAGGTTTTGTTAAGTATGTGAAAATGGATATTGATATGGACCATGTATGGGTAACATGAGTATTAGACCATGGTGGTGGTGGACGATATTGATGTCAAAAGGCAAATGAGGTGAGATAAGGACTAGTTAGTATGAGGTGGGGACTTTTTTGCTTTCATAAAGTGCACTATATGTCAATGAGCTTTATTTTGATATGGAAAATAGAATGCAATGCATCATGGCATAAAGGGCCAGAGCCTTTGCATAAACAAGCATGATGCAGACAAAGAACGACCTTATCCCTCATGAGGCATATGTAGACTCCCCAGAATCTCAAAGGTACATTAAATAGACAAAAAAGAAAAATATCACCATCAATAATCCTGACCACTCTCATAGATCAATTTATATCATCGAGTGACATAGGAACATAATCGAAGAAAAACAAAGAAACAATAAATCGCTCACTAAATAGCATGAGACAACAAGTATTCTCATCCATTATTATGTGCTTTTAGTGTCTTTTTGGTTTTTAGAGAGTGTTTGTAGATTGATTATGTGGTAAGTTTGATTGTTGATTTGGTTGATAGGATTATAGTGATAGGTTGAATTGATTGTTGGTTCACATTGTTCAGATGATGGTTCATGGTGTGATTGTCATTGAAGTGTAGTGCTTTGAGCTTTTGTTTGCAAATGTGCAAGTGTTTAAGCAAAGGGATGATTATCAAAATGATTACTTACAAGGTTTATTGCAAATTTTTGGTAGGTTTTGTGATTTTTTAGGGTTTTTGAGGATATTTTATATTTTTGTGTTGCTAACTTTTAAGGAATTTTTGGAGGACTTTTTAGGATTTTTATCGATTTGTTCAAGAAATTATATAATTTTTATTGATTTGTTCTGGACATTATATGATTTTTATGGATTTTTTAGGACATTATATGAATTTTATGGATTTTTCATGGCATTATATGATTTTTAGGTATTTTCTTAAGATCATATTTGAATTTTTAGGATTTTTTAAGGATCATAAAGGCTTCACAAATGTGACTTCAATCCAAAATGTGATAAGTCCAATGGATAACATGTACTAGGGACATGCCCCAGTTCAATTTTGAAATCTCGCACTATGTAGGTAATATACCCCTAGACAAGACACAAACTATGTACAAAGGTCAAAGACAAAGTATGTATAGACTGGTGACACTTAGGTAAGATAACAAGAGATATTAACCAATTCACATGCCATGATCAAGGACTATGGATGTCTTGTAGTAATTAGATCAGGGAATGACAAGGGAGGGAAAAAATCAAATGGAATCCAGATAGATGGAGGAGCAACGATTGATTATTTTATGACTTTTTGCCATTTTTTTGATATTTTTTAGGACCTTTTGTCATTTTTAAAATATATTTTTCATAAATTTTAGAAAAAAATCATGAATGTTGCTGACAAATGCTAAAAATGAATCTATTTTCAGTTTTGCTAGCTGATAACCTTTGGACCCACAAGTGACTATAACTACGTAGGATTTGTTCCAAGTTTGTAGCTAAACTCAAACCACTGGAATGGCCTTAGGATACACCATTGTATACCGAATGCAAGACATTGTCTACCTCTTTTGAATCAAGGCATTTGAGAATAGTTAGATCAAAGAGTCCTTCATTTAGGATATCATTGATTATGACGTGCTCAAAGGGTTGCTGGATAGAGGTTTAATTTTTGGTGTTGGATAATTCAGGTTGTAGGATTTGGGCATAAATAGTTGGAGACAAGGAAGAATTGGGAGGATTGAGACCAATAGCTTCCCACATGAAAGTTGATCATGAGATATTAAGTATAGAAAGAAAAATACTTTGTGATATGTTGAAAACTAGAACACTTATATTCATGGGATCAACTTGTTCATTTTGTATCCTTGGAACCTGCTTTGCATTTTCTTTTTCACAGTCTAATGGCACCTTTCGGTTTTCACCAAGAGACCTATTTTGTCATTTTTCCTATTTTTTCTTTGCTTTAGATTTTGCAACTATAAGTTGGAGTTAACTCCCCAAAATATGCCAATGTGTTCAATTTAGGAGAAATTTCTTCTTTATGGTCATTAACCATAATGCCTTCATAGAGTTCAAAGGATTTTACAAGAGCATCATCATTATTGAATTTATCAAAGATTAGTGGTCTACATTGGTCTCAATCCAAGATAACTTGAGGGGATGTCATCATCAATGTCGAATGGGTTCTCATCAAAGGTATATATATGTGGGTATCAGATTTAGTAGTATCATTTGGGTCATGTTTCGAAGTTGGAGGACTTGGATCCCAAAATGTTTTGATCCAAGGTGTAGAGTTGCTTTTGAGTGACAAGTGGAGTTATAGTAAGATGTTTATTCTTCACAAGTAGGCTATTAGGGTTGAAAAAGATATGGTCAAGTGCATAAGGACTATCAAGATCATCAATTTTAGGTTGGGTATCCTCAAATGCCTTTTCATCATTCAAAACATTTGCATTCTAATATGAGGGTAGATTAGTACTAGGAGGACCTACTCGCACTGGCCTAAATCTGAGCCCCAAACTAGGAGGTCATCTTTTAAAGTGATAGGTTCAATTACTCCTTATTTATTAGATCCAAGACCACTACATCCATCATAGCCTTGTTTTTGCATGATAGCAAACCTAGGTCCATACTTGTTAGGAGATATCGAGGTGGGTTCTTGTTCTTCTTTATCTTTTTCAATACAGACAAATGTATTCTCATAGACATATTCTTCATACAAGTTGCCTTCATTAATGAAATTGATAGAAGTGGAATTTTTTGTAGTGATCTCAAGGTTTTATGGTTGCTGTACTTGTAGTTTACCATAAGATTTGGGAGAAAGTGCTAACTTTCCAATGTGAAATGCTTGAGACATAGTGTATTCTCTATAACCTTTTTCTTTAATCCTCATCTTTTCCTTGGTCTTACTAAGGACTATATCAGGGTCCACATATTTAGTGGAAATTGTAGGTTGTGCTTCATCATTTGTTGGGACATGGTGTGCGGTAGCATCTCTTAGATTAGCACAAAAATAGAAAGGATTCAGATTACTATAGATGGTGATGAAAGGTCGCTATGATACCGCTTAATAAAGGGTGCTCCCCTTAATACCTTAAACAAATAACATGAACAAAGAAGTAACAATAATTTATGAGAAAAAAATATGGGCTTTTTATTATAGCCACAAATATAGAATTACAAAATTCAAAATTATAATATGCTAACCCACATGGGCACCTTCATTATAGTAATCTGCAAGACAAAGCTGTGAACTATCACCCAAAGTTGTCCTAGACAATGTTTGAGTATTTCTTAAATAGGCAATTTTATGCCATCTAAGAAGGTTCTAGACTCTCAAAATTAATAACTAGAGCTGAAAAACCCTAAAAATACATATATAGTCAGCCAAATACATTTTTGATATTTATTTTGGATGTTTTAGTCAACCCAACTTTAGAATGCCATAACTCTTGAACCATTGCTTTGATTGGCTATTATAACCACTTTTTAGAAACCTCATCTTCTAATCTATAGGCTTGGATTTGTGCAAGCACTTGTCCATCAAGTTTTTGGGCCTCATCTAGGAACGTTTAAACCTTCAACAGTGAGCCTAAAGTTTTTATACCAAAATTGCATGCCAAAAATCCACAATAAATCCACGAGTACTCATGATATAGCACTGAGCCTCAATTGGTAGGTTGATATATCCAAGATGAACATCCACCTCTGAAATTAGGACATTTTGAGCTCGTATGACTGAATTACTAAGTAGCAAGCCTCCATAGACAATAACTTTGCATTAAGACAATCCTTATTCAAATATTTTTAGTTGATGCAAGATTTCTCTTACACCTAGGATGCTCCTACATTAGATGGTAACCTATGAATTTTTATAGGAGAACTTTAGACACTAGTGGTATGTAGAAGACACTTCTTTCATGGCATGACGTCCTAGCTAGTATCATGGTGTAGTTCATTTTGATATCTAGGACTTGAAATAGTGTGTTCTCAATGACAAGACCTTCTCTGACAAGTAATACAATGACACCTTTGGAGAAATGTTCACCATCATTATAGGCATGTACTATGATTATATTGGAAGGATCCACATATTCTTTGAAGTAACCAAGACCATTGACAAATTTTAGGGTACAAATGTTCAATCCTACTCCATCATCTATCAAGACACATGTGACCTTAATGTTATGGATAAAGACCTGAAGATGAAGGGGATCATTATGATTAGGGTTATCTCTAGGAATTTCTTGAGGTGAAAAAATGACATTTTGTGATTTGGAAAAGTTCCCAACGATGGTGCGAAATTAGGAAACATTGATGTTATCAAGTACTACTAACTCTTTTACGTCTTGGTCAAGGATCTTTTGATGTTGGGGGATGAGCATAGAAAATATAGGATGGATATTTATGCAAGAGTCTTGCCAATCTAGTAAAAAAGGTTGTAATCAAAAGAGGTTGTATGTTTTGTGGGAGAAATAGGTCTACATGGGGTTGTAGGTCTAGTAAGGGCTCTAGGTAAGGTTTTCTTGGTGTGACACGTAGTGACAATGCAACGAGGGTCATCTTTCTTCAAGGTAAATGTAGATATGCATAAATTAGACTTAGTAAAGAAATTGATGGTGTAGTCATGCCCAAAGTGAGTGTAATTAGCTTGTAAGTTAAATTTGAACTGGAGGCTCTTCCTGTATCATGGTTTCCCAAAGGATCCTTGAAAATAGTATGATGAAAATTAGAGGACAATAGTGAAGGGTCTATGGTAATCACTCCTCCATCAATTGAATCATAGATTTTATGTTTAAGTTGGAAAAATGAAGTGGTCTTGTGTCCCTTAGTACGATGGTAGCCATAGAACTTGTTGTCATCCTACCTAGAGGGTTTTCTTGTTGATTCATGTTGATTGTTTGGAAATCAACAATTCCATCATTTGTGACATTCTTATTCTTGGAGAAGAACTTTTCCTCATCATTGGACAAGTTTTTATTAGTATTATCTTTGTTTTTCCTTAGGATGCCTTTGTATATGAGGGCATCTTCAATGCTAGCTCCCTTCTTCATTAATTTGGTGATAGTGCTCAGACTCTTGATCTTAAATTCATACTTTATATCAGGGACTATGTTCTCAATGCATAGGTTCACTTGTTTCACTTTGGGAATATTCAATGAGAATTGACTAACAAGATTTCTCCAATGTAAGAAGAATTTCAAGAATGGTTTTCATATCTTTTCCTTTATGGAGCACAAATCAGATAACGTCACCTTATTTGTTATGTTAAAGGCAAAATGGGATATAAATTTGTCTTCTAGCTCCAACCAAGATTTTTTATTGCTCGATAATTTAGAGTACCATTCAAGTGTTGGTCCATCAAGAGAATGAGGGAAAAATCTAATAAGATAGGTTGGTTCATCACTGAGCTCAGTACAAGAGGTACAAAATTCTCTGATATAGTCTAGTGCATTGCCTTTTCCTTGATATTTATCAAATCTTGGTGCCTCTAAATGTCTTGGAAATGGAGGCATATACACAGTCTTATCAAAGGGATTAGGATGTAAATCCATTTCTACGTATAAAACTTTCTTCTTCGGACTTCTAATGCCTCAACCTATTTAGCCAATTGTTTTAATTGGTGTAGCAAATTCTCATTAGGGTTTTGACCATTAGTTCTTTCTTTGAGTCTTTTGTGTCTTTGACTAGATCTTTTTCGATGGCGAGAAATATGTCTACTCAGTTCATACATATACGTATCTAAAGACTCGAGTGATGTATCACTAGGAGGTGGGCATATATTGGTACCTTGAAGGTGGAAAGGTCCTTGTTGTAGTTGTGTCATTGATTGTGATTGTTGTGCCATTGGTTGTGGTTTTTTTGAGGTACCTCTATTGTTTGAATGTATGGCCATGTATGAGACTATTTTTGTATTTGTTGAGCTTGTTGTGGCACATGATGTTGTTGCAAAAATTTATGTTGGTAGGCAATTTTTTGTTTATATTCCAACTATTGTCTTAACTTCTCTTGTTGCTTCATAAAGATTGCTTGTCATTTTTTGGAATTTTTGTTGATACATTGGATGTAGCTCAAGTGGATTTAGACTAGGTTGTATGTTAGGACTGTTGGGTCCTTGTACCACTTGATGTTTTGGACGTTAGTATGTTGTATGTACCTTAAGTGGATTTTGATTTGTGTGTTAGGAATGTTGGGTCCTTGTACCACTTCATATTGTTGTTGTTGTTGTTTTGGATGTTGACTATGTCCCTTAGAAGGGAGCATTGATTTAGGAACCTTGATTTGATATTCTTGATGGTTTGATGCTTCACCTTGGGACATCATGTTTATTTGGAAATGGGCCACATTACTTTGTGGGATTGGTGAGATGTCAAGGAGACTCTTTCTTTTTGGTTCGATAGGTGCACTTGCAACAATGGTTGATGTTTAGCATGGTGTACTCATATGGGGCTCTATAGTAGTTGATGTTGTAGTAGTTGGTAGAGTTAAGAGAAAGGGTGCATTTTTTTCAATTTTCTTCCAAAGGAGGTATGTTTGGCATACCTATGGTGCAAGTACCCTTAGGCATTTCTTATTGTTGCATCATTTGATTAAGATCAATCCTTAATGTCCTTATGGGGTACTTTAAAAGAGTCTTATTTCCATTATTTGACAGAGGTTAATCATATAGGGGGTTGATATTAATCTTAATGCTTGATTCTTGGTGAGGTCTCTTGGGTGTTACCTTTGTAGTTAAATATTCCAAAGGTTATTTCCCCTTATCAAAGTCTAAGTTGATCATAGGTTGTATGTTTTCAAATGTAGGGTTGTCTTTACTCTTAGATTTAGGTCCTTCCAAGTTAGAGTTAAACTTCACTATTTCTTGGGCTACCAAGAGTTTTAAGTTCTTTTGAAAGGTTTTATCTTGACATGCTCTAGTCATTGCTTAATCGTGGATATTGTAGTCTATGTCAAGATCATCACTTAAATACAAGGTACCTTGCTATATGTTTGAAGGATTAAAGTTACTTGTGTTTGGTTTGCTAAATTCAAATGAATGGGTATGTTCATATTTGGGTGTCATATGCACACGTTCCACATCCAAGTGGTATAGGTATGAATATAGGTTTGAAATCAGGACTCCATTGAAATATTACATGTGCAGGGGATGTGTTAAGAGGGAATTTCATGTTGGATATGTTGTTGAGGGTTTGTTGTCTTGTGTCTTGAGGGTCACTATTTGGAGGATACATGCTTGGAAAATCCATCGGTAATGGTTCTGAAACTTTAGTTTGATTTGTATCAAAAGATTCTTGAGTTTTCTTTGTTTTCTTTTATCTTGGATGAGGTTTCCATTATGCGTATACTTGAGAAAACAATGGTTGGTATAGGTCTTTTGGTCTTTTAGCTGATTGTTTCCTTGTGAGAGCTAGCATGATATCTAAGTATGTAGATACAATGAGGGATTTTGGGATGGACTTTTTGTCTCCCAAGTGTCAATACAAACTTCCTTTTAACTCACAACTCGATTAGAACTAGATATTCACTAGAACTCGATTTATAAAGAAATCTTTAGATAATGAAGTGTATTAATCTTTAGTAACATAGTTGCAGAAAGATAAAGCAATAAAAAAAAATATATAAACACATGAGACACCAAGATTTAATGTGGAAACCCAATTTGGGAAAACCATCAATGTAACTAGTTACAATTTTTCACTCTTTTGAAGTGAGCCCTATTATAAGCCAATCCTATTAAAGGTTACAAAATACACTATTAGATGTGACCTTGTTAAAGGATTTAAATCACCTTGTTAGGAGTGGCCTTGTTAGAGGTCTTGAGACACTTCAATCTAGAAATGCCACCTGGTTAGAGGATTTACAAAGTGATTGTTAAGTCAACTATGTTAAAAGATTTCTTCATTGCTATAATTGTTAGAAAGTAATAATGATTAACCTGATTGATGAAGAAATTGAGTTGTAGATTCAAATCACTATTATGGCTTATCCTTTGGATCCTCCCTTATCAGAATATTCTTTGCAACTCCTTGGATACTCTGCTCTAAATTATATATCCTTCTTTATTTGCATATTATCCTCTTCTCCACTTTCTCATTATTCAATCCACATCTTGACCTTCATATATATGAAACCCAATGTCAAGTTGGCTTGAATACCCTTTCAGAAAAACAAATAACATCCACTAAGTTAGCTTGTATGAACCAACTAATAGATAAAACTAATCTGTAGTAGGTTGGCTAAAACTGGCTCACTCAGTTACCACTGAGTTCCTTAGTAATTTACGTGACTCAGTTTACACTGAACTCCTATGGTAACTGGCCTGACTCAATTTACACTGAACTTTACTTATTCTAAACTTATGCTTGACTACTACTAGAGTCTTTTGAACTTGGTTCCAACTAGCAAAACTTGGTTAGAGTATAACATTTATGTAACATCAATGATAATATACAATTGAATAATTCTTATCAACACCTTCATCCATTAACATAAGGATATACTCTAAGAATCATACTTTGTTCTAATTTTTGACTAAGTTCAAAGGGGTTTTAGGTTCAAAATGAGGTCTATAAGGGCATCGAAATGAGGGATATGCAAGGTGGGTATACAAAATGCAAGGATCCTAAGGTACAAAATTAGGCTTAGGACATAATCACAATGAGAACCTATGCGAGCATGTAGGGGAAAGTTTAGGGTCTAAAAGTGCAATCTAGAGGTCAAAATGTAATGTTCTATCAACCAAGTACACTTAGAGAACACTCAGTGTTCCCTAACAGTGCAAACTATGCCTATGGTGCAATTAGGGCCCAAAAGGGCATAGTTGGTAGTTTAGGGGCACAATTGGTAAAGAGGGATGAAAAGTTGGGGTTCTAAGGCTTAATGGCTTTCAGACTGTTATGTTGGAAAGTAGGTTCACTAAGGATGATGTTATAACTAGAATAGTGATCCAAAATGAGGGATAGGACATGGGAAATGAAGAATAGTGTATGCAAAATAAGGATTAGGACTTGCAAGAATACAAGTTGGGGCATGCAAGATGAAGACTAAGGATAGAAGGGTGAAAACTAGGAGATGTAAGATAAGGACTAAGGGGTTCAATATGAAGCCTAAATAATTCTCTATGAGGATTAAGGAATGCAAAATTAGGGCTAAAAGATGCAAGTATGAGGATCAAAAGATGGAAAGTGAAAGGGTGTGCTATGAAAAGATGAACTCTATATCATACCAAAGACTCCTAATGTCACAATTTTCCATGTTTACAATGTTCTCAAGATTTTGACAAAAGGTTATCAATGTTTTAACAATGTGGATGTTTTAAAGTGTCAAAGTTTAAAATATGTTTGGTGTGAGTTTGTAAATTTTCAATTATCTTGATTCATTTTATACACACACAATACACAATACACAAGAATAGTTGTTGTTAAACTCAAAAGACACATCATAACCTAGGCTCTAAGATTGTACCCATTGAATGCCCACTTCAACTGAAGTTTGTTCACCCATGCTTATCTAGAGTAGATAACCTAGGATCTTGGCACCATAGGCTCCTCCTTACAATGCACTCACTTCTTGAGGCTTCCAAGACCTACTTCCCAAGGGTCATCACTTCCCAAGGGATTGTTGCCTCAATTAAGGACCGCAAGATTGTGGGATGTCTTCACAAGCATGGGTGACCCCTTGAGCCAGTGGATAGAAAGGATTTTGGCCAATAAGAAAAGGTGTTTAATTTGGACATTCTGTTCAAAAAGTGGATGACAAAATTTGTCAAAAGGTCTCCTAGCTCTAAAAATTGAGGTTTGATGCACCACAAGGGTACTAGAGGAGAGCTATCACCCAAAAAAGTCATTGATAGGGCATTAACCATATTGAGTCTATAGAGATTGGAGTGTAGACTTGGTGTTATCCCATTACCTCTTCAAGGTCAACCCATGGGACTCATCAAGTGGTAAGTCTTGGTTCCAAGGTGTTGGTTAAATTTTTTTCCCTCTTGCCAACTTGACTTTACCTTGACTCTAGATGCCCAAAATGTGAGGAAACAAAAGGATGTTACCAACAAATCGGTCAGTGTATGTGTTATATCACTACCCTTTGAATGGTAAGGTACAACTCCCTTACATGCAATATATGCAATGAATTTTGTTTTTAATAGATCATTTGGATATGGGGTATGCTCTTAACCTAAGAGCAAAAATGCATAAACCAAGATGTTCATAACTACAAACACTCCAGGCAAAAATAGGTTTGGGCAACTTATAACACCCAATGGAATGAATATCACAAGCCACCTTGAAGTTCTTCTAACATCTACTTCTACTTCTAAGTGTAGATTTACCATCTAAATGCAAAAGAGGAATGAAGAGATAAGCACATGAGGGCAAATGGAATTGCTTTCACTATCAGCCTTGAATCAAAAGGAATCCAACCAATAACTAATAGAATCATATACATTTATCTTTCATTTCCCAATGAAACTATCTAACATGATATGAAATGAACAAGAAAGGAAGCATAATCATATATGAGGAAAGTAAATGGAATCACTTTCACTACAAACATCAAAATGAAATGGAATCCACCTGATTCTCACAGATTCACATACAATTCTCCTTCAATTCTTTATGCAGAACTAATCTAAGAATGGGGAAAAAAAACCTGACCAGTAAACCAAAAGTAAATGGAACTACAGACTCATTCACCATCAAGTTTTTTGACCCTTGTACTATCAAGTGAGGTTACATTTATAGTCTATTTTTATCCTTTCTAAATTCTGGTAGAGAAACAATCATATAATAAAGAGTAAAATATGAAAATATCCAATTTATATCACGATATGAGCATGTGCTATCTCTTCTATTGATGATTCTAAATCAGAGATATTCTTGAAAACAATCCATGACTATTCGGCTTCTTGTAATCTTTAGAAAACCAAATGATAACACTATTTTCTTCATCTTTTGTTATTTTGCGCCAAATACATATATTTCATATTACAACGGTCACTACATTTTCAAATGCTGGTCGTCAATCTAAAATTAACATTCATGATTTAAATGTTATAACTTCCTTTATATTTTCTACCATGGGTCCACCAAGTACATGTGTCAAAAAATCACTTTCCCCCATTGTCTAAACCTCATAGATCTTGCAAAATTAGGAAAGCATCATTTGTAGATCTTGTAAGATTCGATGGCTCGCAGAAAAGACTATGTTATTTAGTTTATGATGTGGATCCACATTCCAATTGTATACCTCATGTATTTTGTTGAATAATAGGTGGCAATACTTTATTGAATAGAGAATTTGACATGGACCTATTTTCTTTGTGGCACTTTGTTGAATGTAATGGGCCCTCAGGACACATTGTTGAAGTGTCACTTTCCTACATTGTTTATTTCTTGAGTACTTCCAAAATGCGAGAAAACACTGTGTGATGATCTTTGAAGATTTGATGGCTTGGAACATGCACGACCTTATGTTAAAGAAAGGAGGCCCAAATTATGTGTAAGACTTTGACTTTGCAACTGACCAATGAAATACATTATTTTTCTCATTTGACTTGTCAATTCGGTGATGTGGATGATTAGACATGTTATGATTTGTCAAATTGATTCCCACGTAGGTCCTCACCAGTTTTTCATTTTTAAGTATTCATTTTGCATTGAATTCAATTGATCTTCTTGTAGTTCATTCTTACAATTTATATAGTCTTAAAGCTTAGTCTTCAATGCTCCTCCACTTGATCACAGAATTAGGGTTTCTCAGAGATTTGTAGGAATGCTTTTGTGAAGAAATTTTTTTCAACATGAAACTTTTCCTCAACATCATTAGCAACAATAAAATATGAATTAGTAGAATGTCTAGACCTTCTTCTCATTAAGGAAACACATAACAAACCCTCAAAAACCCTAATCACTTAGCTTTGGACTAATGCATTGCTCATATGATTCTCACACTAGTTAACTCAAAGGATTGATGAGAAGAAAGACCATCCTATAGGAAATCTTGACTCAAACTCATTACTTTGACACTTCACTTGACTCAAAACCTTAAGGAAAAAGATACGAACTAAAACTTGGGCAACAACTGGCTCTGTCTGGGGATTTAAGCATGTTAATGTTTGAAAGAATCCAAGCAATCTCTAGTTCCACATAAGGTTGAAAACTTGGAAAAAAAATAATGGGCTAAACTAAGAAAGCAGCAAGGAACCACCTAAGGAAAACAAGCAACTAAACTAAGCAAAATGCATGAAAAGGGAAACCTACCTAGCTATCTACTATACATGGGTTACCTGTTTTCAATTTTGCATTTGATACAACTTCAGATCATGCCCATTATAAGTGCATGGTAGGGTTTCCCTTGTGGGACATGCCAACTTGAAGGAATTATTTTGATTTGCTTGTGTAATTTGAAAAGGTCCTTTCCACAAAGATTGAAACTTGGAATGCATGCCTCTTGGCTCATGTCTCTTATCCCATAACAGCACCAAATCACCTTCCATAAAATTTCTAGGCCTTTCTCTTTTATCAAATGATTTTCTATCCTTCCTTGATGTTCAATAATCTTATCAACCATCTCTTCTCTCTCTTCTTGCAGTTTGGTAAAATACAAGATTCTTTTTTCTAACCCATCTTGGAAGACATAATCTTCAATTGCAGTTTTCAATTTACAAGCAACTAGTTCTAATGGTAGTGGAAAATTAGCTTCTACTCCATGCACCAATTCAAAAGGTGAGATCTTGATAGCCCTTTTAGGTATGGTCCTATTAGCCCATAAAGCATCATGAATTTTCTTATGCCAACATTTTGGATCGTCTGAGACCAATTTTTTCAAAATATTAATTAAATTTTTATTATTAGACTTAGTCTATCCATTTCCTTGAGGGAAATAATTAGAGGAATGTCCAAATTCAATACCATTATCATAACAAAACTCAATGATCTATGAAGAGGAAAAATAAGATACATTATCCATTACTAACTTCATAGGAACTCCAAACCTTACTAGAATATGTTCTTTGATAAACTCACATAGTACTTGTGAGGAAGTTTTCTTCATTGGCTTTGCCTCTACCCATTTGCTGAAATAATCTATGGTAGTGAGTATGAATTTCCTTCACTAGAGGGAGGATTAATTGGGCCTATAAAGTCTAAACCCTATTGATGGAAAGGAGCTTCAATTACTACTAGCCTAAGAGGCAAGGCAGCCAGCTAAGGTTTATCATTAAACATCTTGCATTTTTCACAATTAGCAACCCACTTATATGCATCTTGAAACATACTAGGCCAATAATAACACTGTCTCAAAATTTTTAATGCAGTGATAGTGCTAGAAAAATTTCCTCCACATGCCTCATCATGAAAATATCTTAACAACTTTACCTATTTTTCCTTATCCACACATCTTTAAAGTGTTCCATCAATTGCTCTGTTATACAAGACATCATCATGAATTACATATTTCAAGGCTTTAGTTTTTAGATTTCTCCTTTGCTTAGTAGTCAATTCATCAGGGCATTCACCATATGTTAGAAAATAAGCAATGTTTGACAACCAGGGATCTTGAAGACTTACCATAAGAGCTTTTGGCATATCTTCTTCTTTGAATTGTTGATCTTCTACTAAAGCTTTATAGAGTTCATTTCCTCTTACAAGTTTGGTTGGTTTTATTTCTATATTGTATTCTTAAACTTTGGCTATCATATTCCTCTATTATTATAACCAACACCTTCTTGTGTCAAAATACTTTTTACTGCAGGATCTAGCACATATATTACTGAATGAGAATGCAATACATAAAACCTAAAATTATTAAGGGCTCTCACCACTGCATATGCCTATTTTTCCATTTGAGAATATCTCAGTTCTTGATTTTTTACTGGTATACTCATGAAAGCTATTAGTGCTTGTATTTTCTCTATGTTCTCTTGCATCAATATAGCTGACATATTATGTTCTAAAGCATAATAGTAGATGATGAACTCTTTGTTGTAATTAGTATGAACAAGAACAGGGGTTTTGGCAATGGCATTCTTGATATCTTCAAAGGCTTTTTTCCCAAAATCACTCCATTTGAAAGTTTTATTTCCTTTCATTATATCAACTATATTTTAACTATCTTAGAAAAATCAGAAACAAATCTTCTCAAGAAATTTACCTGGCCAAAGAAGGATTTCACTCCAGTTTTACTCAATGGTAGACTTAATTGCTAAATAGCTTTAACCCTATTTGGATCAATCTTCACTCCTTCTTGAGATACAATATGACCAAGCAACTTGCCTCCTATAACAAAAAATATTGATTTCTTTGGGTTCAGAGAGATACCATGCTCTTTACATCTTTGTAACACCTTTTCTAGATCCTTGATGTGATCTTTTCTCTTCTTGGAAAATACTATCAAATCATCAAGATATATGAAAATAATTTTGTCTTTCAAACCTTCAAAAGCCAAATTCATGCCACATTGAAAAGTTGCTCATGCGTTGATTAAGTCAAAAGGCATTCTATTGTATGAAAACATACCCCATGGTGTAGTGAATATAGTCTTGAACTAATCTGCTTCATTTACCTAAATTTGATTGTATCCTAAAAATCCATCCAACATGAACATCATCTCTGATCCTGCAATAGTCTATAAAAGATGATCCATATTAGGGAGAGAAAAATTATCTTTGAGTGAGGCTTGATTTAGTTTTCTAAAATCTACACAAATTCTTATTTCTCCATTCTTTTTCCTTGTTGGTACAATATTAACCACCCAAGTTGAATGATGAATAAGGTATATAATCCTGGCCTACAACATTTTGTCGATTTCCTTGAAGATTGATCCATCAACTATAGGATTATAGTTCCTTTGTTTTTGTTTGAATGGTGTTGCTTCTAGTTTAAGAGGGATTTCATGTTTGAACTTCCCACCCATGAAATTATTTAGGTCTTCATAAAACCAAGCAAATACATCTTGAAATTCAATGAGCAATTTCTTGATTTCTACTCTTTCTTCTGGTGTGCAACACTTGCCTATGTTTATCATCTTGGGGTTTAATTTTATCCCTATGTTGATTCCATCATATTCACCACAAGTCTTTCCCTTCTTATTTCTTTCTTTATATATGCATCATGCCTATCAAAGAGTTTCTCTAAAGAGATTAAATGAGGTGGAATCTTATTACCTTTCAACTGAATCACATCAGATCCTATCTTCTTTTCATCTCTCGCCATTGAATCGTCACCTTTTGAACTAATGCTTCCTTCAAAATAAAAGCATTCAAAAGGATATTCCCCTTCAATGAATTTTAATATGTGCTTATCATCTTTAAACACCTACCATGAATCTTCATTATTAGGGACATTAGGCCAGAATAATACTTCTACTTGAAAGTTTGTTCTTTGAAATCAGGGTGTGGTAAGAGCAATGATGTAGAGACTGCTAAAAAGTCAGCTCTAGAATTAAATTCTCTAAGTACTGATGTAATTGAGAAAGCATCAAAACCCTCAATTTCATCCCATGCCTTATTACGATAGCTTCTCAATCTTGAATTCTTCACTGCATATTGATTTATGACTTGTCTTACTATCAACTATGTATCTCCTTGTGCTTTAAGCATCTTGACTCCCTTTTGTTTTGCTTCTATTATACCAACAGGTTGAGATTCATATTTTGTAGTATTACTAGTGTTTTAAAAATCTATCTTATAAGAAAAACAAGTCATTTCTCCATCAGGTGATATCAACACCACACCTGCACTTGAACCAACATTTGCACAGCTACCATCAAATTCTAGGGTCCAGAATTGATCACCTTTATTTGGTTTTGATTCTTCTAAAATCTCAAGGGTACTAGAGAAAAACATATAATTTCCAAACTACATTTCATGATACAAGATTTGAGATTTAGGATCATCTGATTTCAAAATAGTGAATTTTGATTTCTCTTCTAGTTCTAGCTTCACCTTTTTGTCTCCAACTTGTATAGTGGCACTAGACCAATCTAATTTTATTTCTCACCCCATGTCTTTGAAAAAACTTCTACTCAAGAGCATTCCATAGCTTGCAGGGATGTCTACTACTAGAATGGTAAGTGTCAATCTCTTAAAGGGGTAAGCAGTAAGGGCAACTTGAGCATCTTTAATTTGTCCTAGCAATGGCACTTGTTTAGCATCCATTGAGTAGTATCTACCAAAGGTTTTAGTCAATGGAAGACCTAAAGCTTTAGCTATAGAAGTAGGCATTACATTGTCAGAGGCTCCTAAATCTATGATGCAATTACTCAATCTATTTCTGTTGATGAACACATAAATATAAAAAGGATCTGGTTTCTAATTTGGGCAGGTAGCTAAAATAGTAGATTCCTCTTCTTGAAACAGTCTAGGAATTTCAAAATCTTCCTTATCAAAGGAGGTTCCATTAGTCATATCTTTATTATGATTTCCAACATTAACATTAATATTAGCATGATTTGCATCTTTACTATTGCAATGCTCAACTAGTCTTTTCAATTGATCAAGATTACATTTCAAATAATCTAAGGGAGATATCTGAATTCTTATTTCTTTAGAAATATTGCACTATGTCAAAGGAATTAGCAAACTTACTTTTATACTCCTTTTGTTAAGATGAAGTTACTATGCCACTATCTTTATGAACTTTATTTGATGGTGCATTATTCTTAATAGGAACTAAATTGTTGTTCTGATTTCTATTCTTCTGACCTTTGGTCATTACTCTTAACTAAGGTCCTTCTAGAGTAGAAAAAAATCTCCTTCTATTTCTGAATCTGACTCATACTCCAAGAAATAATTTTTAGAGTCACCACAAGGAGCATGACCATCCACACTTTCAAGATATTCAATTGTTTGTTCTTTGTTATCCACCATCTATCTATATTTGATCATATTAGTGCATGTACCTCCATCATGATCTGATCTTAGGTGAAAAACACACATATTTTGTCTTTTTGGAGCAGGTTCAATTGCTAATATCTATTGAATAGGTGTTATTTGAAAAGCTTTACCTCCATTTTTATTTTTGTAACCTTCCTGATGAGTTTGATAAGCAGGTCTATTGATTTGTTTCTTCAATGAAATGAGCTCGTTAGATAATTTTTGAAGCATGGCTTCTGTAGTAGTGGAAATACTAGTTTTATTGCTCATAGTTCCAGGTTGAAACTCTCTTTTCCACTTACTAGAGGCTATCATGTAATCCTCCATCTCCACAACTAGTGTTTGAGCAGCTTGAAAGTTGGCTACATTTTCTCTTCTAATCCGGTATCCTAGATTAGGTGGCATGGAGTTAATGTAGAGAGTTTTCTTATTATCATTAGTAGGTGCACTTACAGTAGGAATTCTTTTGAGAAGTTTATTGAATTTTGCATTGAAGTCTCTCATAGAAACTAAGGTTTCTTTATTTATTTGTGCCAATTGCAGTAACAAGCTTTATGCATCTTCTATGCTTTTGTATCTTTCCTCAAACCTTTGTTTCATGGTGTTCCAATTTATGATGCATCCTATAGGCAAGTCTTGGAACCAATCAGCAACATTCTCCACCAATGTATCCACAAACATCTTGACTACCACATTCTCATGTTGAGGATCTACTACACCACAAGCCTTATGGAAAGCACTCAAGTGCTATTCTGAAAAAGTAGAGCCATCTCCATTGAATCTGGGAAAATTTTTCCTTGATGCTCTTGGAAAATCATTATTAGCCCCAAGGGCAAGAGGACCAATAACATTTCCCCATGGTTGTTCCATAACTGTTAGTACAATATCATAATTTTCTTGAAAGGTAACAGAAAGCGAAAGTGTTGTAGCAATCAACAAGAAAGAATTAAAAGTAGGAGGAGTAGAAATTCTCACAACTGAAGGAGCATAAGATTAACTTTTCTATATTCTATTAGGAGGAACAACTACAGATAAGAGAGTATCTTGAAGTTGTTTGGTTACAGATTCCCTTGCACATGTTCTTCCTCTTTTGCAAAGGTCTTCTAGGATAGGAAAGTTAGCCTTCTTGAGGTCTTCATTTATTGGGTAAATCTTTCCTTTCTCCTTGGCATTCTAAATGTATTTGGGATCTAGAATGTATCAAATTTTTAGATAAATGGTGTTTTTCAAATTTATCTTACTAGTCTTCAACTTTGAATTTGCTCCACTTCTTCAGTAGGTTGAGGCTATAAACTGATATCAAGTCCTTATGGAAAACACCTGAGTACCACAAATTTTTTCTTGCAACTCAAATATATATTTTGAGTGTAACTGGTTATGAGGGGAAATTATTTAGAATTTTCATTTGAATTCTTCCCAGTAGAGTTGCCAAAAAGTATTGGTTAACAGTTTTTCTCTCTTGCCAACTTGGCTTTACCTTGACTCTAGATGCCCAAAATGTGAGGAAACAAAAGGATGTTACCAACAAATGGGTTAGTGTATGTGTTATATCACTACCCTCTGAATGGTAAGGTATAGCTCCCTTACATGCAATATATGAAATGAATTGCATTTTTAATAGATCATTAGGATATGGGGTATGCTCTTGACTTGAGAGCAGAAAAGGATAAACTAGGATGTTCATAACTACAAACATCATAGGAAAAAATACATTTGGGAAACTTATAACACCCAGTGGAATGAATATCACAAGTTACCTTCAAGTTCCTCTAACATCTACTTCTACTTCTAAGTGCAGATTTACCATCTAAATGCAAAAGAGGAATGAAGAGATAAGAACATGAGGGAAAATAGAATTGCTTTCGCTATTAGCCTTGAATGAAAAGGAATCCAACCAATAACTAATAGAATCATATACATGTATCTTTCATTTCCCAAAGAAACTATTTAACATGATATGAAATGAACAAGAGAGGAAGCAGAATCATATATGAGGAAAGTAAATGGAATCACTTTCATTACAAACATCAAAATGAAATTGAATCCACCTAATTATCACAGGTTCACATACAATTATGCTTCAATTCTTTATGTAGAATTAATCTAAGAACGGGCAACAAAACATGACCAGTAAACAGAAAGTAAATGGAATTATAGACTCATTCACCATCAAGTTTGTTGACCCTTGTACTATCAAATGAGGTTACATTTATAGTCTATTGTTATCCTTTCTAAATTCTAGAAGAGCAACAGTCATATAATAAATAATAAAATATGAAAATATCTAATTTATATCATGATATGACCACGTGCTATCTCTTCTATTGATGATTGTGAATCAGAGATATTCTTGAAAACACTCCATGATTGTTCAGCTTCTTGCAATCTTCAGAAAACCCTATGATAACACTATTTTCTTCATCTTTCATTGTTTCATGCCAAATACATATATTTTATATTATAATGGTCACTATGTTTTCAAATTATGGTCGTTGATCTCAAATTAATGATCGTGATTTAAACATTGTGGCTTCCTTTATATTTTCTACCATGGGTCCACCAAGTACATGCATCGAACAATCACTTTTCTATATTGTCTAAACCTTTTACATCTTGCAAAAGTGGGAAAGCATCATTCAATTATCTTGTAAGATCTAACAGCTTGTGGAAAAGACTATGTTATTTAGTTTGCAACGTGGATCCACATTCCAACTGTATACCTCGTGTACTTCATTGAATGATAGGTGGTAGTACTTTACTGACCAGAGAATCTGACATGGACCTTTTTACATTGTGGCACTTCATTGAATGTAATGGGTCCCTTAGGACACGTATTGAAGTGTCACTTCCCCACATTTTTAATTTCTTGAGCACTTCCAAAATGCGAGAAAGCACTATACATTGATCTTTGAAGATCTTATGGCTTGGAACATGCATGATCTTATGTTAAAGAAAGGAGGCCCAACTTATGTGTAAGACTATAACTTTTCAACTAACCAATGAAATACATTATTTTGCTCACTTGACTTGTCAATTTGGTGATGTGGATGATTAGACATGTTTTGATTCATCGAATTGATTTCCACTCAGGTCTTTGCCATTTCTGCATTTTTAAGTATTTATTCTGCATCAAATTCAACTGATCTTCTTGTAGTTCATTCACACAATCTTTATATTGTCTTCAAGCTTGGTCTTCGATGCTCCTCCACTTGATCACAAAATTACAGTTTCTTAGAGATTCGTAGGAATACTTTCATCAATAAATGATTTTCACATGAATCTTTGCCTCAACATCTTAGGAATTAGAAAATATGAATTAGCAAAATGTCCAAATCTTCTTCTCATTAAGGAAATGCATAACAAACCCTCAAAAACCCTAATCACCTAGCTTTGGACTAATGCATCACTCATATGATTCTTGCACTAGTTAACTCAAAGGAATGATGAGAAGCAAGATCATCCTATAGGAAATCTAGACTTAGACTCATTACTTTGACACTTGACTTGACTCAAACCTTAAGGCAAAAGATACAAACTTAAACTTGGGCAACACAAGGCAGGCCTCTCTAAAAGAAATTGCATAGATTTCTCTTACACCCAAGATCCACAAATGACGAGGGGAGTGGATACCTCCATGCAACTCTTTGGGTTCTAAACAATGTAAAGACACCAATCAAAAAATAAATGTCATTTTAAAGCACTAAACCAAGTGTTGTATAATCTAAATAAAACCACACACATAGTTTTGACAAATACATAGGTCTTTGTCAACATCCTTCACCAAACACATTAGTAGTTTTCAATTGATTAATCTTTGACCAATGAATGCCACACACTACAAATAATTCATCAATAACACCAAAACCTCTATTCTAAATTCTACAATCAAAATGAAACCCTAACTGCAGATTATGACTCAAACTTGACCTTTCTATGAACCAACTACACCAAGAAGGTCCAAAAACCACTTAGAAGACTCTTAAGTGCACCCAGATAGTGCCAAGTGTTCCTATGGTGTAGTTGGGGCCTAGAAGGGAATAGTTGGTATTTTAGGGGTGCAGTTGGGAACCTAAGAACCAGCCATGGTGACAGAGAGTCAAAATGGCACCTATACTAAGTAGAATTCAATCCAAGGTTACCAAGTGTGCTTTGGCAATACCAAGTGAGCCCATGGTACACTTGGGGCCTAGAGGGGTGCATTTGGTAGTTTAGAGGCACAAATGGTCATATTAGAGAAGAAGATAGAGATAGTTCTAGGTCATAAGAACTAAAATAGCTTCCTAGGGCATCCAAGTGCATTGTGGTAGTACCAAGTGCACACCTCAGACAAAGAGCTAGAAAAATGCATAAAAATGGATAAAATATTGTTACTATACCTCCTAATTAGAAGAGGTGTGATCACAATAAACAAACAAGTGTCAAACTCCTTCAAAAAAGCTCCCTCCTTGCACCTATAATCACAAACAAAAAAAACCCAAGTTAGTAAGCATGTTTCACGTCGAGTTCACCAAACTATAAAATAGGTGTAAAAGAAAAGCATACTATGACCAACAACAAAATCAAATACATATACTAATGTATTCTAATCTACCATGAAAATCATTGAAAATATGGATATTGAAAACAACAAAACCCCCTTTTCAATTGTAATTCTCATGTCCTTTCTTCTCCATTATTGATATAGCTCCAATTTCCTATAGTGCACACACAATTGATATAAAAAAAGGCTAATGAAAAAGTGATGTGATGAATGTTATTGAGAATAATAGAAGCATGATTTGGGTGACAGGTTCTTAAGAGAATGTGGCTGTTAAGGTGAAAATGAGTTCAAGATGGCTCAATTTATAGCCAAAATGAAAGAGGTTAGACATGAATGAAGATATGGACATTTTCCAATTTGAGTTTGCAACTTGGCACAATATTCCTTGGAATATCTATGAAAAATATGATGTAATATGCCACATATAGGATTCTATGACACATACAAGTCAACACGGCTAAAAATGGAAGAGAATCTATGATGAGCTTATGACACATCAAAGCCACTTGTAGACAATAATCTATGAAAATGTGGCTTATTATAGTCATGCATAAGGAATAATATATGCCAAATAGTCATTATCCAAGTGTAAAAAGATGATCTATTGCGCATTATGGCCATGTGTCAAGACTAGGTGGAATATTTTAATTAAAAATTCATTATTTCACACAAATGGAAATTAATAAATTAGAAATCAAAATGTGAAAATAGGACTTAGGAAATTGAGAATTTGCATAGTTTTTAAAGATGGACCAATTTATTAATTAATATTAATTAATTGAGAACATTAGTTAGTAAGAATAATTAGTAAAGAAGGATGAAATAAATGATTTGAAATGACTAAGGAATGGATTATGGATTAACTAATTCTATATGAAAAAATCATAAATGATTGGCCAATTTGATGAAATAGATACAAGATTATCCTTCCTATCAAGTGCAATGATTTTGCAGATCGACTGGGATGGTAGTGGCTAAATCAAAGCCATGATCAAATTGATTAGGTGATTAGGATTGATAACATGTCAAGGACATATGACATGGATTAAGGACATGTGACATTTAATAGACATTGTAAATGCCACGAGATCGAAGTTGATTGATAATATTTGTCATAATAACATCAACGAACATCATCAATATTATTAAATTGATTGGATAATGACATGATTTGAGTCTAAGGGACTAAAAAATATTGATAATCAGATACTAAAGATGATAGATCAACCTAGAACCGAGGGACATGGTGACACTAAGATCAGATTAGATAGGTTTGATAGATTGGCAAGGCATTGAGGGACATGAAAATGCCTAGGGTTGAATAAATGGTGATTGATTAGAGATATTTGACATGTTTTAGATTGATTAGGATTGATATGGGACAGTTTTGGGTTGTTTACAAATGATTTTAGGTTAATTAGAAAGGATTGTTGATGATATTGAAATGGTTTAGGTTTGATTGGATGAGATTCTAATGATGTTGAAATGAGTTAGAGTTAGTTATGAAAAGTTCAGATAAAATAGGAACCAATTTTGAAATGATCTGCAATTTATTTAAAAGGGGGTGTGAAAGATGAAGGATATTGTCAAAATATGCTTGAATGATAATCAAGTTGTCCAAAAGATCAAAATTAGTAAAATGAGAAAATGGGATGTGTTGGTATAAAAATGTGATTAAATAGTAGATGCAAACTATTTTTGAGTGTCTACAATATGTTCATAGATTTACTAAGATTGTTACTAATATAAAGAGGTCTGGAGGACTAATATTAGAAGATGATGTATGCTATAAAATTTGAGATCTTCAACTCATGCCTAGATACTAAGGTGATTGCATTAGAAGAAGTTATCCATCTTTTAAAATATTTAAGTAGAGATACTTTGATTGAAAAATTGAAAGCATTTGAATTTTTTCAGTATCCTTTTATCATTATCAACTCTACAAAACTCTACAAAATTTTTGAGTTGATAATGATAAAAGGATACCAAAAAATGTGCAACTAACTAGAGGAGATATTGCTAGAGATTAAGAAAAACTTCAGGAAGAAGAAAGGAAGATTGATGAACTTATTTTATAGGTTGCAAAGAGAGAACCTAAAAGTAATAAAGATTTTGTTTATTGTAATTGAAAATATTTTGGTCACATTTCTTTCATATATCCTAAGAGAGAACCAAAAGGTAAGCCTAGGAAGCCTTAAAAGTCAAAGATTCCAAAAGATTGTGTGTATATAAGTGATGATGAGATTGAATTTTCTGATTTTAACAATTGTTATGATGGAGTTGTTAGAGTTGTTAATAATGCTCCATTTTCTATTAAGGGAAAGGGGTCTATTACAATTGATGGTAAAACTAACACTAAGGATGTACACTTTGTTCATGGATTGAGACATATCTTATTGAGTATTGGATAGCTTGTTGATATGGGCTATCATATGCAATTCACCGAGAAGGCATGCATAATCAAGGACAAAAATGGAAAACTAAATGGTATAGGTACAAGAACCAAAGGTAATATTTTTTAGTTGAATCCTACTAAGATAAGTTACTTGGTTGTGGAAATTGATGACAGTTGGCTATGACATAGAAGATTTTGTCGCATAAGCTTTGATAATATTGGAAAGTGAGTAATACTAATGCTATAAGAGATATACCAAATATTGTGAAATCCTCTAACATGATGTGCAAGGAATGTGGGATGGATAAATAGAAGAAGAGGTTATTTCCTAGCAAGATATTTACTACTTTAGAGAAGCTGGAGATAGCTCATACAAATATGTGTAGTCCTAAAAAGGCTAGAACATTCTATGGTGAAAGGTACTTCGTTGTTCTTAATGATGATTTTAAAAGAATAACATGGGTTGTATTTTATAAAGAAAAATAGAATCTTTTGACAAGTTTAATATATTCAAGTTAAAATTTGAAAATGCATATGGTATGAGAATCAAATGTTTAATGTTTTATGGAGGAGGAGAATTTACATCAAATTAGTTTAACACCTTTTGTGAAGTAAATGGAATTAGAAGAAATTTTTTAGCTCCTTAAACTCCACAACATAATGTAATATCAAAAATAATAAATGAAACAATGAGTGAAGCATCTAGAGTGATGATGCTAGAAGGAAATGTAGCACATGGTTATTGGAGAAAAGAAATTACCATTGTAGTATACACTATGAATAGAGTTTGAATTAGGAAATAAACAAGTAAGACACCTTATGAGTTAACACACATATTTAGTAACATAGAACCACTCTAGGTGAAGATAAAAATGTGATGGGGAGGACACCCACAAAATCTTCACTACTCTAGTAATAAAGTTGTGTCTATTAAGGCTATGGTGATTTGATCACTTCTGATGATCTACCATGTTAAGGGTCTACCCTATTAAAGGCTCCAAGAACTGTTAGGTTCTACCTTGTTTAAAGGGTTTTTACTTCATAATGAAGTGATTACTCTATTAGGAGATTTACATAAGCATGATAAAGCTACTCTATTAAAAGATTTAAACCATAAAACACCTATTAAAATGTTTAGTACTTGATCTTTTGGTTAGCACTTTAATGCTTGATAATAAATATAATCTATGCAATATAATATCACCTAACTATGATAGATCTCCTCTGTCTCTACTCACAACTCTTCACTACACTACTCAATTTCTACACTCTAGTTCAACTCCTAAACCTAATCTCCACACACATGCACCCATACACTCATTCATTATAATTTAGGTCCTAGACCCTCCTTATATAGATGATTGGGTAAACCTTCTAGATCCAAATCAATGATCTAGAATCAATCCTTTCTTTTCTTAGTCCTTTCATTTTTAAGATTGGTAGATTCCCTTGCCTAGGGATTAATGATCTCCCTTTTAATGCATAAGCACCACCTTAATTACCTCGATCTTCAAAACACATTTCTAACGCAACAAAAATAGTTATCATAAGATTTTGTGTCATTCCAAACAATATGTGAAACTATATTACTTGACACTTACATCACACTGATACTTGGCATAAACTATTTCTTCCCGCTATCCCTTGGCCTTAATTGTTCTTGGCATGAACTAAATATCTTGACCTCTATATCACTCAATGTTCACTGATATCTCAAACTAACTCATTATTCACTATTATATCTGATAAGCTCAATGATTACTGGAGTACTCGATGACCATTAGTGACTTGGAATATGTACAAGTCTTCATTCCTTAGCTTAGCTTATATAAGATGACTTGGTTGCAGTGTTGATTGAATAATCCTGCTTTGTGAATTACTAAATATTTGACACCAATAGATAGTATGGCTTATGGATCATAGTTTGATCCTAGGAGTGATGAAGTAATGCAGGAGCATCCTGGGTTGACACATTTTATCCTACTCATATGTTTTCATTCTACCAATTGCTTCCAAGTTGTAGTCATTGCCAAGTTGTAGTCATTTTCAAGTGGTAGTAATTATTTAGTATTGATCGAGTTGACATTTTTCCAAGTCATGTTAACATGATGTTTATCATGTTATCCCATTTATTTTGTCAATATTGATTGAGTTGTTTAGTGTTGGCCAAGCTATTTAGTCTTGGTTGAGCTATCTAGTGTTGACTGAGCTATCTAGTGTTGGTCAAGTTATTAAGTATTGGTTGAGTCTTGCTTCATGTGCTAAGTGAGCATGTTATTTCTTATGCTTGATTCCTTCTTTGACCAAGTTTTTCTATGATTGGTTCTTAGTTTGAGCCAATTGATGTATTTAATTTTGATCATGAATTTAAGATTTGGATCTTGTCTTGGGATGAGTGCCAGTAATTATTTAGTATTGACCAAGTTGAGGCTTTCTCAAGTCATGTTAACATGATTACTTTTGTGTTACCCATTCATTCTATCAGTATTGATCCAGTTTTTCAGTGTTGACCAAGCTATTCAGTCTTGGCCAAGCTATCTAGTGTTGATTGAGCTATCCAATTTTGGTCAAGTTATTTAGTGTTAGCCAAGTGATCCTTCATGTGTCGAGTGAGCCTTTTATTTTCTTATGCTTGGTTCCTTCTTTGACCAAGTTTTTCTCTGATTGGTTCTTAGTTTGAGTGAACTGATGTATTTAATTTTGATCAGAAATTTAAGGTTCAAATCTTATCTTGGGATGAGTGTAAACCATTTTGATTTCAACCTTTATATTATGTAATGATCTAGAATCTTTTATAAGTCATTTTAGAAAGTATAAGTAGAGGTATTGGGTTTAGTTTAAGGGGACTTAAAGAGTAGAGTGAATATGTTTCTAGAATTACAAATTTGAAGTTGGATTGTAGATCTTGAAGTTATATTTTGTATTTGGTTGTAATCCAGAAGGCCTTATAGATGGGAATGTATACTAATAACTTGATGAAAAAATAAAATTCTTTTTCTCTCTCTCTCTCTCTCCTTAGTTTTGTTCTCTGTGAGTTTCATTTTGGTCTGTTTACTCAGCAAGGTGGTTGAATAGTTAAGTGTGGCTTTGGCCCTACCTATTCAATTTACTCCTTGCACTAGGTGGTATTAGAGCTTGAGGTTCATCCTTGTGGATATTAGATCATGTAGAACCCTAAGTTGAATTTGGTTGTAGGGTTCCAAATCTATAGATTTTACCTATAACTTATAGAGGGTTACGATCTTGCAGGACCCTATTTGTAAAGATGGTTCAAGGTAGAGGAAATATTGACACTACTATTATGGACATGTTGAGACAAATCATAGCTAGATTAGATGTTGTGGAGACAACCCAAAGGAGAGGAGAAAATCTTGATGATGTGAGTGATGATGAAGCAATAGCACCAAACCCTAATCCAAAACCTGAAGAAGATCAAGATGAGGAAAGATTGTTGAGAGTCTTGGCTAGGGCACATTCAAAGACTATTGTAGAAGTTATTCCTTATGATGGAAAATTGGACACCAATGTTGTATTGGTATTAAATCTCTGATATGGAGAAGTTATCTAAGTTTGAAAACTCTCCTGATAATAAAAAGGTAAAAATTGCATTCACTAGATTGAAGAGGTTGAACAGGTATTGAATCAAAGAGTTGGTAAGCACAAGAAGAAAATATTATTGTGAGTACTTGGTGAAGTGAAAGAAAAAACCATTTGAAGGTGGTAAATGGATTTCTCAATCTGAGTTGGATTCAGCTTAGGTTGTAACACTTGCATGATTCTACCCTGGTTGTCTGATGTAGGAGCATCTTAGGTTGACATGCTATTCTTCTCATCTGTGTTCATTATGTGAGTTGTTGTCAAGTTGCAGTCATTGTCGAGTGCCAGTGATTATTTAGTATTGACTGAGTTACAGTTTTCCCAAGTCATGTTAACATGATGGTTGTCATGTTATTCCATTCATTCTATCAGTATTGATCAAGTTGTTCAATATTGGCCAAGCTATTTAGTGTTGGTCGAGTTATCGAGTGTTGACCAAGCTATCCATTGTTGTCCAAGTTATTTAGTGTTGGTTGAGTGTTCCTTCATGTGTCAAGTGAGCATGTTATTTTTTGATGCTCGGTTCCTTCTTTAACTAAATTATTCTTTGATTGGTTCTTAGTTTGAGCCTACTGATGTATTTAATTTTGATCATGAATTTAAGGTTCAGATCTTGTCTTGGAATGAGTGTAGATTGTTTTGAGGTTGGTCTTTCTATTGTGTAATGATCTAGAATATTTTTAAAGCCATTTGGAAAGTATAAAAAGAGATATTGGGTTTAGTTTAAGGGAACTTAGAGAGTAGAGGGAAAATATTTTTGGAATTGCAAATTTGAGGTTGGATTGTAGATCCTAAAGTTATATTTTGTATCTAGCCATAACCTAGAAGGCCTTACAATTGGGCATGTATGTTTATAACTTGATGACTCAATAAAAATTGTTTTGTTCTCTCTTCTTGGTGATGTTCTCTATGTTTTTACTTCTGTTGTGTTTACTTAGCAAGGTAGTTGAATAGTTTGATGTGCCTTTGGCCCTACCTATTCAATTTACTTCTTGCACCATGAAGGTATATTTCTTGGTTATTATACAAAGAATAGATGTTATAATCATAGACAAAAGAAGATTGTTGAAAGTGTAAGTTTAAGAGTTTTTGAAAGGTTTTAGGTGCAAGAAAGAATACTTGATTATGATTCAAATGACAATCAAGCTAGTACAAGACAAATACCTACAATTAACCAGAGTATAAAACAAGAACAATCCTTTGAATTTTATATATATATATATATATATATATATATATATATATATATATATATATATATATATATATAAGATGAACCTAGAGAAGAACAAAAAGAACCAAAATATGTTGCTAGGAATCATCATAAAGATCAGATCATTGGCATCACAAACAAAGGAGTAATGACAAGAAACAAGGTAAGAGAAAAAAAATTGTTTTCTTTCATAAGTTGAACCTAAAACTTGTAATGCCCTGCCTAGAGATCCTTGAAACAAGGATAAAAATACACTAACATATTTGTTTTTTAAATAACACTCAAGAAGAAAAAGTTTGCAATAGAAGACTAAGCACCAAACCATAAAAGATTCCCAAGCATTTTTCACTCACAAATGCATTAATTTCCACCTACATGAATTAATGATACAAATTTCATTCCTTTAATCACACTAACATAATAATCAAGGTCCATTTTAAATCCAAATTACAAATTTCCTATGTTGTTAATCAATACAAGTTCATTTACCATTAGGAATGATAAAACGATGATCCTTTTCAATGTTCAAGCCCTCTGTATCCCATAGGTGAACTACTAAGGTTTAGGGAGAAGCAACTCCCAAAAGGGTATCCAAAGCACCTAACTACATCCAAAGAGAAATTCAAAAGGTTCTTTCTAAATGGGGTAAGTTTCAAGACAAGTGTCATAGGATATTTTGTCCTAAGCCAAGTGATACATTTTCCTACTAGAGGTGATACTTCACTAGCATTGTATGATTGACCATAGAAACACCATGCAATAATTTACCAATATTGTACAATTGACCACATAACTATCAAATAATAAACCTTAGCATCATATACAATGAATCACATCATCGCATGACATGTTGACCTATTATCACCTAGTTTGCAACACAAGTCTAAAATGCTAACTTAAAAGGTAAAAGGGTATAAAACCTCCACATCTGTGAGTATTGGATCCATGAAAGTAGAGGAGTGAACACTTGAATTACTTATATGGATCAAAAAATCTACTTATACTAATCAAAGAAGTACATTTCTACTCTAAGACATGATATAAAACATCACAATAAGGCAATAGGAACCAATACATCACGTGCATTAGGAACACATAATTCCTAAGTAATCCATAAGAATAAAACAATATAATCAAGAAAATCTAATATTTTATTCTAACACATCTGTAATCCATAGTAATGGTAATAAGACATCCAGATAATGTAAGAAAGAGAGTACAAATACTCATCTAATACATATGCAATATCACAATGAGGGAACATCACCATAAGATACATCATCTAAACATGATATCAAAGCATAAAATAAATAACATAAATCACAAGGAAACATACATGAGAAGGCTAATGAATCCAAGTGAATGTCAAGCTCTAGCCTCAAAACTAGAAGAAGAACATCTATGTACACCGATCCCTAGTAGTGATATAGGTAGCTACAACTCCCAACCACATGGTACCCATAGTTCCACAGTAGTAGTACTGATAAAGAAAGTGACCCAATCACAATCACATAAGACAATCACCCATGGATAACACACACATCAATCAAAGTAAGATACCAACATCTATATGCTCATGAAGACAATGTAGTACATTAGTTCATTTTTCAAACACACTACATGATAACTATAGGACTCTAGTAGAGTTTCATTACTTTCCTTGAGTAGCACAAGTACTTTGCGCCTTTGTTCCAACTCCCTCAAGAGGCTAGAATCAAAGTGTATTTTTGTTCCAACTCCCTTAGGAGGTTAGATATGGTATCTTAATTCGAACTCCCTCTGGAGGCTAGATACACACCTTCATTTCAACTCCCTCAAGATGCCAAATGTTCAATAATATTAGCTTTCATTAAGTTTTAGTGTGTCATTTTTAAAATTTGGTTATCACTTGTTAAACCTCTTCACATTACCTTTTTGGTCACTTCCAAGTTGGGGTACACTAGAGCAGCCACTCCACATGTCTACCCTACATACCCATTATCATCATACAATGAGTTCTTGTAGTCAATGTGAGTTCCCAACCCAACCCCCAATTAAATAATCACTCTACAAGCCTATATGTAGAAGTTTGGGTTTCACAAAATCCTACCATATTCCCACGCACATACTCGTGTGTTGGCACAACCAATTTTACAAAAATAATAAATAGAACCAATATAAGGGTTGGATATGAGAAATGCAAAAAATTAAAAAAATATAATAATTAACTCAACTAGCCTATGTCTTGGAGTACAAATTTGACAAGAATCCCAATAATGCAATAAATTATCAAATATAACTTACTCACTCAATCGGCCTAAATATAGGATTATGGATTCGACATGAATACCAATTTTCATGAAATTAAAGCATGACATGAATGGAAACATTGAATACAATCCATTTCCACAATCTAAAAAATGTCACCAAAATCCCAACAAAATATAGGTGACATTCAAAATGAGGCAAGGGGTAGAGTGCCCATAAATTTTAAAGTTCTCAAAAATCAATAAAACTAAAAACCAATCTCGAGAATATGATCATGAGACCAAGGATCTAATAAAATTCACAAAACAACCTCAAAACTAGGAACTAACAAATCCAACAAGAATCACAAGTCCACCGGAACCAAAATGAAAACATGACTTTTAGCTCAAGAACTAAAATACCCTAGAATGTTTTATATTCATTTTGATTTTGTGATCCTAATAGTTGTAGAAAGAGCTAATAAATCAAATTCTTAACCAATCCACACACAACAACAAGTGAAAATTGGATGGCACACAAAATGAGGCAATGCCACAAGCACCCAAAATTAAAACATCTTGTAATTCGATGAAATTGAGAGCCCATTGAGAAAACATGCCTGAAATAAGGAAAATCAAATAAAATTTGACTTCAAAAATTACACACAAAAACTGATAACATAACAGTTCCAAAACTTGCATTTCTGATTTCTTACAATGATGAAATGCTCATCCCTAACATTTAGTAATAAAAAATGATGAATCTAATGTAATCTATACATGCAAGGTACAAAGGTAACTACAATGTTTTATAAGTTTCACATTGAAATTTATAATGACCTTTAGCATTGTTGTCAAAGGGGGCAAGTAAACTAGAAAGGGGGAGAAGTGTAACTAAAGGAGAGAATATATTGTAAGGGAGAATATGTTGAATAGAGAGAATAACCAAATGGAGAGAATATATTGAATGGGATAAGTATACAGATGAACCTAAAATAAGAGATCATGATCAAAGAGGGAGTACTATTGAAGTTTTGTTGTTGTTGTAGATACAGACCGGGTATCAGTTTGGAAAACTAGAATTACAAAGTTGTGTTGTTAACAATACATAAATTTGATTATCTTATGTAATGTTATGTAATGTAAAATCTTATGTTATATGTTGCCATCAATGCCAAAGGGGGAGATTGGTTGCCCCAATTGATATTGTAATTGATAGAGGAAGATTGTTAGGTGATGATGTTATGAATGTATGTAAAAGAGTCATATCAATTGTTATTTGTCATTGATGTCAAAGTCTTAATTGGCTAGAAATTATGCTAACTTGTGAAAGTACCATATCATTTGATTGATGAAGAGGATTTGAATAAAGTATGATGAAGTCAAAGTTAATATGTAAGGTATTAAATGAGTACTTAAATGAGTTGGACAATTATTATGTTATATTGATTTGATTGTTTTATAATCATGTTTTATTGAGAAGTATTGAAGATCACAATCTTAACCAAGTCACAAGGTTAATGAAGGGAGATTGTATTCATCGAGTGACTATAGTATTTCCTAAGAGATTGCAAAGAAGGAAGAATATAGTGTTGCCCAAGAAATTCAGTATTAACTGAGTCATATGTTGCTTGAGTAAATGAAATATTTACTGAATGATAGCTAGACATGAACAAGATTGAGAAATTAGAATATGAGGCCGACTTTTGGTAGAAATATGGAAATTTTGAGAAGGTCTTATGTGAGAGTCAAAGTTTGTTGCAAGATCAATGATGGAGAAAAATCAAGAAGGATTTGATGAAGGTAATTAAAGAAGGATAAGGTTGGACATAAACTTCTATGTAAAGTTATATTTTATGTGTCTGAATTCATTGTATGAAGGAATTTAGTTGTAAACCTAAGATTGATGATTTTGATAAAGAAGCAAAAGATGGAAGGATCAGGAAGCATTGATAAAAAATTTTGAGGAGAAAATGATAGTTTAGGTTATTGAGCTTATTTTGAAAAGTTGTGGAGTTGACTTCATCTTGCTAGCTAAAAGGTGATTATGCTGGAGTGTTAAAAGTTGTTGTGAAGAGAGAAGTTGTTGAAGGAGAAGAAATAAGTGTTGAGCCAAGTGAACTAGGTAGAGTAGAGAGAAGACAAGAAGAAGAAGGGTTTGTGAAAAAATCAACCAAGTGAGTAAAAGATAGAGAAGGAGAAAGAATAGAGATATGAACAAGCAAAGGCAGTTGTTATTCTTAACAGATCACTTTATATTGTTATTATTTAACCATTGTAGCATAAAATCTAAGAAGTGCTGAGTAGAACTAACAAGTTTATAAAATCCTATATGGTAACATCAATTAGTGGTGTTTGTAAGTCCTATAATTAGGAAACTTATTTTTAGTCCTAGACATGGAGTGATAAGGTTCAAATGATATTTTGGTGAAATCCTTTAACAAGACCACTTCAACAAAGTATATGTAACCTGTAACAAGATAGTCTCCTCATATATATCACTTCATAAGAGTGATTTTTTGGGTAATGTTGAGTTGTCATTTTGCACGATGCTTAATGATAGGAATTCTTTCGAACTCCTCTCTCTGGGATCAACTCCAAGGTTCCAGGTGATCTTGCGACCTACTAAAATCCTCTCAATTGAAGATGAATGCATTTTTTCACAAGGGGGCCTTTGCTAATTTGAACCAATTTCGAATAAGATGTTTGATCTGTTGTTTTGAAAAGTAACTACAAACTAGATAAATTTTTTGTATTTTCTATTTTTATGATGAATGTAATTTATCAATGCAGTTATATGAATTCCTATTCTAACCAAGTGTTAGCAAAGCAAATAAAAAAGATAAGGTAACAAGAGATTAAAGAAAATAACTTGAAAGGGAAATTCCTAATGGACAAAAACCATGGTAACAACACGTTTATGAGTTAAATCATCAAAAAGATTGGATAGGAAACCAATGAAAATAGGAACAGCGCTTCCTCAATTCCATTGATGCAATCATCAATGGGAACTTAGTAATAATTGAAATATTTTTCACTTCTCATCGAATTGCAAGGCCACAAAAGGTGCGCTCATGTGAGACAAGAAGCTATGCAAGAAAAATGGGTGATCTTTTCTCCAACTTGGTATATCAATGAAATTTGTTAACATGAGGCAAACACTAGAGCTAAAAGGTCATACAATCAAATAAACACAACAAAAACATTGGCTCCATTATTATTCATGAATATTCATTCACAAAAATAACACATTCTGGCAAGAATAACTATACTCAGAATGAGAGCACCAATAGAATATATTATTGCATCAAAATAATGGCATGGAGTACATATTACATCCATGTATTTATAAGAACACATCTCCTCTTTTTGTGTTGAAAGTGAGAGTTCTTAAAATGAAAATACATGCTAAAAACTAATTTAAAAAATCTAATTATGTATAAACTAACTCTCTAAATGGTGCTAAGTAGGTCTCCACCCTTGTTTATATCAATTAATGTGTGCATGAGCTTTTACATGACTTAAAATAATAAAAGAAGGAGATAATAAGAAGAAAGTTTCAAGAGGATCTGAGAATCACTAAAAGCTCTAAAAATGGAAGCTTGACCTTCTTTGGGTGTTTCTAGGAGTTGAACTTCTATCAGAATGTTTTCAGTCCATGGAAAGCTATAAATTAGGAATTAGAAGTTAACTATTAGTGCATTGCTACTTCATCAAAATTATCGACACACCTCTATCAATAGCACACCTATGCACCTTGCACAACTTTAGGGAATTTGTGCAAAGTGCTCAATTCACCAAAAAATCAAAATTCTATGTTTTGAAAATGGTTTCTAGGTTTTTCTCAAAAAAGGTTTGGGAGCACTCTTGTGTACTTATTTTGCCCTTTTTGATGATTTATACCCTCTTTATAGCCCAAATTATCATAGATTTGAACTCCTTTTGCTTCTTCTATCTGAACTCCAAAAGTACATGTGTTGAATCTTATCATTAATAGTTTCATAAGATGAGGAACTTGTTCTGGTTCATGTGTCCAACCTTTGTATCTTTGATCTTCAGTGTAAATTCATGAATCAAAGCTTGTGTGTGACTCCTTTGAAAGTGAAGGTTACCAAATTAGGTGAGATCTCTATTGTTGCTAATAATGAAGATGTTATGATAATCTGTGCACTTGCATGTTATGTGCCACACCTTCGTGTTATGCACACGTGTGCACCTTCATGTTATGCACATCTTCATGCACTATGAAGTCTATTCCTTGATTTTCTTCTTCTCTCTATCTACTCGATCCTTCCTAATTAGAGACCAAGTGATCTAGATTATCCAAAATGATCAAATGTGTGAAACTTTTTCATATCTTTTTTAGCAAGCTTTTCTAGGCCTTTTTAATTGACTTTTTCAAAGGTCTTCTACTCAAAATTTCAAGTTAAAACTTTCACCAATCCTTAAAACTTGGAATTCAAAGGCTCACTATTTTAGGGACTGAAATTAGATTTTTACTTTTTCTTTCCAACAGTTTAAATGGATTTGAATTTTGAGCTCTAGGTCAGAAATTATGACCCTGACAAGTTATCCAATACCATGCACATGCAATATCATGAATATTTTTTGTGCTATGGATAATGAGGATGTCAATTTATCCACACAAAGAAGCAAACATTAGTTATCTTATGTTGAAAAACCTAAAGAGGACTCCACAAGACTTAGACTGACAAAAGATTAGGGCAACAAGAATCAAAATAGACAAGACAACAGATTTTTTCCCTCAAAAGCTAGTTTTGTGCACTAGTACACCTAGTGCACCTTCGAAGGTGTGCTAGTACACTAATTTGCCTTGGAAATAGCAAAGTGTGAAGCTATATAGTAGTACATGTACACACCTTGACAAGGTGCTCATGGTGCACATGTGTGCAACTGTACACATGCACATTAGTGCATTGTGAGGAGGGGTCTTATATAGGTGCCTGAGGAGGCTAAAGTGCACACCTCCATAGGTGTGCACCCCAAAGGGTGTGCATATGCATATGTGTGCATCCCTAGAGTGGGGGAGAAGTGCACATGTACACATTTGGTGCACCTACGCATGTGTTCAAGTGTGCATGTGTGTACTTTAAGCACATTTAATTCTTAAACTTGATCTTTTTATCTACATCTGACTGCCTAAACCTTCTTGATTAGAGACCAGGGTTTGACCTAGACCTATGGGAGGATCCAAAATGATTAAGGCTTTGAAATAGATGCCTCATAGAGAAATTTGAAACTAGGGGGTCTCCATTTTGTGACTCAAAATGGGGCATGCGTTGTGAGGCCACAACAAGTTTCCTATCCTAGGTGGTTTTTTCCTGAACAGGGTTTCCACATTAAATATTGATGACAAAATTGTGTGAATTTTATTTGTGTTGCAAGTTATTTTACAACTTTTTATAGTTTAACTACAACTCGGTAATAACTAAGTTATCACTAGGAAATAACTAGAAATTTACTAACATGTAATGCAAGGAATAGTTTGATAGCAATTTGAAAAGAAGTTGATGTATGAATTAAGTTTTATATTGGATATGTCTACCAAGTGATTGAATTTATTAAAGTTAATGTTGTTGATGTTTATGTTTACTTTATGGTAATGAAAAGTTTGAAGGGACTATGAGACAATTGGACATAATTGATTCACCCCCCACCCCCCCTCTTAGTTATCTAATAGGAGGTAATAGTTGTGATGGTTTCATAGGAAAAATCATTTGTGGTATTGTAGATGTAGTTAGGGTTAAGGATTGTATGCTCAAGGCATGCATTTGTGTTTGTGTCAAACCACATGGGGCTAGAAAAATGGAGTAGATATGCCTTTTTTTGATGCAAATAGATTGGTGATAGTGTTGGATAGGGTTTCAAGTGGCTCATTAGTGAGTATGGTCTAGGGAATCCATTTTGTATACCATGGTGTTTATTGTGGAACATGTTAGGATTGTTGGAATTCTTTAGAATAACTGAGAGGGGGGTGAATCAGTTATCCAAGGTCTAGATGTATAAATAAAACTTTTCACAACTTACTGAACCCATATCCATAAAAATTTATTATGCATGCATCTATTAGATCATACAACACTTAAACTTTGTAGGGTACTGTCCTAGGTCAAAACAACTTTTGAGAAATGTAAACATGAAACATAATAGATTCAATAAAATATTTGATACATAGATTTTACATGGAAACCCAATTTGGGAAAAACCACTAGTAACATGCTACTAATTCTCATTCTTCTGAAGTGATGCCCTATAAAAGGCCAACCCTGTTAAAGGTTACAATACACACTATTAAATGTGGCCTAGTTAGAGGATTTCAATCACCCTGTTAGGAGTGAGCCTTGTTAGAGGACTTTAGACCATTCACTAGGAATGTCACCTAGTTAAAGGATTTATAAATGAATGTTAGGTGAACCTTAATCGAACGGATTTACCCTAGACTGGTAAAATGATTAGAAAGTAATAGTAAGGCTTGATCTAGTAACAAATTACAACTCACTTGCAAATTACAGATCTTTTTTTTAGTCCTCCATTCTACTTGGCTTTCACACATTACAATTTTGATAGCTTATTCACCCTTCAAGCATTCATAATCTTAAGCCTTCTTGCTTTGCTTATCAATAGCAGTCTCTTTTGTTCAACCACTAAATAAAGCAATACCCTAGACTCCTTGTCTTCTTTAGGTTCTCGTACATGACAACCTTTGCTTCTAACCAGCTCTCTCTATAAATAAAGATTTTAGATCTTTTTCCATTCAACCTCAATCGTCTATTTTAGGGTTAGGTAGGATTAGGTAAGATATAATGAATCTAACCAATTTTCCATTTGGTTCTTCTATAAATTTCTTCTTCAATCCTCTTTGAATTTTCCACAAAATAGTTTACCTTGAATTTTGTGCCACCAACTCATCATAGTTATCTTCCACATGCTTCACATAATTCAAGAAAACAAAATAGTCAGCTTAGATTTGTCAAATCTATGATTTAACATGAATACTAGTACTCAACATCAATATGTTGTCACTCGACTTTGATACTGTTCTTTCACTTAGCTTCCACTAGTTCACTCAGTGAACACTAAAGTTTACTGATGCTTAGCATACACCAAATCTTTAGTTTACTAGGCTCCAACTAATTTTCTGCTAGGCTTGCACTAACTTTTCTTAGTACCTACTATCCACTTGGTCAAGCTCGGCATATACAATTCTTCTTACTTGTTCTTCTAGACTTAATTAGTGTATCCAACCTTTACAGGCTTAAGTAGATAATCAATACACTATATCATCACTATCTTAACTAATCTTTGTACTCCTTTTTCACACCATAACTCAACCTTTCCTCTAGGTTATCTTTTTATCTCATTTGATCAAATCATCTTCATCAATCAAACAAATGATAGTACTCAAATAAATTAAGTAGTTGTCTACCAGCAAGTAGTGGGTTTGACATTAGTGACAAAACAATTATTGAAACACGTCCTTATACTTGTATCAATCTTTTCTCAACAATCTTCCTCTTTGGCATTGATGGAAAACCAATACCAACAATAATACCAAAAAGAAAATAATTCCTTATATTGAAATCTCTTCATCTATCAGTAGCGTTCATCTTCTATATAGGCTACAAAATTCTGTTATGATCAATAGACAAACAACTCTTCCTTATGATTCCCTCAGTACTTTCTCCCTCTTACTAGATAGATGTGTACTTGTATTCATTTCTCTTTCTTTAATAAAAATTAGGTAAACTATCTCCATCTAAGTAGATATTTCATATTTCATTTTTTTATCTCTCTTTCAATTTCTCATTATTATTTCTCCCTCTTTGACAAAAATGCTAAAGAATTGTCATCTCAACATGTAGATGTTAGCAATTTTAGTTTCTCCCTCTATCACCTTTCTTGAGAGTGATCTTTTATTTTAGCTCTTTGATTACTTTAGGCAACTTGTAAAGTAAGATCCATTGCATCAATGTGTAAGATACAACATTTAGCTCTAGTTGATGCAAGGCAATATTCATGCTTCTCAAGCAGCTTTGGATAGGGGTATCACCCCTAGTTTACCTCTTAGATCCTCATGAGCATCCTTAGGTAATTCTTTGGTGAAGATATCAGCTATCTTCTCTTTTTTATCAGGGTCATAGGCTAATAGCTTTTCAACTAGATCCTTTTGTTTTTCCTCTAATTCCCCTAGTTTGAGGGTCAATGTCAACTCATTTTGTTTGACCTTGTATAAGAAACTTTAAAATTCTATAGATTTGATGAACTCATCATCTTCAATAATTTTTTTAGCTTGGATGACTCTATCATCCAACCTAGCAACTATCAATTGCAAGTTAGTCAAAGAATTCTCTACTACACTGCTCTATCTTGTAGGTAATTCTGCCTCATGTCATAAAAATATTGTCTTTTTCTTAGTATTAACTATATAGTCCTCTCCTTCACTTTTTCAAACATCTAGATAACCTTTTTCCTTTTATGTCCATTTTCCACACATGTAGAAGTTTCAGGCTCATCGTTTGTTACTTCCATGACAACATTTGGTTTTGGTGAATCAAGTTTTACTCTCCCCTCTTCACCCTCAGGCTCTTGTGGCATTTGTGACATGATGTGAACATAATTCTAAAGCATCTTCTCAAGTCTTTGGGGATATGGTGTTTCTAAGCAAAAACCCTTGAAGTCTAGATTTTTTCTCTTCAACTCCCTCTCCACCCTTAGTATATCTTCATATTTTCTCAATCTTTCATCAACTTCCCCTTTAGCTACAATGTTTTTAGATAAATATTCATGTGGAAACTCTTTATTATTTAGTAATGTATAGTTTCTAATCTCCTTCAGAGTTAGCCTTGAAAAACCCTTAGGACCATAAATTCTATAAGAGGTAGTGGATAAATTATAGTGTCTTAGATACTCATGAATATGGTCAAGAGACCCCTTTCCAATTAAAAAATCCCCTATGATGGCTTTTATTGTGCTCTATTTTTTTCTTATGTTGGTTTTAGGTTTCTTTCTTATTTTGTCCCCTTGTTTCAATTTTTTTCCTTTTTAGTTTTCAATTCTTTTTTAACCTTTTTTTATTTTATCTATATTTATATTTTTTGTGGGTACACCTTTTTATTTATATTATTTTTTTATTTTCTTTGCATTGCTTTGTGTGCTTCCCCCTTCTATTTCTTGAGAAAGGTCTAGTCTGCATATCTTACCATCCTGCACTTTCTCATCCTGATGATGGATCATGTAGTGTAATCTGAAATGTTGATGATAAATAAACACACAATCAAATCCAGAAAACTTTTTATTTTACAAATGGATTGTGGAAATTTTTTATTGTTAATAATAAGGTTCCTTTATGCAAGTTAGGGCCTAGGTACTCCCTATCCATCAAAATTAATTGCTACACAAATTGAATTATGGCTAGCCATGGAGGGATAAAATTTGGAAATATATAGGGAGGTTGGGGACAGGCATAAACTCTCATGACTGAAAATTCTTGGAATAAAAACACATGACCTCAATTATGATCCAGATTTATGTTTTTTGGCAAAAGGGTTGGCCTCATCAACCTTTTCAAAAATTCAGGGGCTCTAATCAACTAGTGATATAACATTCTCATTAGTATAGAACTAGAATTATTAAAGAAAGACAAGAAATCAAAGCACTGGTAATATTTGTCCCATACTCATGTTCGTCAATGTACTATCAAATATCCATTCTCATTTGATGTCTAGTCAATAAAATTTGGACTGAGATATCCAACATTATTGTACAATATCATATGCATTAACAATGAATAATGGTGGAAATTGAAGTTCCCCAATTCTCCTCTTTGTGTTGCTTCAATTTTTTCTTGCATCTTCTCAATAATATACCCTACATAATCATAGTCCATGTTATGAAAGGGGTATCGCACATCCAGGGCCATAATGTAGATCAGCCCATACACCACCTCAAAACCATCACTTCCCAGTGACTTATGCATACCATAGACTATTTTCTGGAAGTAGTTTTTGAATTTTTCTATAGGGAGTATCTTATTCACCTTCTCCAAAATATCTCCCTTTGATTTGAGGTTAAAAGGAATATGTTGGATCATCACCTTTCTAGTGTAGAAATTTTTAATCTTTTTGAATTTCTTCTGGAACTCTTCAATGTGAATTGACACACTCATTTGGCCCTCAAGCCCAAAAGTTTCAATAAATGAAGAAACTTTTGGTGTGCATATAATACTTATGTCATTTCTATGGAAAGATTTAGTAATAGGATTGTATGACTTTATTAGGTAATTTACCAAGTCTATGTTTACATATACCTCTGGAAATATAAGCTTCACAAGATTCCTCGTCCATGGCTTTGAAGATGGTGCTTTCTCAAATCTTTTGTTGTAGAAAAACATGAATAATTTATATCCATTGGTACCAAGGAAAATTTTGTCTCTTTAGAATGCATATGGATCTCTAAAATCATGGTCATTTGTTGAGATAACATTTGATGACTCAAAGAAAAATTTCATCCATTCCTTGGCATACTTGTTAGGTTTTCTCTACCTTGTCTTACCCACCTTTAACGTTGAAGTTTTAGGAACTTTCATATTCTTAGATTGAACTTCTTCTACCTCCATTTTAGACATCTTCTCTTCAATAAAGTCTTAGACTCTACAACTTTTCCTATAGTGCACTTAGCAATCTAGTATCTCTGCAAATTCAAGAGCTCAATAAACCTTCTTTTCTTAGCCATGGATAGCTGCTTTTTTTTTAGAGAATATTTTTATACGTAAAAATGCTTCATCAACCTCATTTATTTCATTAATTTTCAACATGCACAAGGCTTTCAAATCTAAAATCTAAATGTCACTTCTAAAAATGTCAACTTAAATGTCTAGTTAAGCACCTTTTACCTCATCTTTTCAAAAATTTGATTGGCTAAACCCTTCATCCTTTTCAACTTAGAGAAATCATATATGTTTTATGTCAAATTATGGTTTTTGATATTATGCCCTATTGAAATTTTGACCTTTTGTAACCCCATGTGTATGAAAAAATCAACCCTTCAATCTTATGCTCAATAGTTTATCGAAGCATCAGAGATCTCATCTACCATGCTTTCCTCTAAGTCGCAAACTTACATTGGTTGTTTATACTAATTTTGCATAGCATCAAAAACTTTGTTTACACACCTTATGATCTTATGATTAGCCCCTCCTATAGCATTGGAAGCCTTCCTTATATACCTTACAACCTTACACTTTAGAGTTTATCATAAGATGGGAGACCAAAATTGTTCATCTCCATTTTAACCATGATCATATGCTAACAGTCAACCAATTAACTTGTCTTAACTTTGGAAACTTCAATATTGTCCTTTAACTTAACCTCTCGATTATACACTTAGTACTTACTGTAGCATTAGAGGTCTTTGCACTTCATTCAACAATCTTACAATTTTTCTTTAATTGTAACTACGAAGAACTTAAAAGTCACATGCCCAATTTCTTTATGCCTACACACCAAACCCTTACATCATCAAATCGTATACATCTTTATAACTTGAAAATTATGGCTTATGATCTTATGCCTTCACCTTTAGTGTATTGTAGGAACATACTAACTATCACTCATGATGTAGCTTACACCTCTATGCTCTATCTTTAGACCATAATATTGAAAGTACTCGTGAACCTTTAGAAAATAGACCCACAGTTATATGTTTTCAACACAAGTGTAAGGTCAGGAAGCTTGACGAATGATTTTTACACCTTTACACTCAAATTTTAAGATGTAACATTGAGAGACTTTGAAATTTAACCTACAACTCCATGCTCAACCCTAGACCATAAGATCAAAATTAGGTTAGAAATATTTTGAATTAAGCTTGCAATTTTACTGCTTATCAAAAGGATTTAGGGAAATATAAAGGTTGACTATAGGATAGATTTTTTCTTGGCAAAGCATAAGATATATGATTGGAATATATTCATGGCCTTAGGGCTTAAATAAAATTTGGAAAAATCACAAGGTATGGACTTAACAACTTATGGTTTTCTTTTTTGAAAAAAGACAATAACATACATGAAAACCCTACTTGTAGAACACTTTTTACTTAATTTCAAAAAAATTGCATAGTGAAAATATAGGCTACCATTGGCTCTATCTATGGATAATGGATAGCTTTCATCCATGTAAGAATTCAATATTTCTGGGAGAGCAAACCACATACTTGATGAACTGACAACTTTTTTAGAGAGAAACACCCAACGAAATAGGGAAAACAAAAAATATATACAAGGATTTACAAGGTTTATAAATTTATAGAGATCTAAACTACTATTGATGGGGGAAAAAGTACCTTCAACATAAGTAATTTTTTAGGAATTATCCATGAACTGGAAATTCCATAATATCACTTGACAATTCTTTGATAAAATAAGAATCATCTCCCCATTTCTCATGAACCAGAAATGGGCCTAGCCAAATAGGTTCAAACTTCCCATGTTTACCCTTATCTTCCATTCTGGCATTCCATAGTAATACTAAATCTTTTAATTCAAATTTTCTTGCAAGTGCCCTTTTGTCATACAAGTGTTTTATCTGTAATTGCAATTTTGTGTTTCTAGTAGAGGCCTCTCTCCTAGTTTCATCTAATTGCAAAATATCATCTAGCCTAACTTGCATTTCATCTATTAATTTATCACCATATTTCTCAACAAACTTATACATTCCACTTAAGTTGTTTTGGGGTAACCTGGCTTGTATCCTATAAACTAAGTCAAAAGGTGCACAACCTATTGCCTTCTTGACTGTAACCCTATCAGCCCACAATGCTAAGGGAAAATTTGAATCCCAAGCCCTTTTTTTTTCATTTAATATCATCTTTATGATCTTTAATAGGATTTTATTGCTATATTTTCCCTATCCATTCCCTTTGGGATGATAAGGAGATGATGTAGATCTGGTAATACCATAATTCTCACAAAAAGCTCTGTATTCCTCACATCTAAAACACATAGAATTATCTATAACAATCTTATCAGGACACCCAAACCTAATAATAATATTATTTAGAATAAAATTCATCACCACCTTACTTGTTGACCCCTTAGTCAGAATTGCTTCAACCCATTTTGTAAAATAATCAGTTGCTTCTAGGATCCATGAATGTCCCCCACTTGATTTGTTTGCAATTTCTCCCATGAAGTCAATTCCCCATTTCTAGAATGGTCCTTGCACCTCTATTGGTCTTAATGGAAGGTTGCCATAAAATTTCAACTTACCAATGAATCTCTGATAGGCATCGCACTTCCTTACAAGTTCTTGTGCATCCTTAAACAATGTAGGCCACCAAAATCCAACTCTGATTACCTTATGAGTTGTCATTTTAGCTATATCATGGCCTCCACACACTTCGTTGTGTATTTCATCCAGGATTTTTGATGAATGTTTCTCATCAACACATTTCAACAATACAATTTCTATGTTTCTTTGCCATAACTCCCCTTTGATAATCACATATTTTATGGCTTGTAACTTCAATGCCCTCTTCTAGTTATTACTCATTTCTGGTGGACTTTTCATGTATTGCAAGTAATAGATTACATCTTTGTACCATTCACAAGCATTGATATCACACAAGTAACTTTTGCAATCACCATCAAGTTAGTTTATTTGATTTGCTTCCAAATTAGTCTTTGCCATTAATTTTGAAAGTCCTTGTCCCCTTATGAGCTTAGTAATTTGGATGTCTATATTGAACTCTTGGATCCTATTGATCCATCTGCATCTTCTTCCTGAAACTTCTTGTTGAGAGAATATATCTTTCACTACAACACTAGGATCAAAAGCAATCGCAGTAGCTCCCATAAGATAACACCTAAATGCCTTTACATCTTTGACTAACGCATAGGCCTATTTCTCATTAATTTCATATCTTAACTCTACAACCTAAAGATATTTGCTAAAGAATGTAATTGGTTTCTCAAATCCCTCTTTATTTTTTTTGTAACAATATTGATGCAATAGTATGAAATGCAACAAAATAAAATATATGCATTGGCTTGGAATAATTAGGAGCTTTTAAAATGGGGGTATCTTTAATAGCTTATTTTATTTTCTAGAAAGCATTAGTTGGCTCACTATCTCACTTAACCTCAGATCCCTTCTTAAGCATTTCAGAAATGGGCCTAGTTACTTCTGCAAAGTTTGTAATGAACATTCTAAGAAAAATTATTTTCCCAGAGAAGGATTGAATACCTTTTACATTCTTAGGCTTTTGAATCTTTTCAATGGCTTCCACCCTCTCAGGGTCTATTCTTACTCCTTCTTTTCCAACTAGATTCCCTAAAATTTTACCCTTAGTAACTCCAAAAGCACAATTTCTTGGGTTTAACAAAATACCAGTAAATACCTTCTTAAGATACATGCAATTATCTTCTTTCTTCTTAGAATAGGCAACTAGGTCATCCTGATATACTAGTAAAAACTTATCTATGATGTCTGCAAAGGTCACATTCATAGCTCTTTGAAAAGTAGCACCAGCATGGTTCAAGCCAAATGGAATCCTATTGTAAACATATGTCCCCCAAGGTGTTGTAAAAGTAGTTTTGTACTATTTTGATTCTTTTACAACCGCTTGGTTATATCCTAAGATATCATCCAGTATTGACATTAACTCTCATCCAATGACTCTCTACAACATGGCCTCCGTATTTGGAAAACCATAATCATCTTTCAATGAAGAAATATTCAAATTTCTAAAATCAACACACAGTCTTATGTATACATTCTTCTTTCTAACAAGAACCAAGTTAAACACCCAAGAATAATGTTTTATTGGCTTAATAATTCCAACATCTCTTAATTTCATCAGTTCTTGCATTTTTGGTGCCAAAGTTGGATTAATAGGCCTCTATTTTTGTCTGAAAGGATTAGCTCCTTATTTCAATGGAACTTCATGTTGGAACAAATCTTCTTTATAAGATTTTACATCATCATAAGACCAAGAAAACATATGCCTATACTTTCTCAACAAATCAATCAAAGTCTTTCTTATTTCATGACACAATGTCTTACCAATATGTACTTCTTAGATGTATCCTTAGTTCCAAGATTTACCTCTTCCAAATCTTTTGCATCTTTATCCTTAGTGTTCAGCCTAAATCTATCCTGACTATCAAAAATGGTTTCTAATACAACCAGCCCCTTTGAGATTTTGTTTATTTTGAGCCAAACAACTACCTTGCCAAAATAGTATCCTTACCTTCCATTGTCTCAACTGATGTTGCACAATCAATCTTCTGACCAAAGAATTGATCTTCAAAATTCAAAAATCTTATAATCTCTATCATTTTCAAAAACTTTCTAATTCTAGATATTATTAGGTATAGATGGTCTAGTATGTACTTCTACCTTTGATATGCTAGAAAATGTGACATCATCAAGCTTTATAGCAATATTTTCTAATAGATCGGTCATCTTGTTATTGCTTCTTTCCATCCAAGCTATACCAAATTCATCAAAACCCTCTAACATGTCCCATACAACATTCCTATATTACTTCAACCTTTTATTCTTAGAGATATACACTTATTTCACTTGGGAAACTATCAACTCAGAATCACCAATCACATATAAACACTTAATTCCATGCTTATAGACTAATCTCAAACCTAGTAGCAAGGCCTCATATTTTTCAATATTATTGGTACATGGAAAGCTCAAAGTAAAAGAAAACTTACGAGTAATTCCCTCAGGAGAAATTAGGAGAATACCTACACTAGATCCATCCTTCCAATATGATCCATCAAAGTACATAGTCCATAAACCTTCCTTCTTAGATTTTGAACCAGCTTCTACTACAATAGATGGTTTGACAAATTATTTTTCTAAAACCAAGACTCCTTCCCTGAATGAGTTAATGTTAGTGTCCACAAAGCATGTCATCTCATCATCAAAATGATGCCCAATCATATACATACTCTTTGGTTCTCTATTGATTTTGACTAGTTTATCATCAATTTGAAATGTTGTATGAGATAAATCAAATTGTAGGCTCCCACCCATTGATGTACTCCACTTTCTTGATAATAACATACCATACTAGGGTAGGATGTGAACAACTAGGACATGCATTGTCAATTCTTTATCAAGATAATAAGATAATCTATAAGGTACTGCACTTATTGTCCCTATAATAGTAACTTCCCTTTGATCCATTTCACATCATCTACCTTGGGTGGTATCTACTTTTATCCCCAATTCTTTCATAACTTCAAAAGGCATTACTGTATTAGATGCACTTGAGTCTATTATACAATTTTTCAATGTTTTCCCATTTACTATAAGTCTCAAAAATAATGGGTCAATATTTCCTAAACATTGATTCACTAAATCATCCAAATACATGGGTGGGATTTGAGACATAACTCCCTCCATTCCTACCTTTTCCCTTTTTCCATCAAAGTTCTCACTTGAAATACATTTAAGATCAATGTTTTCTTTAACATTCTCAACCCATGCTATTGCTTTATCCTTATGTTATGGGATTCTTAATAATTCTGAGAGTGGGACTTTTACTGTAATCTGTGATAGCATAAAAAACATATCAACAGGAGGGGTGGGACAAGTATCTATTTGCATACTATTTGTCTCTTTGTGTTTATCAGAGATAACAATAGCACCATAATTTTTCTACTCTTTATTTTATGTAGCATTAGATAACTCCTCTCCTTCTTACTTTCCATCTTTATTTTGAGCCTTGGGAATATTGAAGCATCTACTTTCTTGGGTTACCATTTTTTTCTCAAATTCTTGATCTTAATGTCATATCCATCCTTAGGTTTTCTTATTTTAGGCTCCTTAGGATCTATTTTCTTGACAAAAATACTAGCTTCTTTACCCCCTTCATTCTTGGATATCATACCTCTTGTTTGCACTTGTGCAACCATGTTAGTAGTGATCTCATCAATCTCCTCTTTAGTAGGCCTTCTCAATACTACTTCATCCTTTGAGGAAGTCATATTGCAAGTCACATCATTTATTTCATCTTTATCTATGAAGACCTACTAATGTATAGCATCATGAATTTGTCTTCCAATATTTACATCATTATCAGCATCATCACAATCAAATATATCATCATAATAGGATTCGGCCATGTTACAACCTATGTCATCATTATTATCTTCTTGATCAGCTTGTTCATCATTTTAATTCTAAGAACTAGAAAAAGAAATAGCAACAACACAATGTTCTGATGAGTGTGGTAGTTGGCATACTATACACCATTAAGAATCATCTTCCATATTGACCAGATCTCTTTGCAAAGGACCAAGGGTGACTTTCTCATTTGTATTTTTTGGACGAGGAAGAATAGGTCTACCATCCTTCCATTGGGTATTGTAGGGATAATTCTGTAGCCTACGTTGCCTATCATAGTTTCCATGGAACTGGGATTTATCTGTAGGAAGGGCTTTTTCATTTCTATTTGTGGGGATTTTGAGATCTTTAATGTCATTAAGGACTTGATCCATCTTTTATACCTTTTTTTCTTATTTCCCAGAGGTTTGTGATCTTCTTTCTATTTTCCCCTACTTTTAAACAATCTAGGGTCCTCCCTCTTATTTCCCAACTTACCAGAGATCTTCATGTTATTTTCAATATGTATTGCAATCCTAAAGACATCTATAAGAGCTCTCAGATATTTATCTATTAACAAGCATCCCATCTTACCTTATCATCAAGTCTCATAACTTAAAACAATTTTTACATCCCCTTTTGAAATCTAGCATTGAATTCAGGGACTGGTTCATTTTGGAGCTTCTTTTTATTGTTGAGCTCATTCAAAATAAAACTAGCATTTGGTTTATTACCATATTGTTCCTTAAAACAATGTTTCATCTCTCTCCATGAGGATATAGATCCCTCAGGAAATATCTTCAACCACTCCCTTGCATCTTCAATTAGTGATTGCACAAATAACTTCATAACCACATCTTCATGCTCAACTTCATAATCATTTAGAAAATCTAGAAAACATCTCAGATGATCCTTACAAGTAATAACATTATTTCTAGATAAATTTGCCATTTTTTTTCTCAATTCTTATACAATAGTATTTGGATATCCAGGCATCCCATTAAAACATAGCTACCTATATTCTTCTAATTGGAGTGGCCTCCTTTGTGATCCTACCCCAGCTTGACCACTAGAGCTAGATGTGTTATTTGTACTAGTATTTGCAATCATCTTAACATCAACATCCACTTTCTGAGAAGATGAAGGGGGGACATTAAATGTAATAGTCTTATTAGTACTAGTATTTGGAATGGAGCTAGAAGACATACCTATTTTAGGATTTATTTATGTTTGAACATTAGAGATGTTATTGATAAAATGGATTCTCCTTTTGAAATCTATGATATCAGCCTCATTCTCCACTCTTTCCAACTCCTTTGCCAAATTTGCCCTCTCTTTTCTTTTCTTTGCCAATTCTATATCAAAAGATGACATAGTTTCTTGAACTAGTATTACTCTCATTGGTTCTCTTATTATAATACTAGTCACCTTCTACTTGCCTTTTTCCTTATCAGTTACATAGGATTCTTTATTCTTGTCTTCATGAGGCTCAACTGTTATAGGTTTGTAACTTTGCACCTGTCTAAAAATAGGACCTTCCTTTTCAAATTCTTGGTTTTTCAATAAATATTCTCATTCCTTTCTCAAGTTAGAAACATCATCTAACATTGTGGGTTGCCAAGGAGTAGCAAATCTCTTGCTCTTTTATTTTAGAGGAGCAATGCTTTTGAGTTTATTCTTTCTTTCCTCTATCGCTTTCCTTCTTTCTTCTTCCCTTTCTTTCTAAAGATGTCTTTCTATTGCCAATTTCTCAACAAATTTCATTCTCAACATGCTCATATCATTTGGATTTGGTCTAATCTCCTCAAAACTAGAAGTCATGTATTTATCTACAAGGTGTACATGTGTTGACTCCTTATGGGAATGATTTGAAAGGATAGGGTCTTGATGGGTATGGAACAAATTATTATTTCTCCTTTGTTCCACATTCACTGGGTCTTGGTATATTACCTCTTGACCTATGACTTTTGGGGTGTCATAAAAATTATCATCAGAGAGCTCACTAATAGACTTAGAACTTTTGGAGGAAGACTCCTTTTCACTGACAGAATGATGAGACTGTTTACTAATAGTAACGTGTTCCTAAGGGTTTGATTATCTAAGTGGTTCACTCTTCTTTTCTGACCAACTCTTCTTTCCTTTAGGAGGAAATTGTCCTTGGAGATCTACTTTAGGATTCTTCCTAACATATTCTTGAGTATTCTTTCTCTTATCTATTTCTTCAAACTAAACTTTGACACTAGTTTTTTAACCTTTGATTCGCCACCCACTATATATGGGAATATAATTTTGAAAGAACCAAAATCTCAAAATATTTAGTCACCTTCACCTAATGCATAGGGCTGACTTCACTAAACAATACTCATAAAAGAAATATTTGGACATATAACATTTTTGTCTCACCAATAGGAACTCACAAACACTATGATAAATTATAAATTATCCAATAGTACTCCCCAAAAGAGTTATCATTTTGATGGAGTTCTAATTTAACAATACTAGAAGACAAAAAATAATATGATACCTATGGCTTAGCTACTTCCCATGACTGGCACATGCTATTTGGATATGGACCAATTAACAAAGCAATAATTCCTTCTACACTTTAGGCTTTGCTAACCAAGGTGGGTTAACCTAGGGATCTCAACCATTCCTAAACATTATCACACTACAAATCCCTTATAGTAGATTTGGTCTCTAAGAATTCTTGAAATTTGCAATTGACAATAAGCTTACAACAACTAACTAAAACCTATTAAACTTTTCCAATAAGTGATGACCAACATTGAACCTCATCTCCATAAACATCATAAATTGTATTTAAAATAAAATGAATGATTTAATGCAAATTATGACTATATTTCTTGATTCTCAAATCTTGACCAATGCCTTAATTCATTGTTACAATAGACTCACACCAATGAATTAGATCTATTTAATTAACTTGCAATTGAATGTATCAGTTGTTAAACCCTAAACTCCATACTTACACTATCCCTTCCACACATAAATGAACCTATCACTTCACAAAAGCATTTAATTAACTCCTTGAATTAAAAGCAACAATGAAGCAATATACAATTCATAGAAATTGCATTCAAATGAAAAGAACTTTGTTCATTTATTCTCAAAGTCATAGACACAAAAAATGGAGATAGAATTTAAAATGCACAGATATCCTGTAACTGCTCTTTATATTAATCTTCTTGAGAATGATACATATCTCTAATATAAGACTCTAAATTTAAAAAAGAACTAAAACCATTATTTCACTTAATTTCTTAAATTCTAAGAGCACAAACTAGAACATCATAAAACTAAGCATGAACCATGGAACGACTTGAAATGATATTATCATCAAAATGACTCAAAATTTGGACCCTCACTCTACATCTTGGAAATCCTTTCATAGAATAAGGATTGCAACAAGATTTATATGGGAGGGACACATGTCAACATATGAATCTTCAAGTAATTATAGAGAAAGAAAAATATTCTCCTTACATCAAAATGTTGGCAATATGGTTACATTATTGGAAATATAGAAGGAGTAATTGAGAGGGGAGGGGTGAATTAGTTACCACTACAATATATCCCAGATCCCTTAGGTGTCAAATAAAACTAATTGAAACTATTATTTAGTATACACACAAAAATGTTGTAACTCGATAAATGCAGAGTGATTTACTTTTAGTTGATCTTAAACATTCACAGTGATTAATTTGCAAGCATAAGAGAAAAAACATGAACACATGAGACACAAGGATTTAACGTGGAAACCCAATATGGTAAAAACCACCAATGTAACTAGTTACTATTTTCACTCTTCTAAAGTGAGCCCTATTAGGATCCAACCCGTTTAAAGGTTACAAAACACACTATTAGGTGTGACCTTATTAGAGGATTTAATCACCCTGTAAGTAGTGGCCTTGCAAGAGGTCTTAAAATAATTTAATGGAATTGTCACCTTGTTAGAGGATTTATAACTGGATATTAAACCAAATCTGTTAAGAGATTTAGATCACTACTACAATGGTAAGAAAGTAACAATGAAATGACCTGATTGTGATGCAACTGAATTGTTGATTATAGATCTCTATTCTGCTTCATACTTGATCCTTCTTGATCAAAGAATACTTTTTTGCTCCACAAGGATACTTTCTTATCCTTCAGGTTCACTCAAATTCTTTCCTTCTTAATTCAATCAACTCATTTACACACACTAAGATCTCAACTTGACATTTTATTTATATCCTCCATATTTCCAAGTTGGCTCAATTAAAAATTACAATAACCAATAATCATCACCATAGTCGGCTAGAAACAATACTTAAAATAATTAAGCTTCTTATGTCAAAACAAAAAAATCCTTCATTGGCCGATCCTGCTCAGTAAATACTAATTCTGAGACAATTTCCTGTGTTAACCAATAGAAGCTTGGTTAACACTGCGAACATGCAAAAATCCTTTGGCAATTGAGTGAACACGATGAACACTGACTCTGTCCAACTTCCTTCGCTAACCATGAGAACTCAGTTAACACTTATTCCTACTAGAATTCCTTCAATGCTTGAGTGAGCTTGGTAGATACTATCTTCATAGAGTAATCTTCAGGAACGCTCGGTAGACAAAGAAATTTGTCTAGTTGACCAAGTGAGCTCGGTAAGAACTGACTGAAAATTGATATGACATTTGTGTAACATCAAAGGAAATGCATAATTAGACAATTGTAGCCAACATAGATAGATGTGTTAATGGTTGTCATTTATGGCAACATATATTCAACATTTCATTTATGCATTTAGAGATAGAAAATTATCTAAGTATTAGATAGTTCGCAGTAGCACAGAGAGAAGATTGGTGTGTATGGGCAACTCGTTGAGAGTTAGATCTTGCATAGTTATGGATAGCTCTATGATAGTGTCATGATGATGTATGCCAATGCATAGATGTGTATAGATAGTACAATGTGAGTTATGATTAAAATACCAGTGCAGGTATTTAACAGTGCAGAACAGAGCATAGCAAAGAATTGGATTGTACAGCATTAGAAATTATTTTGGTTACAAAATAATTACTAAGTTATGGATCTTTGACTATGTGGATATTATTCCATAAGCTATTTTTATATTTTTTCAAGCATGTAAACACATGAAAGTCGACTAAGCAGAGTTTTGTAAATATGCAAGGTATAAGTAAAGATCTTATCTAGCATAGATAAGTGTGCTATCTATGATAGACAAGAAAGTGTTATGTGATGTGAGCTATTGTACAAGGAACTTGAAATATTTGTGAGCCTTATGTGATGCAAGATTTGATGTTTGATAAGAGCAAGTATGAGTTATAGCAGTAAGCAAGTATTGTATGTATATCTATCTTGTGGAGAAATAAATTGTGTAATTATATGTTAGGGTAGTGGGCTCTTCTTACATACATTGTATTTGTTCCACAAACTCCTAACAAGGTTAATGCTTCTAATAAGGCCTACTCCTCTAACAAGGACTTGGGACACTATATGTACTTCATAGACTCCTAATAGGGTCAATATCCTTAACAGGATCCTATTGTTCAGTGAATCATCTAGTGGGTATCATCCCCACCGGGGTTTTCCCTTAGTGAAGGTTTCCCTAGTTAACAAACAATGGTGTTATAAGTTCTCTTTGTGCATGCTTATATTTACTATTCAGCATTGTTGGTTTACTTTCATATTCAAGTTATAAAGTAATTAAAAATATTCAATTGTAGGTTTAAAAGTTTGTAGAATACTAATTTGCTCCCCCCCCCCCTCTCAGTATTATCTATTTCTAACAATTGGTATCAGAGCACAATTACTTTGAAGAGGCTTAACAGCTTAAGTAAGATCCCAGTGAATATGGAATAGTTGAAGAAAAACCTAGAAGAAGCTCTTTAGCAGATTGACCTCCTTACTAAAGAAAGAGATCACTTGAATGATAGATATGAAGATGAAAAAGTATACATTGATAAACTGAAAGACAAGATTGATGATCTAGAATCTAGCAACGAATCATTTGTGCAGATTAGTGACAATGATGAAGTAGGACATCTTTAGAAAGAAAATGAGATCTTGAAACATGAACTAAAAATTGTTCAACTTAAGTTGAGTCTTAAGAAAAATAGTAGCAAGAATAAACTAGAACTAAAAATTGAGAATGTAGATCTTAGATCCCAGTTAAGTCAAGTTACATTTGAACTAGATACTATCAAGATTAAACATGTTGAGTTAGAAAAGTACAACATTATTGTGAAAGGAGAATTGATACAAGCTAAGCAATAGTTAGAGAACTTTACTCCAATAGTTAGAAGATAGATTAACAGATATTTCACCAGAGACCTTCTTATGACAAGACATGACTTGGATATCTGATTGGAGTAAAAATCAACAAAGAAAGTTGAAAGCATAAGAGAACTAGATCTAGTTATTGAATCCCCTAAGGAATCTAATTTGAGTAAGGTAGAATCAAGCACATCTACTAAAGTATCAAAGGAAGTTGACTTGATTTATTTTTCAGCTAAACCTAATGAGCTTAAGACAACAAAGCAAGTTGATAAACCTAAGCAAGATGAACCACCCAAGGAAGTAAGATGTGAGTTCAAAGGTGGATGCTTCATATGTAATGAGGTTGGACACATGAAAAGAGATTACACAGGTAATTATTTTAAACCCATTACTAATTTCTATTGTTATAATTGTCATGGTTATGGACATAAGGCAGTAGAATGTAAGAAACCTAAGTTTAATGGTAATAATGCAAATAGTAGAATGTCTAGGAATACTAACACTATGGGTAATGAAAGAGAAAGATCACAAAAGAAATCTAATGATGGAGAAACATCTAATGGAGAGAAGAACCATTTCATGTGTTACAAGTGTAACAAACCTAGACACATTGCAAGGAATTGTAGAGCACCTAAGAATCAAAATGGAACTAATCAGAGAAGAAATGCACATGTATGTCAGTTATGTTATAACTTCAGACACACAATGAGATATTACGGAATGGATAGAAGGAACTTTATTAGGAATTTGAATAAGAGAAGGAACAACACCATAAATGATAGAAGGAATGATAATAGTAGTGACAACAACCAGAAGGAAGTAATTAAGGAACATGTTGATGAATTCAAGGAAGCATTTGTGATAGCTAAAGATTCAAAAAGTTTTTATACATTTTTGGAAGAATAGTTCTTTGATGCATCTAAAGGGAAGTTAAAGTCATAGATTGTTCATGACTCATCCTACCTAAATTAAGTATTTTTAGTAGAGGTGGTACATCAGTTGGCCAGAACTGATTTTAGAGAGAGAGTTTTAAGTTGCAAGTCTTGATATGATCATAGTGAGCAAGAATTGAGAAATCAAGCTTACTAGTAAATAGAGATAGTATTTGAATATGTGGTAGATACACAATTAATGCATAGTGTGATTTGAAATGATTTAAGGATCACAAGAAAGATTATATGTACCATTTATTCATGCAAAGTATCTAGAGAGAATTGAAGAGTGATTTGACAAAAAATTTAAGTGCAAAGTGAAGATTGTGAACCGAAAAGTTGTAGAATCCTTAAATCATGTTTTTAAGGTATTTTACACAGTTTGAATCCAATATTTTAGTGTTTACAATTTCAATGGATAGTTAGAATGTGTATGATGTGAGTGATAGACCATGATATGAGTTTAAGAAACACGTGTTTATTTCATTATTGGATGATCCTTTGGGCACATTTTCATAGGTTTCAGAAAATGTGTTACATGTTGAGGATATAAGAAGTTATATTCACTACAAAATAGAGAGTATAGGCAATGATAAAATTCATCTAGACCTTGGAACCATGTGCAACAATGACTTATCCTTGAAGTCTGAGTATGCGCACCTAGAGGATTTGAATTTGGTAAGGTATATGTTTTATATGGAGTTTGACAATCATGATTAGACCAGAATCATTTTGAGTAGGGTACATGATGATATGTTGTGGCTAGGTGATGCATAAATTGTTATTAACAATGACCTAATTCACAAGGTCACAGGATTGAGTAGTGAAGGCTACAATCCTATTAATGAGAAGAATGTCAAAAAGATGGTTGAGACAAACCTAAAAACAAGTTTTGATGAAAGAAACATGAAGGTTGGCTCCATTCAAGACAAATGAGTAAGATTAATAAGCAAGATATTAGGGTACAAGTTAAACAATGGATCAAGGGTTAACTTGGTACCAGCTAGATTTCTACATGCAACTTATGTAATGGCTATGCAAGGAAGAAAAGTTAATTTGTGTGAGATTATCAAATTGCAAATATTGGATAACAATGCAACGATTAAGAAAACTAAGAACGTGGTCTTTAGATTTGAGTCCTTGTTGACTCATATGTTCTTCTATGCTACAAGGAAGTTTCTTGGATTGATAAATTGGGATAGCAGTGAGTGCGCAATGAAGATGGTGACTCAATGCTATAGATCTAAGCTAGAAAATGTCAGAGATGATGACATTGATAGGATGATGGGGAGTTTCTAGTCAGAAATGAAACTGAGGTATAGAATACCTCCCTCTATGGTAGAGAAGTACAAAGAATAATTATGTTTCATGGTGGAAATAGACTACACCTGCATGGAAGTGGTGATACCAAGAGTCAAGTTCATAGAGGCTATGGGTTATGAGACGAGTGTAGAACTCATATAAAGGTATGGATGAATTATACTTGAATCTAAGAAGCACACAGAATTCCCTAGATGGGGTACTTATGAAGAAAAGATTAGAATAGTACTTTCATAACTCTACAGCAAGGAAAGAAAGAAAAAGGTAGAGAAAGAGATAGATTCCATTCTCAAGGAATCTGGCATGACTCAAAAGGAGTTTGATGAGATTAAAGGTATTGCACTAGAGATTAAAGCTAGAGGATAGACTAAATTATTGGTAGTAACTCCCATTGTTGTTGTAGGACCTTTAGAAGGTGTAACAGTAGCACAACCTTGTGTGCAGGCCCCTATTGCACCTTATGCAGTAGTTACACAAGTGCAACCAAATAGAACAAGGAATGAACATCCTAGGAGGTGGACAAAGGTGGAAGCACCTATTGCACAGAGAAAATATGAGAGATTGGTTAAGGTAAAGAAACAACCTTCATCATCAGCTAAGAAAAGGGTCAAGCAGACCACCAATAGACCAAGGAAAGGGAGAAAGACAATGCAAGTAGGAAGTTCAGAGAGTTTTGAGGATGAAGCTAGAGATAAACTTGTTGAACAAGATGTGTAGGAAGCCATAAAAATAGCTGGAAAAAGAGCTTGGAAACCCAAGGTAGAGAATTTGAACATGCATAAATGATGATAATTTTGTATAGTTAAATAAGTATTATAGTATGTATATCAATATGGATAGAAGGTAGTTACAGAATGCTATTATAAGGAATATGATTTTGAGGAATAGGAAATTTGAGAACATACAAAATAAGATACCTAAAGACCTATACAATAGGTTAATCAATATAAATAAGAGAGTATTAGAAGAGGATCTAAGTATGAGGATCACTACAATAAATAAACTTTGTGATGTTGACTCTAAGGAGGACTCAGACAAAATTTTGAAGGGTACTGAGCCCTTGCTGAGGAACTTTAGAAGAGCAATTCTTTTGATGGGAGGCAACTATGAGGATGTAATAAAAGAAACGAAGGAGGCAATTGTAAAGTATATGACTATAATGCCTAAGGTGAGTGTGTAATCTAAGATTGATAGCCCATTATATGTTCAAGTACATACACCTTCTAGGGAAGAGGAAGAAGTAGAGGAGACACAGCAAGCACCTTCACCACCTCACATTGTGGTTGTTATGGGTATTGAATACATGCAAGAGGATAGTATGCACATAACTATAGACACAAAGGAGAATCCCTTTGCAAGATATGGAGAAAATATTGTTGGCAGTATCATTGCATACACTAGCTCAGATGAGGAAGAAAAGAAAAAGAAAGAGGAAGAGGAAAAGAAAAAGAAAGAAGAGGAAGAAAAGAAGATAGTTGAGAAGGAAGAAAGGAAAGAAGTTGAAAGGATAGCTAAAGAAAAGAAGGTTGAGGAAGAAAAGAAGAGTATAGAACTAAAAGCAGTTCCACTCATTCCTACAACAACTCCAATATAAACAATAGCAGCACCAACAGTAATAACAGTACCATCTGATGATGATCATCATCATCATAAAAGTTTGATAAGTACCTTAAGCAAGTTTTTTGAGAAGAAAAAATATGTAAAGTCTTTGGAGAAGACTCTAGCTAAAGTTTTGGATAGAATGCAGAAGGTAGTTACTATAGCTATAATAAATATAGACTTGTAGTCATAGGCTAAAGAGTCGGTGAAGACCTTTGATAAGGAATTCTCAACTTTAGCAATAGTAGCTTTAGTACAAGCACAGGCAAAGCATGATGCATCACTGTTTGATATAATATGCACCAATGTTAGAAGTGGTCTAAAAAACCTTAGATATGTGCATAAAAGAATTGAGAATGAGCTTAGATGAAGGAAAAAAGTTGTATGGAAAATGTGCAATGTCATATAGTTAACTATCAAATTTTGATAATAAGATCAAAGGCCACATGAGTGAGCTTCATACACTCACTAAAATATTACAACAACCAGAGGCCTGAATTGAAGATTTCAAAATTGAGATGGAGAAGATTCACAATGCTATCAAAAATATTGAGTTTGACAAGGAAAAGATATTAAGGAGATTATTTGTTCTCAGAGAATACTTATCACTCAAATTTATCATTTTACAAAGGCATTTGGAGGAGTGTCCTGTAGCTAAGACATCCTATGAAAATTTTTCCTATATTGAATTTAGCGTAGTTGAAGTGGCATCATATGCACTTTGTGCACTCATCAATATATCTCATACAGTAAAAGTGAACTGGAAGAAGGACTTTGACAAACTGAAATATGATTTTGCAAATTGCATTTCCAAAGTGACCAGCTAATCAATAGAAGGTACCAAAGTTTTACAAATACAGTTTTTGACACCTTTGCCATTGATTTCAAAGGGGGAGTATTGTGTAGAAGGAAAATTGTATAGTCGTATGTATTATATGTAAGGGGGAGTACACTTATGTACCTATGTATCAATGTAAAGGAGTGATAAGGAATGTAATGATCCATCAAAACATGAATAAAATTGTTATGTTTTGAAGGCATATGTGTGTAGTTACTTTTATTTATTTTTTGACTTTGTATGGCATTTTGAGATTTAGCCAATTTTCCCAAATGTTGTCATCAATGCCAAAGGGGGCGATTGTTGGCAATATGGTCAAATAGATGTGTTAATGGTTGTCATCTATGGTAACATATATTCAGCATTTCATTTATGTATTTAGAGATAGAAAATTGTCTAAGTATTGGATAGTTTGTAGTAGCACAGAGAGAAGATATGATGTGTATGGACAACTCATTGAGAGTTAGATCTTATGCAATTACAGACAGCTCTATGACAGTGTCATGATGACGTATGCTAGTGCATAGATGTGTACAAATAGTACGGTGTGGGTTATGATTAAAATACTAGTGTGGGTATTTAACAGTGTAGAATAGAGCATAGCAAAGAATTGGATTGTACGGCCTTAGGAATTATTTTGGTTACCAAATAATTACTAAGTTATGATGAGTTGACTATGTGGATATTATTCCATAAGCTATTTTATATTTTGTCAAGGATGTAAACACATGAAGGCTGACTGAGTAGAGTTTTGTAAATATGCAAGGTATAAGTAAAGATCTTATCTTGCACAGATAAGTGTGTTATCTATGATAGACAAGCAAGAGTTATTGATGTAAACTATTGTACAAAAGGCTTGAAAGATTTTTGAGCCTTATGTGATGTGATATCTGATGTTTGATCAGAGCAAGTATGAGTTATAATAGTAAGCAAGTATTGTTTGTATACCTATCTCATGAAGAAATAAATTGTAGAATTTCATGTTAGGGCAGTGGGCTCTTCTTGCAGACATTGTATTTGTTCCACCAACTCCTAATAGGGTTGAAGAAACTCCTAACAAGTTTGATGCTTCTAGCAAGGCCTAGTCCTCTAACAAGGACTCAAGACACTATATGTACTTCATAGACTCCTAACAGGGTCAATATCCTTAATAGGATCCTATTGTTTAGTGAATCATCTAGTGAGTATCATCCCTATTGATGTTTTCCCTTGGCCAGGGTTTCCCTAGTTAACAAACAATGGTGTTATGAGCTCTCTTTGTACATGGTTATATTTACTATTCAACATTGTTAGTTTACTTTCATATGAAAGTTATAAAGTAACTAACAATATTTAGTTGTGGGTAAAAGTTTGTAGAATACTAATTCACCCCTCCCCCCCACCCCACTCTCAGTATTATCTATTTCTAACACAAAATTCTCTACACTTTTAACCAAGAAAGAAAAGGAACAGTTTAAAATCTAACAACTGGCATGAAATGTTCAGATACAATCTTCATCTATTCTAGAGGTGTATCCACAACATAATGCAAAGGTAAGATAACCTGATATGATCTTTTTCCTCCCTCTATTTGTCTCTTTTGCATTCACTAGTTGTCATCTAACTACTTCCTGTGGGCAAGGCTTTAATCTCTCCAAATGCTTCTCACATGTAGATCTCTCTTTCTATGGGTCATTCAATGCCTCTAACTATTTCTAAATTATTAACTAATTTGTTTCATCTGGCATCTGTGATGGCTTTTGATTTAGTTACAAACTGATTAATATCAATTTCCACCTTAAAAAGAGAATCAATTAACTCATTAAAAGCCACCTCATCAACATCTCCATCAAAAATAGTTGTTACCCTTTCCAATGTCATAATTTGACCACTCCTACCAATCCTTTAACTTAATTATTTTTACTTTAATTTAAATAATTTGCAATTTTCTAGTAAAAAACAAATTCAACTCTTTCACAACTTCTAGCTCTTCTTTCACTATGAATATTTTTTTTGGAAAATCTGGCTTCTTATCCATTAAGAAATTAATCTCTCAAAGAATTGTACATTTGGTCCCCATTGGTTAAAGATTGGTGATAGCCATGTTAATACTTCTTGACAAATGTATTCCGCATTTTTTTAATGAAATGAAAATACTATGTGCCTACTAAGAAATTCTTCTTAAGACACTTATCCAATGATTCACCATAACTTTCAACACAGTTACCTTTAATTGATTTTTTTGTTGAGGAGTTTTAATTTCCATTGTGGCAACTTGAGGCTCATGACCTGCTTGCATTTCTTCTAAAATTTGAATTTTTTCTTCTTTAGTGGCATTTTCTAGCTCTTCGATTCTCATTTCAGCTTTATTCTCCTCCATAGCTCTAAGTTTATCCCTTAATGATGCAACTTCTCTTTCCAATTCTTGATTTCTTGCCTCTAGCTCTTTAATTCTCTGCTCATATACAATTCTTTTTCTGAGCCCTTCCTCATAGAGCTTTCTTGCATCAATGTAATCTCTAAAAGTTTGATCCAATCTTGTCTCAATCTGATCATCTTTGGCTTCTTTCGTTAATGCAAAGTGTTTAAGAGAATTTGAAATCTCTTCACATGTGGTATTGTCCAATGTCCACATTATTGCAATCCCTTGCACTGTATTTTGCATGTCCTTTAACTTTGAATTCTTTACTTTTAATGTTATGCTCCATACAACCAAGGTTTTTTTAATCTATGTTGAATCTAGTTCGCTTTTGCAACCCCTCAACACTAAATGCTTCATAAGATATTGCTTTGTCTTGACTCCTGATCTAATCTAGTACAAATGCCTTTTCTAGATCCCAACGAGGTACTAGAAGCATACCACTTCTTTTAACAAGGTCTCTAGCCTCAATAGGGGACATTTGTTCACTCTCAGGGTCATAGGCTAATAGCTTTTCAACCAACTCCTTTTATTTTTCTTTTGATTCCCTACTTTGAGAGTCAATGTCAATTCATTTTATTTAACCTTGTATAAGAAACTTTTAAATTCTACAAATTTGATGAACTCATCATCTTCAATAAATTTTTTAGCTTGGGTAATTCTATCATCAAACCTAGCAGTTGTCAATTGCATCAGTCAAAGAATTCTCTACTGCTACCAATCTATCTTGTAGGTAATTATGCCTTATGTTAGCAAAATATTAGCTTTTCCCAGTATTAATTGTATAGTCCTCTCTTTCACTTTGTCAACCATCTAGATAACCCTTTTCCTTTTGTGTGCCTTTTCCACCCATGTAGAAATCCTAGGCTCATCATATGTTCTAGTGAATTAGGGTTTACTCTCATATCTTCACCTTTAGGATCTTGTGGCATTTGTGAAATGATGTGGACACAATTCTTTAGTAACTTCTCAAGTCTCTAGGGATATAGTGTTTCTAAGAAAAAACCCTTGAAGTCTTGGTATGTGTTGTCACAAAAGGTTGCACCCTTGTCCAAAGTTTTACCTAAGGACAGCCTCATGAAACATGGAAATAACCTCCAAGATGTGAGACTTGAACTATGAGGTTGAGTCTCTAGAGAAGGTTGGTTTCCTCTACTATTAGGATGCACTTAAACTAATTTGAAGAGAAAAGGGGGGAAGGAATACATGAAAGTAACTACCTAATCTATTCTAAAGAGGTGATGCACCAAAATAGGGTGTGTAGAACAATCTCTACCCATACATGCACAGTGTTATTATTATGACAGTCCAAAGATATATAGATTCAAACTTTTCTTTAATCTGTAAATTGCACAAAGATTAGAAAACCATATGAGTGACACAAGGAAAAAGGTTTCATTTCTTATCATTCACGTGCCAAAGAGATACAAAGAATGCAAATTAAAAATATTCACAATATGTCAAAGAGAGGCAAACAAACTTATATAGTACAATGACAGTTGAAAGAGATAAGGTGGAAAATCATATAACTCAAAGGTAAAAGGGAATTTATAGTAGCATACCAAGGCAATACTAGAGAAAATAGATAAGATCCAACCCTAAGAAAGAGTACAACATTTGCCTTTATAGTGCAAGCATAACTTAGATAACTTCTATCACAAGACAAAATTCAACCACTACAATCAAATCTACAGAGAATAATCACTACAAGACTAGAAGATCTAATCACAGCACAAATCCATACATGAGAAAATCACTTCTTCACCAAAAAAAAATATGAGAGGTTAGGAACAGTAGTTATTTAATCTTTGATTGAATGAATGGATCCATAGACGATAGTGGAGTATCTCTTTGCACTTATCAAGCCTAGGGATCAATGAAAGTGGTTGTAGGAGATTGAAAAGATCAGATTAATCATTCAAGGAACTACTTATGTTGCCACTAACTTCGAACTTGGTCATGACCCTTGGTCAACTGAGGTTTAACCATTAAGTCTTGCTACATGGACCAAAAATTTCTCACCATTATGCCACCCTATCAGCAGTCTAATCCGCATGCCTTCTATTCAATCACTCATGATCACAACCTCACCATCACCTTCCATTAATAACTATTATTGCTTGCAAAACCACAATCCATTGATCATTGCTTCTTCGCAACCTATACTTGGCATTCTTTACTAACCACCATGACCTTGTGAAAGTTGATGTTAGACCATATCCGCATCATCACCTTCTTAGGCCGATGTTACTGTTTGACCCTTGTGACCAAGTGAAATAAAGAAAATCGCTACTTCACAACTCAAACCTTAACCATTTCTTGACTCACAAAGAACATGCGTTGGTAATAGATCTAGATGATCCAATGGTGCAAGATATGTCTTGAAACACTAAAGATCTACCTTTTTTTCACTATCACAACTAAACCATAGCATGTCAATATGACCATGTGATCAAGAAAAATCAAAATAAAGCACACCTTTGCCATCTTGACCTTAGTCAACACTTAACTGACCACGATCATGAAATCTCATAATTGCAACTTAAAATATCTTAAGGCATAATATGAAATAAGAATATGGCCAATACTAAATCATTTCATAAGAAACCCTAGGTGATCGTTGGGTGAATTATCATTTAAATTTGATTTTCTAGAGGGAGGGTATTTTAATTAACAATAAGTTCTCTTTAGCTCCCTCTCCACCCATAGTATATCTTCATATTTTATTGCTCTTTTATCATCTTCCCCTTAAGATACATTTTTGTTAATTTAATCTTCATGTGGCAACTCTTTATCATTTGGCAATGTATAATTTCTAATCTCTTTTAGAGTACACCTAAAAAAACCCTCAGGATCATAAATTCTATAAGGGGTAGTGGATAAATAATAATTTCTTAGTTACTCATGAATCTAGTCAAGAGACTCCTTTCCAATTGAAAAATCCCCTATCCATATACATCTACACAAGAAGTTTCCTTTATGCAATTTAGGGCCTAGGTACTCCCTTTGCATCAAAATTATTTTCCACACAAATTCAATTATGGCTAGCCTAGGAGGGATAAATTTTGGCAATATATGGGGAAGCGGGGGATAGGTACAAACTCTCAAGACTGAAAATTCTTGTAATAAAAACACATCACCCCAATTATGATCAAGTTTTATGTTATCTAGAAAAAGGGATGGCCTCATCAACCTTTTCAAAACTTCAGAGGCTCTAATCAACTAGCAATCTATCATTCTCATTATTATAGAACTGAAATTATTAAAGAAAGACAAGGAATTAGAGTAATTGTAATATATGTCCCATACCCATGTCCATCGATGTACTAGAAAATCTCCATTCTCATCTGATGTCTAGTCAATAAAATCTAGACTAAGATATCCAACATTATTGTACAATATCAGATGCATTAATACTGAATAATGTTAGAACTTGAAGTTCCTAAATTCTCCTCTCTTTGTTGCTTCAATCTATTCTTGCATCTTCTCGGTAATATACGCTACATAATCAAATTCCATGTTATGAAAGGGGTCTTGCACATCCACATCCATAATGTAGATTGACCCATACACTACCATAGAACCATCACTTCCCAATGTTGTATGCATACAATAAGCTATTTTCTAGAAGTAGTTTTTGAGTTTTTCCATAGGGAGTATCTTATCCACCTTCTTCAGAATATCTCCCTTTGATTTGAGGTTAAAAGGAATATGGTGGATCATCACCCTTCTAGTGTAGAAATTTTTATTTTTTTCAAATTTCTTTTGGAATTCTTCAATGTTAATTGGCACACTCATTGGCCCTCAAGCCTAAAAGCTTCAATAAATGAAGAACACTTGCGTGTACATAGAATACTTATTTCATGTCTATGGAAAGATTTAGTAATACAATTGTATGACTTTATTATGGCTTTTACCAAGTCTACGTCCACATATACCTCTAGAAATATAAGGTTCACAAGATTCTATTGGCATTATGTTATATTTTTCATTAGTGACTACACTTATTCAACTCTGAATGGTTACTAAGCTCATCACTCAGTCTATAGTTTATACTAAGCATTTAGTGGTTGCCAAGTAAGTTCATCAGTTAAGCAGTTCATACTAAGCATTCCTGAAGCTATTAAGTAAAAGAAAATAGTGCAAAATCCAGTAGTTATCACCGAGTAGGTAGTGGTCATCAAGCTTTACAGTGTCTATCGAGTCATTAGTTTGTGTGATGAAAAGCCAGTGTCTACCGAGTGATGGATGTGTAGTGTTTATTGAGTAAAGTCAAGGTAAACAAAGGATTCAGTATCTACCAAGTGACACTTTATCTATCAAGTCTCCAAAGGTTACCGAGTTCAAAGCTATGTTGTGTGATTAGTATGGATTGAGCCTCTACTTCTACCAAGTGCATGACAATGCCGAGTAATGTAGTGGATGCTGAGTATCAGAAGTTCACCGAGTTAGCTTATAGAACTTGAGTTTCTACTATTTGGCTGACTCAGTAATATTTTGTTTGCTTGTATTTTAGTTGACCTTGTATTGGTAAATATTGGAATGGTATATATATGTGATGTATTGTATCATTTGTAATTTATGTATGAAGTAATATATGGATGTGTGGATATGTAATGTTTTGAGAAGAGTGAATGTGAATCAGTAGCAAAGCAGTGTATTCAGCAAGGTCTACAAGGAGCAGTAAAGTTATATCAATCACAAGAGGTGATATGTACTTCAAGGATCTAATCAAAAATCAAGTTATAAGTTAGATCTATTGTTTCATCCTAGCAAGTGAATTAGTTTTCTAAATCCTTTAACAGGGTAGACTTAACAGTCTTTCTTCAAATCTCTTAATAGAGTGCATACTTCATTGTATGTTTGTAAAACCTCTAACAAGGTGGATCTAGCAGTCCAAATTGCTCTTAACAAGGAAAATCATTAGAAGTGGTCAATGTAAGCCTTAATAGGCCAACTTTATACTGCAGTAGTGAAGTTTTGTGGTTATCATCCCCAACCCAGTTTTACTTTCTATTTGGAAGGTTTCTAGGTCACCAAAATTCTATGTTCATGTGTCATGAATGTTTACCTTTCAATTTCTTATGTATGCAGCAAAGTTGATCAATTAATGGTGAATGATTTACATTGTTAAGTTCTAAATTAATTTAAAGTTTTTAAGATTACTGATTCAACCCTCCCCTCTCAGTAACCTAGCTAGTCTTGATTATTTCCAAAAATTGGTATCAGAGCTTTATGGTTCTCAGGATAAAGTTTGACAACTCGAGCAAAGATCAAGGACAATGGAGATATTCAGACTTGACAAAGCCATTGACAATGAGAAGCTAGATCTGGAGATGGCCATAGCCCAACTCAAAGAAGCAAAAGGGCATCTTTCTCAATCTCTAAAAAGAAGGAAGGAACTTGCAAAACAAATGAATGACCACCAATATGTTGAAGAAAATATTGAATACTTTTTCCCTTCAAGCAGTTCAGATGAAGCAAATGAGGCAATCAAAGAACTCCTAGAAAAGAATGGCTCTCTACAATAAGAGGTAAGAAAATTGAAAAGAGAACAAGAAATTCAGTCAATAAGAATGTGTGAAATCTTGGAACAAAGGAATAAGAAAAATGAATACTTGGAGACAAGGAATAATGAAAATCAAAGTCAATCCCTTCAGCAAGAAAGTCTTATCAATCAACTCTCCAATGCAAATGAGGAAATCATGAGTCTAAAATTTGAAAATGAAAGCTTAAGGAATGAATTAATCACTGAAAGACAAATCAATTAAAGATTGAAGACTAATCTAAATTTTGAAAAGCAACTCAATGCAAGGATAATGAAATCCCAAGCAAACATGGATCAATTGAATCAACAAAGTAAGTAGAATCTCTATAAGCAAAAAGTTAAAGCAGGACTTGGATAGAAAGAAGAAGGTGAATCTTCCAAACAAGGTGCCCAAAAGAATCAAAGACCTAATTGCAATCACTGTGGTAAGTTAGGTCATACATCAAACAAATGTTGGAGCAATGGAAAGGAAAAATTCAATGGAAAATGTTAGAATTGCAGTCAACATGGTCATAAAGCTAATGAATGCAAGGAGAAACCATACGTAAATGTCACAAATGCAAGAAACAAGGTCACAAGGCATCTGAATGTAGATCTTAACCATTCAATCTAGCTGAACAACTTGTAAAGGCAATATTTGGTTGGGACTACAATACTTGGTGTAGATGTCATTATTGTGGAGAATATGGACACATTGGCATAAACTGTGCAAGGCATCACTTGAGGAAGAAGGATACTACCATTAGATGTTATACATGCATTGAACTTGGTCATATATCTAATAATTGCATGAACATAGGACAGGTTGAAGATGAAAAGAAAGCTAAAGCTAATAATATCAAGAAGCAGATGAGATAGCAGTGGATTCCCAAATCTAATGAACAAACCAGTTCAAGTGATGGCCATGTCACTCAAGAAGTGGGTGACTCCACCATTTCCAATTAGATTTTTAAAAGAGGAACTGGAATTGTATCTTCAAATCATATCTCGAGCAGTTCCAATGAAAGGAAGCAAAAGATCCAATTCAGTATTTTAGATATAGAGGGATCACATGATTAGCATTTACTGAGCAAGGTTGGTAATTGACTCAACCAAGCTAGGTCAGGAGTAATAAAAAATTTGTTCGATCACTAAGTCACAAGCTTCTATCGAGCATAGTGAGTGGATGACAGTCTATCACACATTATGTCATTATGGTACCAAGCATTAATGGAGAATTTTCATCAAAAAGGGTAGAATTTGACTTCATTTTTCACCACGACTTCAAAATATATATGCAGAGCAATTTCCAGGTGCATCCAAGCAATCTCGAGCAAATTTACAGCGAAGATTTGTTCAAAAAAAAATTTTAGCGATGGCATCCAAAAGAAGCACCAGCAAAAGGGAAAAAAGAGGTTCTGAGATGTTGGTAAAAGGTGTGGAATGGAAAGCGCCAAATTTCAAGTTGGTTCTAGCAATTGTAGAGTTACTAAACTCGAATGGAGCTCAATCACAAATTCCTCCAAAGATACTCCTAATTAATGATATTCGCACTCATTTTAAGTGTTTTTTTCAAGAGATTGGAACCCTAGAGATGGATAGTACCCTAGAGAAATGTGTGTTGATGGTTCTCTAAAACCCAAGCATAAGCATTTAGAGGTCAAAGGGTTAACTCATATCCCACATATGCCAAGGAATTTTTAAATTAAGTGGATTAGGCATATTCTCAGTCATGTGCACAATGGTCAGTTATGGTTAGAACAGCCAATATTGATCATGAAGAAAATAATACATAAGATCATGGGTCTCCCTATGTTGAACAAGGCCAAAACTGCCAAAACTACCAAAACCCTAGGTCAAGAAGAGATTCAGAAGAAAACCCTAGTCGAGTGGGACAATAGAGGTTTGAAGATTAGCATAGTATCTGATGTTGAATTAAGATTTGGTATTCACATCATTGCTCACAAGATTTATAGCTCTAGTCATTTGAATAGTGTGTTGTGTGAGGAAGTTGATTTGGCATTCAAGGTTGTAAAGAAAAATTTGGAATTTGATCTGTCAAAGTTATTGTTGAAGTAGCTGAACAAAAACATGGACAGTATCAAGACATCATAGAACAACCCTATAAATTTGGTTCTTTGTTAACATGTTTTTTCTTTTATGTTCAAAAGTTTTTCCCATCAAAAGGTTCAGTAGTATGGAGAAAAGATACTCCAATTTTATATCAGATTAATGATTTCATTGCAAAAATGGGTGAAAACTTTGATAGTATTATGGATAATTACTTTGAATTTTCAAGGAGAAGATGAACAACAGGTTCAGGATTCCTCCCAAGTTAGTAGAAGATTATAAAGATGATGTATGTTTTATGGTTGATTGTGATAGAGTGTATATCCAGGCAGTCAAACCTAGAATTGCATGGGTGAAACCTCTTCCATATGAGGTCAACATTGATGAAACAAAAGATATTATTGAAGCCTTGGTGAATGAGCTAATAGATCCAAAGCTACCTATCTTTGGAACATATGATGAGGTAGAGGCTAGAATTATATATAGCTCCAGTCATTTGAATAGTGTGACGTGTGAGGCAGATGATTTGGCATTCAAGGTTGTAAAGAAAAATCTGGAATTTGATTTGTCAGAGTTATTGTTAAAGCAGCTGAACAAAAACATGGACAATATTAGGACATCAAAGAACAACCCCTATAAATTTGGTTCTTCATTAACATGTCTTTTCTTTTATGTTCAAAAGTTTTTCCCATCAAAAGGCTCAGTAGCATGGAGGAAAGATACTCCAATTTTGTATCAGATTAATGATTTCATTGCAGAAATGGGTGAAAACTTTGATAGTACTATGGATAATTACTTTGAAGTTTTCAAGGAGAAGATGAACAATAGGTTAAGGATTCCTCCCAAGCTAGTTGAAGATTATAAAGATGATGTATGTTTTATGGTTGATTGTGATAGAGTGTATATCTAGGCAGTTAGACCTAGAATTGCATGGGTGAAACCTCTTCCATATGAGGTCAACATTGATGAAACAAAAGATATTATTGAAGCCCTATTAAATGAGCTAGTAGATCCAAAGCTACCTATCTTTCAAACATATGATGAGGCAAAGGCTAGAATTGAGCTTGAAATCAAGCTACCCTAGGCTATAAGCAAAGGCAAGAGGAAGGTAGCCAAGTTGAAAATTGCAAGTGCCCCTCTCATGCTTACTGAGGGAAAAGGAGAGGATGAAGAAGAAGAAGACCTGGAATCTAAGAAGGAGGCAGAGCATTGAAAAAGAAGGGCAAGGTAATTATTACCAAGCCCTCCACAGTTGTATTTACAAGGAGATCAAAGAAGAAAGGTGGCAATGAAGTTGTGTTCAGAAAGCCCCCACTCACCTTTCAAGAAAGGTTGAAATAGATGGAAGAAGGTGCAGGCATTACCAAATTCAAGGCATTAAATTTTGAGACAAGGATAGATGTTGAGAAGATGCAAATTGAGGAACTAGTGCTCAATAAGATACAATAATGGAAATATTCCCCTAATCAGATTGCCCCTCAAATTTTAAATGAATTGTTGGCAAGATTACAGCCAAGGTGGGAATCAGTTGTATAGACAGCAAAAGACATATATGAGCAATCCTTGAGAAAGTTACTACCTAATCTTACAGATGTAGAAGCTAAGGCAGCAATGAAAAACAATGAAGTTAAAATGATGATTAGATCCCATACATATTTAATTTTGATCAAAGACATTAAGCATGTTGTTAGAGATGCTACAAACATGTGGAAAAACATCTATCATCTACACAAGCCCAGTGAAGATCTAGTAGAAATCAAGGATGATGATGATGACAATGACAATGATGAAGAAGATAACACTCCATGTGTCACTTTTAATGTTGAGGACTATTAGGCATTAAAGAATGATGATGAAGAGAAAGAGGAAGAAGTTGAAGAGGAAGACAAGGAAGGAGATGAAGAGAATGATCCAATGAGAATAGTAGCACAAGTTATAGCCTCCCTTCCTCACTCTCCACCAAAGATTGCTTCATCATTAGGATTAGAGACAGCTTCACAAATGTGACTACAGCTACAACGGACACATCATTTGTTCAGTCACTATTTGCTACCTCTCAGCTCCGGGTATCAATAATGGAAGTGTCTACCACTTCATCTATTGAGTTGTAGCCCTCCTCTTCATTAGCTCCCAAGTCAACAACATTAGCAGTATGTGAAGCATCTAGTTCTACAATTTTGTTAACTTCTTCAGCAGCATGTACAATAAGTTCATCATCATGTTCTACAATTTTGTCTACTACAACTTTTTTAGTACCAAATTTTGTTCTAGTAAGTTTTTCTATTGTAAGTACTCTAGTTTGTGCTCCACCTATTGTTACTTCAATTTTGGATAGCACATTAGTTTTGGATTCTTTTAGCATACCAAAAAGTATCTCTTTGGTTGGTCCTATTCAAGTTTTTACTACAAATCTAGATATCTCTACAATTGTCTCTATTTCTAAATCCAAGGCAGTAATGTCAGAAGTAGAACCAAGGACACCTCTAAAACTTCTACTTACTGGTAAGGAAATTGATGATGATATTGATTTGGACAAAGAGATTGTAATTCCCAAGTTGGATCTGGACACTGCTACAGTTGAAGAAATGAGACTGGTTAGTCAGCTTTTGGAATAGAAGGCAAGCTAGAAATAGTTAAGAGCTGAAAGAGATAGAGAGTTTAGAATAATTGAAAATGCAAAGAACATAATAACAAAGGCTATAGGTGTTGATGTGGATTCATCTCAACACATTTTGCTACAATTAGAAGAAGTCGTCAATAAGTTCAATGAGGATACTTCTAGTCAAGAGAAGCTAATAGAAAAGGCAGAGAAAAAGTTTGACAATAAAGTGCTTGAGCACATTGCTCAACACATTGCTATTAACCAGGTAGAGCTATCTTCAATTTTGAGTAATCTTGAACATTCTTTCACCAATGTAACATCTCTTTTTGGAAAGCTTTGTGATGTTACTGAGTATACCAAGGAGATAAAAGAAAAATTGAATAAGATTGATATAGATATGAAGGTCAGTGCTCAAAGGTTGCAACTTGACTCTAGTTCAAGCTCAACACATCACATCAAGGTGAGATTTTTTTCAGATATGTAGGTAGAATTACTAAGAGAAGAAGCCAGGATTAGATCCACATTGATAGATATACAAAACATGATCCTTCCAATCATGGACACAATGCAAAAACATATTGCATATTCAAAAACATTGGTCTAGGATAATAATTTCTCAATTGCCAACCATATGATTGAACTTTCAAAAAAAGTTCAAGTGGCACTCTCCGCCTGCAAAATTTTTCAAGACAACTGGGATAAGACTTTAGCTCTTATTCTCAAGGTACATTCTAATTTTCTCTCACATTTTGATGTCTCTATTCAAATATATTTCATAACTCTTTGGCATTATTGTCAAAAAGGGGGAGTAAGAGATATGTGGAGACAAAGGGAGAGGGAATAGTTTGATATATGTACAGAATAATCATGAAGAAATTCTATGTATATATTATGTCTTATGTATGGGGGAGATATGTGCAAATGTATATATAGTAGCTTTACAAAGATAAATTTTGAAAAATCAAAAATCAGCATGTAAGTGTACATAAGTCTTGGCTTATAAGTGTTTTCGTCACTAATTCCAAAGGGGGAGATTTTTGGCATTATGTTATATTTATCATTACTGACAACACTTATTCAACTCTGAATGGTTATTGAGCTCATCACTTAGTCTACAGTTTATACTGAGCATTCAGTGGTTGCCAAGTAAGTTCATTAGTTAAGCAGTTCATACCAAGCATTCTTAAAGCTATCGAGTGAAAGCAGACAGTGCACAGTCTAGCAGTTATCACCGAGCATTTAGTGGTCACTAAGCTTCATAGTGTCTACCAAGTTATCAGTTTGTGCAATGAGAAGCCAATGTCTATTTAGTGATGGATGTGTAGTGTTTATCGAGTGAAGGCAAGGTAAACAAAGGATTCAGTATCTACTGAGTGACACTATATCTACTGAGTCTCAAATGGTTACCAAGTTCAAAGCTACATTGTATGATTAGTATGGACTGAGCCTCTACTTCTACTAAGTGCATGATGATGTTGAGTAATGTAGTGGATGTCAAGTATCAGAAGTTCACCAAGTCAGCTTACAGAACCCGAGTTTCTACTATTTGGCCAACTCAGTAATATTTTGTTTGCTTGTGTTTTAGCCGACCTTGTATTTGTAAATATTGGAATGGTATATATATGTAATGTATTGTATCATTTGAAATGTATGTATGAAGTAATATATGGATGTGTGGATATGTAATGTTTTGAGAAGAGTGAATGTGAATCAGCAGAAGAGCAGTGTATTCAGCAAGGTCTACAAGGAGCAGTAAAGTTATATCAATCACAAGAGGTGATCTATACTTCAAGGATCTAATCAGCAATCAAGTTGTAAATGAGATATACTATTTCATCCTAGTAGGTTAATCAGTTTTCTAAATCCTTTAACAGGGTATACTTAATAGTCTTTCTTCAAATCTCTTAACAAAGTGCATACTTCATTGTATGTTTGTAAAACCTCTAACAAGGTGGATCTAGCAATCCAAATTGCTCTTAATAGGGAAGATCATCAAAAGTGGTCAATGTAAGCCTTAACAGGCCAACTTTATACTGTAGTAGTGAAGTTTTGTGGGTATCATCCCCACCCCAGTTTTACTTTCTATTTCGAAGGTTTCTAGGTCACCAAAATTCTGTGTTAATGTGTCATGAATGTTTATCTTTCAATTTCTTATGCATGCAGTAAAGTAGATCAATTAATGGTGAATGATTTACATTATTAAGTGCTGAATTAATTTAAATTTTTTAAGGTTATTGATTCTCCCCTCCCCTCCCAGTAACCTAGCTAGTCTTTATTATTTCCAAAAGATTCCTCACCCATGGGTTTGAAGCCGGTACTTTCTCAAATCTATTATTGCAAAAAAAAATGAATAATTTATATCCATTGGTATTAGGGAAAATTGCATCTCTGTAGAATTCATATGGGTGTCTAAAATCATGGTCATTTGCTAAGATAGCATTTGATGACTCAGGGAACCATTTCATCCATTCCTTGCCATACTAGATAGGTTTTCTCTGCCTTGTCTTACTCGCTTTGGACGTCAAAGTTTTAGGAAATTTTGTATTCTTATATTGAACTTCTTCTACCTCCATTTCAAACATCTTCTCTACAATAAATTCTCGAGCTCTACATTTTTTCCTTTAGTGAACTTAGCAATCTAGTATCTCTGCAAATTCAAGAGCTCAATAAACCTTCTTTTCTCGGCAAAGGGTAGCTTTTTATTTTGTTAGAGAATGTTTTTATGCATATACATGCTTCATCAACCTTATTTATTTCATTAATTGTCTACATGCACGATGATTTCAAATCTGCAACTTAAATGTCCAATTAAGCAACTTTTACCTCATATTTTCAAATTTTTGATTGGCTAAACCCTTTGTCCTTTTCCAACTCAAAGAAAACACGTATGCTTTACGTTAAATTAGGGTTTTTAATCTTACACCTTAATGAAATTTTGACCTTTCATAACCCCATGTTTATGAACAACTCAACCTTGTAATTTTAAGCTCAATAGTTTATCAAAGCATCAGAGATCTCATCTTCCATGTTTTCCTCTAAGCCATGAACTTACGCTGGTTGTTTATAATACTTTTTCATAGCATCAAAAACTCCTTTTACACACCTTACAATCTTACAATCAGCCTCTCCCATAACATCAGAAGCCTTCCTTATATACCTTATGGTCTTACACTTTAGAGTTTATTGTAAGATGGGAGACCCAAACTATTCATCTCCATTTTAACCACAATCATACATTTAATCAACCAATCATCTTGGCATAGCTCCAAAAACTTCAATCTTGCCCTTTAACTTAACCTCCCAATCATATTCTTAGTACTTACCATAGCATCGAAGGTCTTTTCACTTTATTCAATGATCTTGTGATTTTTCTTCAATCATAAGTGCAGAGAACTTAAAAGTCACATGCCTAATTCTTTACACCTACATGCCAAACCCTTATATTGTAAGATCATATACATCTTTATAACTTGAAAATTATGGCTTACAATCTTATGCCTTCACCTTTAGCATATTTTTGGAATAGATTAATTACCCTTCATGATGTGGATTATGCCTCTATACTCTACCTCTATCCTGTAAGATCAGAATTACTCATGAACCTTTAGAAAATAGACCTATGGTGATATGCTTTCAACATAAGCATAAGGTTGGGAAGCTTGAGGAATGACTCTTACACCTTTATGCTCACCCTTTAAGACGTAACATTAGGAGAATTTAAAACTCAACCTATGACTCTACGCTTAACCCTAGACTATAAGATCAGAAATAGGTTAGAAATATTTTGAATTAAGCTTGGAATTTTCCTACTTATCAAAAGGTCTAAGGTAATATAAAGGTCAACGATAGGATAGAATTTTTCTTGTCAAAGCATAAGATATATGATTGGAATCCATTCATGGCCTTAGGGCTTAAATAAAATTTGGAAAAATCACAAGGCACAAACTTAGCAACTTAGGGTTTTCTTTTTTGAAACAAGACAATAACATACATGAGAACCCTAATTGCAGAACATTTTTTTACTTAATTTCAAAGAAATTGCATAGTGAAAATATAGGCTACTAGGTTTGATCAGAAATTAATAGTGAAGAATAGATTTTTTTCTTAGGATGGGTGACATAATGGATTGTTTGAGTGGAGCAAAATATTTCATGAAGATTGATTTGAAAAGTGGGTATCATCATATTAAAAATAGAAAAGGAGATGAATGGAAAAATTTTGTTAGGACTATTGAAGGTTTGTATGAGTGGTTGGTTATGTCTTTTGGTTTAACTAATGCACCCAATATTTTCATGAGGCTGATGAATGAGTTTTTGAAGAAATTAATAGGTAAGTTTATGATTGTATATCTTGATGACATTTTGGTATTTGGTAGGACTGAGGAAGAACACCTTGATCATATTAGACAAGTTTGATAGAGATTGAAGGGAGAAAAGTTGTTGGTTAATTTGAAGAAATGTTCATTCATGAAGGAAGATATTTTGTATCTTCATTCTGTAATTTTTACTGATGGTTTGAAGATAGATCCTAAAAAGGTAAAGGTTATCCTTGATTGGCCTACTCATGAGAATTTTGGAGGAGTTAGATTATTTCATGGATTGGCAAGTTTCTATATGAAGTTCATCATAAATTTTAATTCAATATGCAATGCCATGACAAAGGGTATGAGAGGATATTAAAATTATTTCAAATGGACACATGGAGCACATAAAAGTTTTGAAACATTGAAACAAAAGGTGGTAGAATTACCTACATTTGATTTTCCTGATTTCCTTAAGGTTTTTCAAGTTGATTATGATGTTGGTGGAAGTGTCATTTGAGCTATTTTGGGTCGAGAAGGAAGAACTACAACATTCTATAGTAATAATTTGAATGATTCTAAGAAAACATATTTAGTTTATGATCAGGAATTCTATGCTATTGTTCAAGCCTTGAAGAAATGGAGACACTATTTGATGCCTAAATATTTTGTGTTGTACACTGACTCTAAAGCTTTGTAGTGTTTGGGAAGTCATATTAAATTGAATGATAGATACATGAAGTGGGTGGATTATTTGTAAAACTTTCCCTTTGTGTCAAAACATAAGAGTGGACAGTCTAACAAATTTTTTGATGGTTTGATTAGAAGAAGAAACTTGTTGACAAAAATGAGAGTTGAGATACATGGTTTGATGATTTGAAACATTTGTATGAAATTGGTCCTAGTTTTACAGAATCTTGGAAGGCTTCGAAGAACCAAATATGAGTAAACAAGATTTCATTTAGGAAGATATGTTATTTAAATGAATTCACTTGTGCATACCTAGGGGATCTATGAGAGATAACATCATGAAGGAGGAACATAGTGGTGGAGTTGTTGGACATTTTGGAATTAACAAAATAGTGAAGATGATCTCTGATAGATATTACTGGCCTCAAATAACCAAACAAAAGGAACTAATTAAATTTGGGTTTTTATTTACCATTTCCTATAGCAAAGAAACATTGGAAAGATATTGGTATGGACTTTGTGCTTGGCTTACCTAGGAGTTAGAGAAGCAATGATTCTATTTTGGCGGTAGTTTATAGATTTTATAAAATGGCTCCGTTCATATCTTGTAAGAAGACATCTAATGCAATACATGTGGCCGAATTATTCTTTAAGGAAGAGGTGAGATTACATGGGTTGCCTAAAACTATTATTTTAGACAAGGATACTAAGTTTATTGGTTATTTTGGAGGACACTTTGAAAGAAACTAGATACTAAGCTTAAATTTAATTCTACATTCCATCCACAAAAAGATGAACAAACTAAAGTTGTGAATAGGAGTTTGGGTAATTTGTTTAGATGTTTGGTTGGAGATAAGCATGCTAATTGGGATTTGATTTTAGCACAAGAAGAGTTTTCATTCAACAATTATGTGAATAGAAGTACCAAGAAAACACCTTTTGAGATAGTACATGGATTACATCCTAAAGGAACTACTGAATTGAGGGATTTGAGTACTGAGATGAAAAAAAGTGTTGAAGTAGAGGAATTTGTGGATTTCATGAAGAATGTACATGAGAAAGTGAAGAGAATCTCGAGACTAGTAATCAAGAGTATAAACAAAGGGTAGATAAAGGAAGAGCACATTAATCTTTTGAGGTTGGTGATGAGGTTATGGTTCACTTGAAGAAGAATGAATTCCCAATTGGTACCTATAGTAAGTTGAAAATGAAGAAGTTTGTTCCTTGTAAGATTTTGAAGAAGTTTAACAATGGAAATGCTTTTGAAGTTGAATTACCAGAAGATATGGATATTTCACCAATATTCAATATTGCAAACATCTTTCAGTATTTTGAATCAAATAAGGAATTAAAAGATAACCTAGATCATCCCAAGAGGAAGAATAACATCATTGAGAATATTTTTGAGAGAAGAGTAAGTAAGAGCACTAGAGGAAAAGACTACAAGGAGTACCTTGTTAAGGAGAAAGATAAACCAGTTAAAGATAGTTCATGGATAACACAAGATGACTTGGATCTTTATGATTCAGGTTAGAGCATCAGGGTTTCTTGGTGTGGACATCAAATCTTTACTTTCCCCAAGCGTTTGATAAAGGAGCATCTTGGGTCAATGAGAAATCTTGCATCAACCAAAAATATTGCTTTATTTTTTCTATAATGGTGTGTTGTTCATGGAGTAGTCATTGATGCTCGTGATTTCAAGTTATGTGTGATTGAAATCCTATTATGGACCCATTGGTGATATTTATGCTAAGTGTGTGAAGTCTAATGATCATTGTGCTTGGAGTTACATGCCTCTTTGTCTACTCACTTTTCATTGTACGTTTCATGTAGTGCATTGTAGGTTTTCTTTCAATGCATTTTCCTATGATGACTTTGCATCTTGTGTGGTTAAAGGACATCTCTTGTATCACATGTGGACCTATCCCTAAGAGCATAGATTATATTTTGATCATTTGATAGTTCTTTTGTTTTCTCCTCCAAGGCGGGACCTATTTGTAATTACACGCTTGATAGGCCAACTTGTGATGTTGTTGGCTATATAAACTTGGATTAGCTTTAGAGAAAGATAGCAAGAGGTATTGGGTAGGAATAGAATGGTAGTAAAAGGAAAATGGAAGATGAAGAAGGCAAGCTTTTAGCTCTATGATTGTAAATCTCCTTTGTACTAGCCACAGCCCAAAAAGCCTCACACTCAGGCATGTTGGATGCTTTGAAAGTATATTTTATCATGTGATTTGTCTAATCAATCAATAAATCCCTTGGTTATTGTTGTTGAATATGTGTTTGCTTCCATTTGTGCTCTTGGTGAGGTGTTAAGAGATTGGACTTGGTTCCTTTCCCCTAAAATCCTTGCATCAGGTATAGGGGTGGTGACTTGAGTGGATCCTATAGTTGGGTCCATAACCTATTGGATCACTACTTGGTATATTCTTCTTGGGATGTACAAAATATCTGTGGGATATGTAGGACCAATGGATGGTAGAAATCCCCTAGGATAAATGAGCTAATGTTTTCTGTTTCTAAGTGTGTCAGGACAGTGTCACGATTTTGGGTGATGATGACATTGAAAAGTTGGGAATTCCCAAGATGATTCATGAATGTTTTTGTAACACTCATAATTCATCTTGTGTCCATGTCTGTGTCTTCTGCTAGTTGGGGTAGGTCAAACATGACCATTAAAATTTTTGGATTAGGGTATGAACCAGATTGTAATGCCTACCCCTAGTTTACTTTTCACGTTGGATTGTTGGAGTCTTTTAGGGCAGATTTATGTTTATATTTTATGATTAGCAGTACTTGGTTATCGAATTTGATTGAAGGTTATTTTAGACTCAGTTTATATATGTGATGAGATAGTTATTTCATGTGTTCATGATTATTTCGATGATGATATATGTATGTTCATATAGTGATTTTAGTTATTTCATGATGATGGTTAGATAGATGATTTATATGCAGTTTTTATGGTTACTTACCCCATACTTACATGTATATGGTGTACTTGTATGTTTTACTTTATGTTTGACGTTTCTAATGTGGTTGAGGGAGGGAGTCCTAGTCATCTCCTAGTCAGGATCTACATGATGCACCACTTCTTGCCATTGCATGTTTAGTTTAGATTTATATATATGCACATGCTCAAATTTTATGTAGATTGCAGGTACCAGACATCGACTTCCCTAAACTGTAAGGATGAGTGTGCCCTATCACAGTATCTCAATGGTAAAAGAGGAGAGATAGTTCTTGAGTCCAAATCCTAACCTTAAGTCAATTGTCCTAGAAAGTAGGACAATTATATGAGTTATTTACCCTTCTAAATTTGTCAAGTGATGTGAATTTGTGATTTTGACCCTTGAGTTTGATTTAGTATTTTGTAGTTTATAATGGGTTTTCGTATTTAGTTTGGTGGATTTGTTGTGATTTTTAGTTATAATTAAATCAAATGAAAAGATAATTTAATGATATAATTTAAAGAAAAATCAATATTTAATTGTATTTAAATAATTGAGAAATTAATTAATAAAAGAATTAAATTTAAGAGATTTAATTAAAGTTATAATTTTGGTGTAATTACATTTATTTAATTTAATAATAATTTATTTAGGAGTTTCATTTTTATAATTAACTCTAAATATTATTATTAGTTAAATTAATAAATATTTTATTAAAGACATCTTGTGATTTAATAAAAGAGAGAGCAAATTAATTTAATAAAGTTTATTTTAATTAAAATGCAAAAATTTGTACATGAAATTAAAATATAATAAAATATTAAAGAAAAAAGTTTGATTGCAAAATCGAAACCCTAAAGGGAGAAAGTTCTTTATTAAGTAATTAGAGCTCATTTCTCCACACATAGATTTGGAGAAGCCAATTTTTGAGAAGAGGGTTTTCAAAAGAAAGGAAATTTGCTTGCGAACTCCGTACATCCATTTGTTTAGCATCATATCTAGGTAGGATCTTGTAGGTTTTGCGCAGTAGTTTCTTTCTTTGGAATCTATGTCTTCTCCATGTTTGAATGGATCTATATTTAGATTTGATTGGGTTGAAACCCTTGTTTGTGAATTTATTGTTCTTCATTTCAAAAAACATCTATTGAATTGAAGGTTTGAAACCCTTGTTTGGTAAATTTTAGAGAATTTGTAATTGGATTGATTAAAATTGGGATGGAGGTTTAGAACCAAAACCCATATTTATGAAATTGCTTTTTGTAAAGGGGCATTTAAATTGTTTTATTCTTATATATATATATATATATATATATATATATATATATATATATATATATATATATATATATATATATATATATATATATATATATATATATATATATATATATATATATATATATATATATATATATATATATATATATATATATATATATATATATATATATATATATATATATATATATATATATAATGTGGGAGGTGGGCCACCACCCCCACCTCCCCCTCCATTCCTTTAATGTCCGTGGCTCCCCTTTTAGAGACTGTGTGCAGCAATCCTATTGTTGCATTAGCAGGGTTGCACACGACAGCAAGCCTATGGGCTTTACATTTATAAGAGCTTAAGTGTTGTTATTAAAAGTTTTTTTATTTTTTATTAATTTTTTTAAAATATGTAAATTTTAATATAGTTTTTTTTTCTATATATTAAATATAAATAATTATTAAATATTTTGTTATAATATTATTATTATTAATTAGTATTTATCAATAGAATAGTAATTGTTTTATTAATGATTTAACATAAATTATTAATAAATAAACAATTATTATCGTTAATAATTTAATTTATTATTGTTGTATTTTAATAATATTTAAATTGAAGATTTTTAATTATTAAAATATTTTTGGAAAGTAAATTTGATAATTGTAATTGGAAAAATGATTATTTTAATAAAATCAGGTTTTACTTGATGGTTCAATTTTATAAAAAAATTATTACTAGGGGAATTTTATTACATCTTTTGATAATTCAAAAACCTTAGTAATTTTGATACTTTGGTAATGAAAACTGAAACCTTGGTTGTATATCAAATCTTTGTGTTTTAAAAACCAAATGAGCTATGAAAATAATTGTTAAATTCTGATGAGATGTATGTTGTATTTCATGTTTGGGGTTCCAGTTTTGACTTAGTACATTGACCAGTTAGGATGTTTACTAGAGGCTTGGGAAGTTATGTTCTATGATGATGTTATGTATAAGATATTTTCTACCGGACCATTGTGATGTAGTCATGTATTTTGTATGATGAGTTTTGATTAGTGTTTGTTAGTGCTTTCTAGTTGCTTGTATAGAACTAAGGTGATTATGGTGATTTTCCTAGTGTAACCTTTGAGTTTTAATCAGTTGTCTTTTAATGCTTTCAAATTGCTTGTATAGGACTGAGGTGATTATAGTGATTGGATTTTAAGTGCTTTCCAAATGCTTGTAAAGGAATGAAGTGGATATTGTGTTTTATCTATAGGTGCTTTCTAGTTGCTTGTAAAGGATTGAGATGAAAATTGTGATTCTATGAGTTGTACTTTTTATGAGCCTAGGGTAGGTAATCTATGTGTACATTGGGAACTGGCTTGAAATGGAAGCTAGAGCCCTAAAGAGGCTTTCGAAGTAACCCATTTAAGTTGTTTTAATAAGTGATAACATTTCATTAAATGTGAGTAAAATAAATTAATAAGAGTCATTTTTTCCTCACTCATGCCTTAAGTGCTAGTACAGGCTAAGATGGGAGTAGAGAGGATGCTTGGTTGCGACCTTGCTTCATTAGTATGCCTTGTCTATATGAAAGGATACTGGTGCCACATAGAGACACTAGGGGAGTGGAGTCTAAAGAGGCTACCAGGGTAACCTTAGAGTTGGATCTACAATGACACTAGCCCACTTGCATAGTAGATTTCCTATGTTTCTTTGTTGCCTATGGGTTTAGATATTACTTGTGCCTTGGTACCTTTGAGATAGATTTCTATTAGGTTTTCCTTGACCTAGATGTTGGTTATGACTTATAGATTGATATCCATTTGGGACTTGAGACTATCTCCTCAACATGGTGGGAGTCAACCATTTAGGTTCCATGAGGTCGGGTGTTAGTTCTTTTTACTTATACCATTGAGATCTGACAGTTGGATGTACTTGTGCAGTTGTTCCTTTCTTTCTAATCTTGTATTTCTATTGGATAGTATTATTCTCTTGTATTGTACTTGACTTATCATAGATTTTATGAAATGATGTATTATATTGATACTGTATATTACTTGATTTTTTCATACCTTATGACTTGTATAGTAGATGATTATGTAATTTGGTTATGCCAAGTGGCATCCTTTGTAATTGTATATTATTTATTGGATTCGTACTTGTGATTATTCCATGATGTGGATTTTAATTATGCGGTATATTTAATATTAATAAAATTTTACATGTGATTCAACATCATGGAGCCCTTATGAGATGTAATCTATTTTGGGTGGTTGTATGTATGTGATCTATTGCTTCCACTATGTTATCTACTTCTGTTATTATCTTTTATTTAAAATTGTTTGACAAACTTAGTGAAAACTTTAGGTTAAATTCTTTTGGGTTCCCTAGCGGGGCATTACATCTGGTATTAGAACCAGAGTTTCTACATTGGGAGCTCTGGGTATATTGGAATGCCGCTAGTTGACAACTAGTTGAATTGAGACAAAACTTAAACTATTATAAATATCTATTGAAACTTGAACACTTTGAACTTTAGACTCAATTTCTTGAAACACAAAAAAATTTAAAAAAAACTTGAATAACTCTTGAGTTATACTTTAGACATATTTTCTTATGATCTTACTTTAAGGTGGTATGCCTTTGTTGCCTTTTTTAGCATTTTTGTTGTTCTTGCTTAGGTATTGTAAGAGGATGGTGCCTGAGAATAGATCTACTATTACGGGTTGCAGTGCAAGCAGAGGTAGAGGTCATGGGAGAGGTAGACATGATAGTCCTCTTCCGACTCCTAGAGAGAGTCCTATTCAAGAGGAAAATAGAGAGGAGAGCCATAGAGAAGAGCATGTTGACTCAAGGGAGACTAATTTGAGATAGATGATGAGGATGATCTTAGAGCGCCCACCTCTTCCAAGGGGTGTTGGTCAAGAGGGATCACATCATGTTTGGAATGAGGAGAGATGAAGATCTAGGAGTCCTTGGAGAGACCTCCATGGTGATAGACAGAGATCGGTTAAGGCCACTCAGATGAAGGACCTATAGAGGTCCAAGATCAAACCCTTCACTGGGGTTGGTATAGGGTACATGGCAGAGCACTGGTTAATTGCTTTAGATCGGTGTTTTGTGATGCAATCCTTTGACTCTAATGTCAAAGTGAGGTTTTCCATCACCCACCTAGAGCTCTTTGGGGCTACATGCTGGAACATTGAAGAGAAGAAACTAGGTGTGAACATGAATACTATTACATGGGAGTTATTCCTTGAGAACTTCCATGAGCACTTCATACCAAAGGAATGGCACTAGCAAAGGGAAGACGAGTTCTATAGTCTGAGGTAGTATACTATGATCATGGCAGAGTATGAGCAAAAATTCTATGAGCCAATGCCTTATGTAGGAACTAGTGATAGTTCACCACTGATGGTTCAACACTTCATTCGGGGTCTAAATAACTGTTTCATTGGGGGTGTAAAGGTTTTCCAACCTAAAACCCTCAAGGATGCAATACATCAGGATATCCTTGTAGAGAAAAACATCACCCTAGGACATGGTGGTTTTGTAGGAGCACCTATAGCATCAAGGTCCAAAAGAAATGAAGGAACGGGTAGTAGTAGGAAGTCTCCTTCTTTTGGAGGCAATTGACAATAGCAATAAGGAGAATCTTATTCTCTAGCATGGAGTGGTGGCGATGGTTCACACTCTATGGATTCTTCGTACTCTCAATGCAATAAGTACAACCAATATGACAAGCCATCACATAGTACTTATTCTTTTGCTAGTGAGGGTAGTTTTTAGTAGTTTAGCACACCTAGAGTGTAGAGGAGTTTTGACAAAGAATTTTTTTCATGCAGAATACATTGACACAAGTCATCCCATTGTCATCAATGGAAATCACTATTCTCAGATCAAATACCTACAACTTTAGAACCCATGGTTAGAGATATGGGTAGATTACAGAGGGTATTTTCAATGGAGTCTTAGCCTCCTATAGGGGGAAAGGGTCTAGTGGGACCCACACAGTGAATGCTTTAGTTTTATCTTTCTTATAGGCTTCCAGAAGTAAGCCTAAGTCTAGGGGGTCAATGTAATGCCTACCCCTAGTTTACTTTTCATGTTGGATTGCTAGATTCTATTAGGCCAATTTTATGTTTATGTTTTATGATTAGTAGTACTTAGTTACCAGATTTGATTGAAGGTACTTAGTTTATATATGTGATGAGATACTTAGTTATTTCATGTGTTCATGATTATTTTGATGATGATATATGAATTTTCATATAGTGATTTCAATTATTTCATAATGATAGTTAGATGGATGATTTATATGTGGTTTCTATGGTTACTTACCACATACTTGCATGTGTATGGTGTACTTGTACATTTTAATTTATGTTTGACATTTTTGATGTGGTTGAGAGAGGGAGTCATAATCACCTACTAGTCAGGATCGACTTGATGCACCACTTCTCACTATTATTTATTTAGTTTAGATTTATATGTGTATGTACATGCTCAGATTTTATGAAGATTGTAGGTACTAGGCAATAACTTCCCTAAATTGCTAGGATGAGTGTGACTTATCACAGTATCACAATGGTAGAAGAGGGGAGATAGTTCTTGAGTCCAAATCCTAACCCTGAGCTAATTGTCCTAGAAAGTAAGACAAGTATCTGAGTTATTTACCTTTCTGAATTTGTCAAGTGACGTGAATTCATAATTTTGACCCTTGAGTTTGATTTAGTATTTTGTACTTTATAATGGGTTTTTGTATTTAGTTTTGTGGGTCTGTTGTGATTTTCAGTTATAATTAAATCAAATTAAAAGATTATTTAATAAATTAATTTAATGAAAATTTTATTTTAAAAATCAATATTTAATTATATTTAATTAATTGAGATATTAATTGAATTAAAGACTTAAATTTAAGAGATTTAATTAATGTTCTAATTTTGGCGTAATTATATTTATTTAATTTAATAATAATTTTTTAGGATTTTCATTTTTATGATAAACTCTAAATATTATTATTAGTTAAATTAATAAATATTTTATGAAAGACGTCTTGTGATTTATTAAAAGAGAGAGCAAATTAATTTAATAAAGTTTATTTTAGTTAAAATGCAAAAGTTTGCATTTTATTAATGCGTGTACATTGAAAAATGGCAGGCAGAGCGAAAAATCCAAAACATGCAAATTTTGTGAATTCACATAATGCAGGCAGGTGATTACCCAAAAGGTCTTTGAAAAGCAAAAAATTAGGGCTTGCCAGAATGAATCAACCACCATGGTACAATGTGAACAGCCCTTTTATACAAAAAAGAAGATTTGAAACAAGAAATGGAGGGCAACTCAGGGAACAATCATCAAATTTTTTCGCTCCTTTGGCAGGCTTAAACATGGGGCTACCAAGGGGTCTGCAAATCAATGCCCTGATTAGCTTCCTTCAAGCCAGCCGATGGTTTCTCACAGTAAGCCTGAATTAGGTATCCATACCTTAGAAAGCTTAGATAGGAAAATTTTTATTTTCAATGCTACCAAATATGCAATCCAAAATTTGAACCCCTTTTTTCTAAGGCAAAGGGGTTTTGATTTTCATCCACCTGTTGTAACCCCTTCGCATCAGCCAGCTTCAGCCAAGTTGCAGTTGCCTCCTATTTATATTCTACCACATCGTAGAGAGCACCCCACAGGCCAAGTGAACCAAACCCCCCCTAAGAATCTTCTACTCCACTCTGAAGATTGTGAAGAAAATTTTTTGATTATCAATAATCAAGAGAGTGAAGAATGTTGGCAAGATTGCCAAGATTTCGGTCTTTTTGCCTATTGGAATGGTCCCAAAGCAAAACTTCAACATTTGATTGAATGGTTAAATGATCTTTGTGGCCACCAAGTAAGTATCTCACTATACTTTGATAGATTAATTTTTATGCTTTGCAAGAATGGAGAAATTTAAAAAGAATTTTTGAAGATTTTTGGCTGTTTGTTTAAGGGACATGCAATTAGTTTCTTTGATTGGATACCCAACTGTAGAGAGGATAACTTAGATCTAATAACTCCTACATGGTTTGAGCTCAAGTCTTTTCCACTAGAACTTAATCTCATAGGAGTCATTAGAAGAATTGGTAGAGTAGTAGGTGAATTAATTGGATTGGATGCTACTTTTGAGAGTTGTAACAATTTAAAACTTCTTATTAAATAGAAGGCTAATAATTCAAACCCTAAACATGTAAATTTAATTACAAAAAGATCTACATATAATCTAAATTTTCAAAGGTACGAGGGTAGAATTTTGGAAATCATTAGGCTAGATGATGATAGAAGTTCTTCATTTAGATTTCTCCCAAAAACCTCCAACTTAGAATACTATCTAGCTAAGGTTGGAGTAAGACAACAGTGCTTGGAATAGGTCAAGTAGAAGTCAGGAAAACCTGGGTCATCCAACACAACAGACGACTCTGAAAATCTAAGGGTAATTGATAGAGAGGATAAGCATGGCAAACAAAATCATAAGGCAGGAATACATGATAAGGTAGATCAGCAGGTCAAGGGTTCCACTCTAGCTATAAACAAACAAGGGAGTCCAAAGAAGGATATAGATAACCTAGAAGATAGAAATGAGACCAAGGATCTCCCCTTGGATCAGATAGATCAAAAGGATTTCTCAAATTCTATAAAAGTGTATCCTATAGGATCAAATAGATAGAGACTACAGAGCATTATAGTGGATGAAAGGAAGCTTAAGAAAAAAGAAAGGAAATTGAAGAAGAAAAGGGCAATCAAAGGCACTATCAACAAAGAAGAAATTCAGGTAGAAGGTAACATAAAGGATTATAAGGAGCTAGCAGTCTCTCCAAGGACTTTAGAGGATAAGGAACAAGATCTATTATTTGATGTTAGAGCAGAGCATGGCAGAGAACTAAGAGAACAATCTTTGGTAAGTCAAAGGACAGAACCTTCTCAAGTAAAGGACTCTACTAGAACAGTACCTTTCAAAAGGTTGACCAAATTCAGGCAAACCCCATCTCCAAAGAAGGATCATTCAGACAAACTCAAAGCTTTATCAGGGGAAACTTACGAAGACATTCCTATTCAAGATTTTCAAAAGTTTCTGAATCAGAAAGAGGACAAGAGAAAAGAAATAGAAAGAGATCGGCTAAAAAAGGAGTATGATTATATAGAACAATTGTCAAAAGAACTAAGTAGAGTGTTCAATTCTGATAATGAAGATAAGGACAACATGGCACAAAAAGAGGAGCTTTTAAAGAAAGTTTTATAGCTAGGAAGAGAAAATTATACATTTATAGATCTTAAAAGGGATTTGCAAGTATTTGACCATGAGGAAAAAATGGTTAGTCACTCAGAGATGGAATACATATATGAAGAGCTTGAAGATATAGATACAGTATTTCAAAAAGATCTATCAGAACAATTACTACTAGAACTTAATTCAGAGGCAATCATAGAAAAGAAAGAAGGTTCAAAAAAGGAAATAGTCAAGTGTGCACAAGAAAATATGGAGTAGCTAGGTATCTTAAAGTACCTGGAAGGAAATAGATTTCCTAACTATGGTAAGACAGCAGCAAAGAGAGGCAGGAAATCACTCAAGGAGCTCAGAGAAGCAAATGGTAAAGCCCGGGAATAGCAAAATTAGTCATCCATTTAATAAAGGGAAGGGGAAGAGCCTTCCCACTAAGCCATGAAGATCATAACATGGAATGTTAGGGGATTAAATGCCCCTAACAAAAAAAGAATTTTAAAACAAAACCTAAAAAAAATTGAATCTAACATTATCCTAGTACAAGAAACTAAACTAAATAAAATAGAAGGTATTAATTTAGGTAAAAAAATTAGTTTTTGGAGCAGTAGCATGCATGAGTCTATAGGAGCATCAAGGGGATTAGGGTTTAAATGGAACCATAGAAAAAATTCTTTAGAGATCTTAATGTCTAAAAATAACTAGATTTGTGGAATGGTAAGTAGTGTTAAATTTAATATTAAGCTTATTCTATTTAATATTTATGGTCTAGTTAGTACAGTAGAAAAAAAATAGTTTGGACAGAGATTAGTTCCTATATGGAAAAATTTTAAAATATCCCAATTATTCTAGGATGAGATTTTAATACTATTTTATATCTGAAAGAAAAAACTAGGGGAATTGCATGAATCTCTCAGCCCATGAAGGACTTCTAAGAATGGTGCTTAGATCATAATCTAACTAATATCCCTTGCTATAATGGTATTTTCACTTGGAACAATAAGAGGAAGGATTTTGCATATATTGCAGAGAAACTAGATAGGTTCTTCATCAAAGGAGATCTAGATATCAACAATCTGAACATCTAGACTGAGATACTGCATTTTGTAGGTTCTGATCATTTTCCTATCAGACTGGAATTGATCGAACCTCAAAAACCCATCAGAAGTGTGTTTAAATATGAAAAAATGTGGTTTTTGGATGCAAATTTTGTTAGAAAACATCAAAGTATGGTGGTCTCAAGATGACTTTGAGGGTTCAAAAATGTTCGTTTTTGTATCCAAAATAAAGATGCTTAAAGAATACATACTTAGATGGAACAAAGATCATTTTAAGAACATTTTTAAAGAAAAATTAGAAATTGAAGATAAATTAAAGGAATTAAATACATAAGTAATGAAATATGGTATGAATAATGAGAGTTATGAATTAGAAAAAGAATTGTTAGCAAAACAAGAAGACATTCTAACTAAGGAAGAAGTCTTCTAGAAACAAAAGTCCAAAGAAAGGTGGCTGGAAGAAGGAGATCAAAATATAAAGTATTTTCATAACTCAACTATATATAATAGAAAAAAGAATACAATAACTAGGATCATAGGTAAGGGAGGTCAATTAACTGATAACCCATCCGAAATTGCTAAAACTCTCGTTAATCATTTTCAACAACTCTTAAACAACATGGAGGGATCAAATAGAGTAGAGCAAGATAAAATGTTGAAAGTAATCCCCAAATTGATATCCCCAGAAGATATTAGAAGAAGTAAGAAGTGTGGTATTTAGCTTGAATCCAGAGAAGTCTCCAGGACCAGATGGATTTCTGGTTTTCTTTTACCAAAAATGTTGGGAAATTCTTAGAAGTGATCTTTGGGAGGCATTAGAAGTGTCAAGGAAGGGTGCATCCCTTTTGTCAAAAATTAATCACTCATTTATCACCCTAATACCCAAAAAATTAGAGCCTGAAAATAGTAGTGATTTTAGGCTGATTGCGCTTTGCAACACTATCTATAAAATCTATTCCAAAATCTTAGTGAATAGACTAAAACTTATCCTACCTAAAATTATATTAGAAGAGAAAACATGCTTTGTATTGGGCAGATCCATTTTGGATGGCATTATAATTATATAATAAGTAATACATTTAGCTATTAAGAATAAGGAAGCTTGTATGTTTATGAAGTTGGACATACAGAAAGCTTATGACATGGTTGACTGGCAGTTTCTTTGCAAAACTTTAGAAGCCTTTGGTTTCTCCTATTAATGGATCAATCTCATTTTTAAGTGTATCTCCACCACAAGGATCTCGATCCTTGTAAATGGGTTGCTTGAAGGCTATTTTGAAGCCTCAAGGGGAATAAGACAAGGGGATCCTTTATCCCCTTTCCTTTTTATTATTATGGCAGAGGCTTTTGGTAGAGCTATTAAAAAAGCTTATATGAATAAATACATCAAAGGGGTAATGCTAACTAAGAACATGCTTAATATCACCCATCAACAATATGCAGATGATACAATCCTTCTAGGAGAAAGTTCACATAAGGAGGCAACTAATTACAAATTGATCATAGATAGTTACATGAAAGCGTCAGGACAAAAAGTTAATGAAGCTAAATCAAAAAAAAAATTTCTTAATATGGAGGGAAAAATGGAGAATCAAATTTGTCAAATAATGGAATACAAAAAAGGCCTCTTTCCATGTAAGTATCTTGGCATAGATTTGGAAAGAAGCTCAAAATCAGGGAAGGTATGGCACAATACCTTGGGAAAAATGGAAGCAAGGATTGACAATTGGAAAGAAAAATGACTAACAAAAGTAGGCAAGAGTGTTAAGATAAGATCGGTCTTATCAACTATTTTGACCTATCCCCTCTCTTGTCTTCCTCTTTCAAAACATCTATTCCATAAGTTTGAAGCTAAACTGAGAGATTTTTTATGGAAAGATGGTGAAGACTCCAAAAAATTGGCACTTATTAAATGGGATAAAGTATGTAAACTGAAGGAGCTTGGAGGTTTAGGTATCAAGAACCTTTTATGGAAAATGAAGCTCTAGGAGCTAAATTGGTCTAGCATCTTTATTCTGATAAAGATTAGAAATGGGCTAAGATTCTGTACAATAAGTATCTTAATGCAGATGATCCAAGTTCAATTTTCACAATGAAGTCTCTCCCAAAAGGTTTAGAAAGTTGGAATTTCATGAGCAAGAATCGACACTTAATTAGCAAATTTCTAACCTGGGATGTCAAAAATGGTGAAGAAGCTCTTTTCTAGGAAGACTCATGGGATGGACATCCTCTGATAGATAGGGGTCTTAGCTCAGTTAGTCTTAAACAAAAATTAATTAAACTTTGGGGAAGAAGAGTTAAATATTACAAATCTAGGTCCATCATTGATAGCAACTCCATTGGGAGTTGGAAATCAGTGGATGGATTAGATCTAAATCCCAAGGAGGTTCGAGCATATAAAGAGATCATCTCAACTAAGGCAATCAAACAAGTTGAAAGGAAGGATATTTTAATTTGGGTAGCATCTAATGACAGAAATTACAATGTTAAGAATGGGTATAAGGCCCTTATTAATTCCAAAAGGTGGGAGGAAGTGGAGATTCCTACTCAGTTGTGTTGGGACTTAGCTTGCTTACCTAAAGCAAGCTTTTTCTTATGGCTTGCATTCCATAATAGGATTTTGATGGTAGATAGACTTAAGAGAATTGGCTTGGTAGGCCCATCTAGATGTTATCTCTACAAAAGCAACTATAAAGATGTCAATCATCTACTCTACAATTGCTCCTATTCTCATAGATGTTGGGAATGACTCTTTCACAATTTAGGTTGGTCTGTTGCACTCCCTGAAAATTATAAAGATTTTCTCAAGGGTTGGCCAACTAATATTTGTAAGGGCATATATAGTAAGCTCTAGAACATCATTCTATCCATCCTCGTGTGGGAAATTTGGAAAGAAAGAAAGAGGAGGATCTTTCACAATAAAGAGATGAAGGAAAAAGAATTGACTCTTAAGATAGAAGCTAGTATGGTCGAGAATATGAATTCCTACCTTAGGAAATTTAGAATGTTAGAAGGCTCCTTTTCCATTTGGGATAGTACTATTAAGAAGCAATGGCACAAATTGATTAATCCTTTGTTGGTATACTCTAAGGCGAATAAGGAGGCTAGGAAAAATTGTAAGTGGTCCCCCCCGCTGAACGGTTGGACCAAGCCCAATTTCAATGGTGCTTCTAGAGGCAATCCAAGGGTGGATGGTATAGGATGAATTTTTAATAATGATTTAGGCAATTGGATAGCTGAAGTAGCTAAACCCATCAATCCAACCTCAAATAACTTAGCAAAATTCTCAGCCTTGGGAGAAGGTTTAAATACTGGCCTTCAGCTAGGCATCACTAAGTTAATTATTGAGGGTGATTCTCAGATTGTTTTCAATGCTATAAGGAAGAGATCAACTCCAAATTGGATTCTTAACTCAAGACTACAAGAAGTCATCTTCTTGCTTGATAGATTTGAAGAGATTAGGATTTTCCATATCTATAGAGAAGGTAATGTAAAGGCAGATTTATTAGCTAACATAGGGGTTGACGGTAAGCAGTTAGTCATGTCTAGATTAGAGGCTCTTTCTAATTAGGTAATTCTTCATCTCTTAATTTCATTACCAAAGGAGAGTGCTAAATTAATTCCTTATGTCTTACTAGTAATGTTTACTTCGATAAGAACTGAGGTCACCTTTTAATAAGGTGTCGAAGGTCCATTTTAATTATATGTTTAAGCACAGCATAAGGAATTTCATGCCTTAAGTTTCTTTCACAAATTATCTACTAAACCCATGAACAAGGATAGAGCACTCATTAGCTAGAGTGGTGTATTGCCTTAGTACATGACAATTCATTTTCATTATTAGGTGGTGATTTCCTTTATTTTGGCTTCAAGTAAATTCGAGAGACTTCGCTTTAGGATTTGGGTTTCTATTTCTTTGAATTGTCTACAGCAGGAAGGGTTTGCAACAAGAACATGGACACTAACATTTGCGTATTTCATACATCCAAAGTGAGAACAATGGCTTTTATGGGGAATGTGAATCCAAAACACTGGAACAACATACTTAGACCGGTTGATGGCATGACAAGAATTTTTGTCAGCCAAGCGATAGGAGGAGTGTTCAAGTATGACCATTCTTAGAGGATGAATAGTGATGTCATTGGTACTTTTATAGGCTACATAGTGAGGATTGGATTCAGAAAGTGGGCTATGATTTGTCTATGTATGAACATATTTCAATCCACTTGGTGTAAAGGCATAGAGGAGGCAATAATGGGTGTCGATGAAAACTTGTGTCTTTCGCTCCCTGAAATGTATATGGAGCACTCTCCAGGGATCCTAATCATAGCCAATATCCCGAGGCATCCTACTTTAGTAATCAAAGATAGAGTAGCTTTTGAATTAGCATGGCCCAAAATGGAACCATGTTTTCATTTTTTAATGGGGTGGATGAAGATAGTACCGGTGATAGGGCATGGGTGGCTGGTAAATTACCTTAAAATTCACAAGGCATACATCTACCTGGGGGTTTCATTTGAAGACCTCGACAGAGTAAACTTTTGCCCTTCAAACATTGAGAAGACTAGTAGGGAGAAGTCCTCATTCATGTTCCCTCCATTTTTTAAGGCAAAAAATCCAAATGATGTGGTCAAAGTTATCATGATATATTGGAAAAAGTAACGAAGGCTCCTCCAAGGTTGGCCTTTTTATTGCTTTCATCATGGTTGTTCAATGCAGCTTAGATGGTTTGAGGGGCCTTTTGTTCTGTATATATCTTAATAGGTATAGCCCCTGTAGTTTAATTTTAGGCTTATATTTGTAGCACTTTAGCATTTATGGTATATATTAGTATTACTCTCAACTGTAATTATAGCCCTCCCGGTAGTATCTTTTTGTAAATAGATAGGATGGATAGGGCTCAAAAATTTTGATTATGTACTCTGTATAACTCTCGATATATACAATAATCATGTTAATCTGCTCTGCTTACAATGTGAAAATGTCAAACCCTCAAAACCCTATGAAAAATCTAGGGCAGAAACATCTGCAAAGAAATAAGAAGAGGATCTGAGGAACTTAAGCACCTATGGAAAGGATGCCAGAGCACTCCTCTAGCTATAGAGCTAAGGCAATTTTATAAGGATCCTCTGGATATACATGATGATAGATTTATAGTAAAGACTGCCAATAGATTTGTGGTATTTGAAAAATTTATAGGAAACACCCCCAGTCAGTAATGGAATGGAGGGCATAGCATCCATCATAATGGAAATATATGCATGGAAACCAGTTTAGAATTCACTCCTGAAGGTTCTTCTAGAATCTCTTCTCAACTCCCTATCTTCACTATCGAACATTTAGATAATCAATTACGAATCTTTAACCTAACAAAATATGTTCATCCCAAGCTTCATAAGCCATCCTCCATCCCATTAATTCAATAACTACTGGTAACGCCCCCACCAGGCATATCTTTATCTTATTCAGATTCACCCTCTTCCTATATCCATCCACACTGTCGTAAAGCACATAATTCTTCTCCATCGAACCCTAAGATATTTGATAGTTTGACTCTACTTAAGATTTCGAACAAGCCTGTCAGGATTTCAAACAAAGTAGTTGAAGATAGCTAGAATGAATGTCTTAAGGGAGGAGTTTTCGCAATCTAGAATGGCCCCCTGAGAGATTTCCCTCTTTTATCCGACTGGTTGGAGGAAAACTACGAGGACCAAGTAAGTATTTTCCACTATTCTGATAGAATTTTGTTTTTAAAATGTGAATAAGAATCTATCAAAAAAGCATTTATTTAAGTCTCTGAATGTTTTTTTAAGGGTCACTATGTCAAGTTCATAGAATGGTTGCATGACTTTCATGTAGAAAAGGTAGAATGCATGATTCCCTCATGGTTCACTATGCCTTCACTCCCTATGAAATTGTGTCAACTAGATATTATTAACACCATAAGATCTATTGTTGGTGAATTCAGAGGAATTGATGTATCCTTTTATTGATGTAATAGTGTTAAATTACTTATTAAAACCAATTTTAATTATCCTTCTAAATTCCAAAATAAAATTATCACTAATAAAGCATCATATGATATTAACTTCCATATCTATAAAGGGAAAATTGTTGATATCTTAAAATTTGATGACCTTCACAAAATTAGACCCAAGATCCTTCCTCTCACTTTTGATTTCAGAAGTAAATTTCCTTGGATGAGAATAATGAAGAACAAGAGGATCAGGGATCACAGAGGGTAGAGTACCCCAACTAAGAATCAGGAAAATCATGTTCAGGAAGAGCCACTTAGTATTGAAGATATAATTAATAAAGGGCTAGAAGAATGTTTATTTGATGAAGGAAGGCATAAATTAGTAATAGAAACTGACACCAAAGGTAAAACAAAGTTAGATGTGAGTGGCATGTCCCACAAAAAACATAGGAGAAAAAAGGAAAAGGAAGTAGACAAGGTCAATAAGGACACAAGCAGAAATGGATATGGTGGTACTATACAGTAGCAACAAATAAATAGAGACAATGTAATCAAAGGTTCAGAGATGCTTTCCACACTAATACTAAATTATACAAATAAAGGTGCAGAGCAGGAGAATAGATCAAGAAATGTTCAAACTGAACTTAACATGGAAAGTAAAGAGAAGGTCAATGAGGAAATGGAGAACCATTTACTAATTAATTCTAAAATAGACACCACTAAGGGTCCTCTAGCATAGGTGAATTAGAATGAGACAACAAGTTATGCCAAGGGAGCTCTAACAGCTGCCCCCTCTAGCACAACTCAAAAAGGAAATATGAACCAAAACAAGGAGATATTAAGTAAGAGATCAGTAGAGACATCTTATGAGAAGGACTCAGAAAGCTCAGTATATCCAACAAGTGAAGATATACATTCAGAAGAGATTTGTGCCCCTCAACAAGCAAGACATCAGAGAATAATCAAGTAAGACAATTAGAGGAGTTCAAAAACCTCATGTTGTTCACTTCATGCAGGGCAAGTAGCAAAAAAGAACAACAAAAGGACCCTAGCTCTCTGCAACAAAATCTACCTTCGATGAAAGACAATATGGTGGAGTCCCCTATCAAACTTAATAAGTTTTGGCAAACTCCAGCTGCTACTAGCAGTTCACCTTTTACTCCTAGTAGTAGGACCTAGCACATAGACAAAGACTGTGCACAGACAGCTAATTTACCAATTAAAGAGCTTCAAGAATTTTTGAACAAGGAAAGCTTCACAGGTCCTTCAAATGTTGAAATAGATATGGTGGAGACAGAAAGAGTAAATTTTGAATAGCTTACTGATGATTTAGTCCAAGTATTTTGTCTTGAAAATGTTGAGAAGGCTTCGGTAACTTGGAAGGAGGAACTTGTTTAGAGGATCCTCCAATTAGGAGGGGAAAATTATTCATGTGAAGATCTTAGAAGAGACATATTAAACATTCAAATGGAAGACATGGAATTAGCTTTCATCAAACAATCTGAGCTTGCTAAACAGATTATTTCAGAAGTTGACTTAGAGAATCAGGAACAGTTTCTATCAAGAAAGATTGACATAGTTCAAACAACAGAAGTCAATATAGAGCAGCTAGGTATCTACATGTATCAAGAAGGGCCTAAGTCCCCATGTTGTGGCAAGACAAAAGGCAAAAGAGGTAGGAAGTCTTTAAAGGAACTTAGAGAATCAGAGGGTCTTGGCAAGGATCAGTAGAAGATAGATCAAATTTTCTACAATGGGAAGGGGAAGTGCCTTCTTGATCAGGTATGAAGCTCAACACTTGGAATGCTAGGGGCCTCAATGCCCCTAGCAAAAAGAGGTTATTAAAACATAACCTCAAATATTTTAATTCAGATGTTATTCTAATCCAAGAATCTGAATTAAATTCATTAGAGATAGATAAATTTAGTAGGATGTTAGGAGTATGGTGCTTTGCATTTCAGGAATCTTTAGGGGCATTAGGGGGTTTGGGCATCCTTTGGGATCCAAGGAAGGTTAATATTATAATTCTCAATAGTTCAAACAATTGGATAAGTGGTAAAGTTCAAAGTCTAAAATCAAATCTTAACTTCACAGTCATAAATGTGTATGGTCCAGTTAACAATACTGATAAAAAATTGGTCTAGAATGAAATTGGTCAATTCTTGGATAGTCAAAAAAATGAATTCTTTATATTAGGAGGTGACTTTAATACTATTTTAGATATTAATGAAAAGGTAGGAAGCACTCAGGTGCAATCAAAAGCATCTAGAGACTTTAAAGAATGGTGTGCTTTGCATAATTTAATTGATACTCCTATCAATAATGGCATCTATACGTGGAACAATAGGAGAAATGACTTTGCTTACATCGTAGAAAAACTTAACAGATTTATGATAAAAGGTGAGCTGGACATCAACAATTTAAATCTTCAATCTTCAATTTTACCTATAGCTGGATCTGATCACTTCCCTGTCATATTCAAATTCATTGAGCCCCTCAAACTAGCTAGAAACCCATTTAAGTGTGAGAAAATGTGGTTCCTAGACCCAAAATTTCTTAATAACATCAAACTTTGGTGGACACAAGATAGTTGTGAAGGGTCTAAAATGTTTGTCTTCATTAATAAATTAAAGATACTTAAGGAACATATCGTTAGGTGGAATAGAGAACACTTTAACAACATCTTCAAAGAAAAGTTTCACATAGAAAATGAACTTAAGGAACTAAACTCAGTAGTTATCAGCAAGGGTATGGATAACAGGAGCTATAATCTTGAAAAGGAACTGCTAGCTAAGCAAGAAACTATACTCTCCAAAGAAGAAATATTTTGTAGACAGAAATCCAGAGAGAGATGGCTAGTAGAAGGTGATCATAACATGAATTTTTTTCACAACTTGACCCTATACAACAGAGCTAAGAGAAAAATCACGCACATAAAAATTCAGCAAGGAATTTTAACTAAAAAACTAGGAGAAATAGTAGACACCTTTGTTAAATACTTCTAGGATATATTGAATAACCACAAAGGCTCAAATTATACTGCACAATCCAGTCTTCTGAAATTTATCCCTAAAGTTGTTACTCAAGAAGATAAAAAAAACCTAATCAAATCCATCACTTTAGAAGAAGTTAAGAAAGTGGTCTTTGATATGAATCTGGATAAATCTCTGGGACCAGATGGATTCTAGGCTTTCTTCTTCCAAAAGTGTTGGGATACTATAGGTATTGACCTTTGGAAAGCTATCGAAGCCTCTAGAAATGGAGGTTCTCTTTTGCCAAAATAAATCACTCCTTTATCACGTTGATTCTAAAGAAGTCTGATCCTGAATCACCAAGAGATTATAGATTGATAGCTTTGTGCAATACAGTTTATAAAATATTCTCCAAAGTTTTAGCAAACAAGTTAAAAGAGATCCTCCCCAAGATCATCTCTAAGGAACAAACTGGCTTCATGCCAGGAAGATCCATTCTTGATGCATCATTACCATTCAAGAGACTATTCACTCTGCTTGTCTTAATAAGGAAGCATGTATGCTCATGAAACTGGATATCCAAAAAGCATATGATATGGTTGATTGGAGGTTTCTATGCAAGATGCTAGAAGCTTTTGGATTCTCTCATCAATGGATTAATCTAATTTTCAAAATTATCTCAACTCCTAAAATCTTTGTTCTCATCAATGGTACACTAGAAGGATTTTTTGATATATCGAGGGGCATCCAGCAGGGGGACCCTTTATCCCCTTCTCTTTTCATCATCATGGTAGAAGCCTTTGGGAGAGCCGTGATGGATGCATATAATAATTAGAGAATTTCAAACATTGTTGTCACTAAAAATATGCCTAATATAACCCACCATCAGTTTGTTGATGACACTATTCTTCTTGGGAAGAGCACGGTCTCAGAAGCTCACTCTCTCAAAAACATTATAAATACATATATCGAAGCCTTAGGATAGAAGGTTAATGATCTTAAGTCTAAAATTTTCTTCATAAACACTAAGCCAAAAATAGAACAGCAAATTTGTAGGATTATGGGTTTTAAGAAAGGATCATTTCCTTGCAAATATCTGGGTATAGCTCTAGAGAAAGGTTTAAAATCAGGAAAGGTTTGGGACAACACCCTAGAAAAATTGGACTCTAAGTTATGTTCTTGGAAGGATAGATAGCTCACAAAGGTTGGGAAATTCACTAAGATCCATGTGGTTCTCTTAGCCATTCCGACTTACCCTCTCTCGTGCCTTCCTCTTTCTAAGTAGATTCTTAAAAAATTTGAATCCAAAATGAAAAATTTTCTTTGGAACGATCGGGACAATGACAATAAATTGGCTCTCATCAAGTGGGAGAGCATTTATAAACCTAAGGCTTTAGGAGGTTTAGGGATTAAAAATTTACTATGGAAAAATGAAGCCCTAGGGGCAAAGCTCAGTTGGCGACTATACCACGAAAGTAATCATAAATGGGCTAAGATTCTCTATAATAAATACCTAATTGTGGATGACCAGCTTTCTATCTTCAAAATTATATCTCCTCCTAAAGGTTCAGAATGTTGGAACTTTATGATTAAATGTCACAATTTAATTAGTAAATTCCTAACATGGGATGTTGAGTCTGGTGATGAGGCCCTATTCTAGGAAGAGTCTTGGGAAGGTAAACCTCCACTTTCTTCCTACAAGGTTCCTCTGACTCTCAAAAATAGATTAACTGATCTGTGGGGCAACAAAGTTAGGGATTATAAAACTTTGACAGACTCAAAAGGTTCTCCAGTATGGAAATGGAAATCTCTCTGAGGTTTAGGTTTTGATGATGATTTAATTAATTATTTCAAGAAGATTTTGGAAGATAGGGAACTTAAGCAGTCTAACAAAAGAGACACTTTAATTTGGGCCACATCTAATGATGGGAAATATAACGTCAAAAGTGGTTATAAAGCTATTCTAGAAGCTAATAGACCATAATTAGTGGATATCCCATTAAAGCTCTACTAGGATTCCTCCTGCCTTCCGAAAGCTAGATTCTTTTTATGGCTTGCTATACAAAATAGGATTCTATAAATGGATAGATTAAACATTCTTAGCATCCAAGGCCCCTCTAGATACATTCTTTGTCAACAAAATACTAAAAACATGGATCACCTTTTGTATCTCTGCCCTTACTCCCAAAGTTGTTGGGAGTGGCTTAGGCAAATGTTGGGATGGTCTTCCCCCTTCCCAAAATCTTTGACTGATTTGCTTATGGGATGGCCCTTAAACATTATCAAAGGTATTTATAGTAAACTTTGGAATATTTCCCCTTTTATCCTGATCTGGGAAATTTGGAATGAAAGGAACTGCCATATCTTTCACAATTTGAAACTCAAACCTGAAGATCTTATCTCCAAAAGAGAAGCTAGTATTGTAGAAATAACTAACTCATATTTAAGGAAGTCATGACTAGAGGAAGGCTCATTCTCTAATTGGGATGGTTTCATGAAGAAACTCTGGCCTAACTTGATCAATCCACCTTTATACTATTCAAAGGTCAATAGAGAGGCTAGGCAGAATTGTAAATGGGAACCACCTCCTAGTGGTTGGGTTAAACTAAATTTTGATGGAGTAGCTCGGGGTAATCCGGGTATAGACGGTATTGGATGCATTATTCACAATGAGGATAAGCTTTGGATTGCCAAAAAAGCAATGTTGATTCTCCCTACCTCTAACAATCTAGCAGAACTTGAGGCCCTCTGTCAAGGGATCAAGTTATGTCTTAAGCTTAACCTTCCTGAAGTCATTATCGAAGGCAACTCTCAAATTATTGTAAATGCTATTAGAAAAAGGTCAACTCCTAATTGGGTCATTAACTCTCAATTAGAAGTGGTCCTCTTCCTAATAGATAAGCTAGATGATTATAGGATCAGCCATATTTATAGAGAAGGCAATCAACTCGCAGATCAATTAGCGAATTTGGGAGCAGATGGAGTTAATTCTTTATTATTAAATAATGGTTACTCTCTCTCTCCTTGAATTTCCAATTTTCCTTGATTTTAATCCTTATTAATTTTTATTAATTTAATTAGTAATCTCCATGTTGATTATTTCTTTTGTGTCATTTCACGCGCACCTTGCTTGGTCTTTCATATATCATCCCTAAATCTTTTGTTCCCTAATAAGGCTCTCTTTTGGCTTATCATATAAGCATCATTTATACAATTTGAATGGTTACGGTACCTTTCTCATCATTTATGCATCAGCCTCATATGTTCGATCGCCCAAAGTTTCGTGTAATCATGCCTTCCATTATGGTATATCACAAGCCCTAGTACTTCACATTCAATTATTATATGTTGCCCTGTTTTTGCGATTTGGAGTCTATAGTTTATATGTTCAATTCCAAAAGTTTCTTTGTGTTATTTTTGGGCATTATCATTTGGGTCTTACATTTCATTGACATCGCTGAGTATGGAGTCCAATGTTGCCCTTTTCCATGCCTCCAAGAATTGAACTATGGCCTTCTATGGGGCAGTGAAACCAGAAAGGTGGAACCAAATTTTATATCCGGTGGATGATATGTCTCATTTTGCGATTAACAAAGCTCTTTTGAGGGAGTATTTGACTACCAATATACATGGAGAACAAATAGTGATATTATCAAGTCATTTATTGGCTGCCTGGTAAGAGCCAAAGTGCAAGCGGATGACATTGTAATGCTTTGTGATGACTTTTTGTCCCTACCTGGAGGAAGGGATTAGAACAAGTGGTATATAGTATAGACAACAAATTTTGGATTCCCTTTCCTGAAAAATACATGAATCTTCCTTTGGGCCACCCAGATTTAGTCACCACTCCCCATCGTCAATCTCTAGTCATTCGAGAGAACATAGCATTCTATCGTGAATGGCCTATAATGGAGGCTAGCTTGCATTTTCTTCTTTGTTGGCGAGGAATCATAGCTAAAGATAATGTGGTATGGCTCACCAATTATCTTGGCCTCTTCAATTCCTACACTCAACTAGGGGTGACATTTGATAACCTAGATGATTTGGATTTCTGCACCCCAAATGCAAAAAAGACAAGTAGAGGGAAATTTGACTTTGAATTCCCTCCCAATTATCAAATGGAGTGATACTGTGATATCATGGATGTAATCATGGTCTACTAGAAGGAAGGCAGAGGTTCGGCTTGAATTTGATAGTCTCTTCAGGTCAAATTTAGTATCTTAGGGTTTCATGGTTTAGACATATATAGCAGTTTTGTTAGTATGCTTAATGATCCTTTGGTTTAGACTCTCGGCTTGATATATATGTATAATTTATGTAAAGCTCTATTATAAATCTCCAAGACTTATCCTTTTGATAATGTGAACAATTCAAAATATACTTATAATATATGGCAATCGACTATGATCTATTCAATTTATGGTTTCTACTAGATAAAGCTTTATTTTGAGGGTTTGTTTTACCCTAATGTTCCTAATTAGGGTTGCTTGCTGTAGATAGTTCCTCTCGGGATGTGACCAGGTTTGGCTTTTAAGTATTTTTGGTTTTTTTTATTTCTTTGTATGGGATGTTATTTTGATTTGATCTGTAGTATTCGCTCTTATATGGCTGTTGCATATGATCAATGTATGTGATTTCCTTAAATATGTTGAAACCCTTAGACTTTAAGAAATATAGAAATTAAATTTTATGAATACTCTATTTATTTATCGATAGGTTAATTTATTCCTGTTTGAGGATTTGGTTGTTAGCTTGGGGTTGGTTAAGGATCGATAATACCAATGGGGAGGATTTTACAATCTCCTGGAGGGTAGTTTAGTTTTTTTCTCTCAAGTATTATCTCAGCTTAATCAAATTCATTTATGGCTTTCCATCTTAGGAAACTTTCTGGTTTTTTCAATAATGACTCAGAAGGTATCATTAAGGATTGGAAATGATTGGAATGGATCTACTTAGTCAGATTGGTTATTTCTTAAGCTTGAAGGCTATTAATTATGGTTAATCTTGTCGATCTGAGATATTTTCTTATTTCCTATTCTATTCAATGTTTGTTAGTTTTTTCATATTGGTTTCATTTGATTCAGATGCACAGTGCTTCGTATTATGTTAGGCCAACTTAGCTTTCTAATATCTCTATATTTTTCTTTGTATCTACAAGATATTGATGCTTGGTGTGCCTTTCTAATTAGGATTGTATATGATCGGCATGGATTTGCTAATTTTTATGATTTGTGGTTTTGGTTTGGCTCCATGGTGTGGGCCTCTTATCTCAATCCCATCTGTGAGCCTTTCCTCTGTGTTTATGTTATTGCAAAGTGTCAATTAATCTTTTCCCTATTAATTACTTTAATTGCATATTGGTTTCAGTGGTATTATTAACTAAGTAACATAGATTACTTTTAGTTAACATCTTCCATTGATCCTCTAAGGTAATTTCAAATCTACATTACTCTATTCTAATTACATCTAGATTTGTTAATATAAATTTGATATTATCTAGTTGTGTTAATAGAAACTTGATATTATCTAGATTGATATTATCTAGATTGAAATTCTTATTAGTTAGTAATTAGTAAGTAGGGCTAATTCCTTTTAATTTTCCTATCATTCATTATATGAGTATGGTGTATATAATAGTAGTTTTGTTCTTATCCTTTTCTTCTTAGAGTTCTCTTGGTTTTCCTTCATCTCTAAGAAATTTTCATGGCCCCAGTTAATTATTCACATGTAAACTATTCAAGGATGGCATTGATCATTCTGATCCCTTAGATGGATTATCTTCTTTTTGTTTCTAGGTTATCTAACCTTTTTAAATGATTGGCTAGTTGGTAGTCTCTTCTATATGATAGATTCTTCTCACGAAAGGCTAAATTATAGAATGTTGGTCTGATATCATATGGTAGTAGTTTCAGATAATCAAATGAAGATGTAATAATCAGGGGTATGCTCCTTTATCGATTTTATTTAAGTGTATATAATGTAGGTCATCAATTCATTAGGGTATGCCCCTTTTAAAATTGTAATAATATAGGACATTTGTCCTAGGCAAGACTAGAGGTTTTCTTCTCTGTTCTTTCCTACCACTGCCCATTTGAACGAAGTAAGCTATTGTAACTTATCATTTTAATTAATAAAAATTATCATGGCCTTGGCCGTTTACTAATCAAAAAAAAAAAAAAAAAAACTCTCAATATACTATATGCTCAATTCTTTGCAAAACAAGTATGCGGATTTAAACCTAATATAAAACTGGTTAAATTATGATGTTTTTTATGGGCTCACTCTAGTTCACTTTTTTATGAACTAACAATGAGATGCAAATGATTGGTTTGTTTCTATTTTAGTAATTAGATAAGTAGGCTTTGAATCTTTATGGCTTATGGATAATGTGGATGGAGTTTGTCTTTGGTCCCTGATAGTCCATGGAGATTTAAAACTTTTAATGTTCTTTTATCAGTAGATTAGCCCTTCGTTCATAAGTTAAAATATCTGCTTATTATGGTAATGAAGATTAATTTGGCTTCTCTGTTTAGATGGTGTTTCAAGAATGATATTTTAAGGGGTGGTTTCAATGTGATGGACAGAATGAGTTTTATTGTTTATAGCTTTGGTCTATATCTACTTGTCACTATGGATTTTAATGTTGCTTATTTTATCCCTTTGGTTTCAAGGTGGCATGTGTCCTCATTACCATGGAATAGTTGTTTTGTTTTAATTTGCATAGAGGATATCATAGGGTTTTAGTCTAGAAATTCCTTTTTTAGTAGTTTTATTATTGGTACTAATTTGGGATTATTATCTCTATAATATAAGAAGTATGTTCCTTTTATGCATAAATTATTAACTTAGGACCTTTTGGGGTGATGATCCCTATGCTAACAATTAGTTATCTCCTTATAACGTTGAGATCTCTAATGTTTTTGATTGATAAGTATAGTAGACGAAGTATGAGTTAAGAATGAAAGGCTTGGACAGCTCAAAGGTGGATTTGAGCAGGCATAAAAAAGATCTTTTATTCAATATTGATGTAATATAGAGGGGTATGCCCCTTTTAAAATGTAATAATATAGGACTAGTGTCCCAGGCAAGACTGGAGGTTTTCTTCTCCATTCTTTCCTACCAATACTTGTTTGAACGGAGGACATCTATTGTAATTTTATTTTATTTAATAAAATTTATCAAGGCCTTGGTTGTTTACTGATAATAAAAAAATGCAAAAGTTTGCACATGAAATTAAAATATAATAAAATATTAAAAAAAAGGTTTTGCGTGATTGCAAAATCAAAACCCTAAATGGAGAAAGCTCTTTATTAAGAAATTAAAGCTCATTTCTCCACACACAGATTTGGAGGAGCCAATTTTCAAGAAGAGGGTTTTTGAAAGAAAGGGAATTTGCTTGCAAGCTTCATGCATCTATTTTTCTAGCATCATATCCAAGTAGGATCTTATGGGTTTTACGCAATAGTTTATTTCTTTGAAATCTTTGTCTTCTCTATGTCTGAATGGATGTGTATTCAGAATTTGATTGGGTTGAAACCTTTGTTTGTGAATCTATTGTTCTTCGTTATGAAAAATATTTGTAAATGAATTGAAGGTTTGAAACCCTTGTTTGGTATATTTTAGAGAATTTGTAATTGGATTGATTAAAAATGAGATGGAAGTTTAGAAAAGAAACCCAAATTTGTTGATTAATTTCAATTGTTTACTCTGGGTTTCTATATCAAATCTATATGGGAGAATCATTTCAATATATATATATAATTATATATAATTATCATAGTAATTGGTAATTGTTGTGGTAATTATAAATATATATATAATATTATGAAATTACTTTTCGTACAAGGGTATTTAAATTGTATTGTTCTTATATGTATGTATGTATGTATGATAGTAATTGGTAATTGTTGTGGTAATTATAAATATAAATAAATAATATTATGAAATTATTTTTTGTATGGGGGTATTTAAATTGTATTGTTCTTTTATATATATATATATATATATATATATATATATATATATATATATATATATATATATATATATATATATATATATATATATATATATATATATATATATATATATATATATATATATATATATATATATATATATATATATATATAACGTGGGAGGCGAGCCACCACCCCCACCTCCCCCTCCTTTCCTTTAATGTCGGTGGCTCATTTTTTAGGGACTACATGTGGCAATCATGTTGTATCAATAGTGTTGCACACGACAATAAGCCTATGGGATTTACATTAACAAGAGGGTAAGTGTTGTTATTAAAAGATTTTTTAATTTTTATTAATGTTTTAAAATGTGTAAATTTTAATATAGTTTTGTTATATATATATATATATATATAATATTAATGATTATTAAATATTTTAAATATTATTATTAATAATAATTAGTATTTTGTTAATAGAATAGTAATTATTTTATTAATAGAATAGTAATTGTCTTATCAATGGTTTATCATAAATTATTAATTATTATCTTTAATAATTTAATTGATTATTGTTGTATTTTAGTAATATTTAAATTGAAGATTTTTAATTATTCAAATATTTTTGGAAAGTAAATTTGATAATTGTAATTGGAAAAATGTTTATTTTAATAAAATCAGGTTTTACTTGAAGGTTCAATTTTATTTAAAAATGATTTGTATTACTAGGGGAATTTTATTACTTCTTTTGATAATTCAAAAACCTTAGTAAGTTTGATTCTTTGGTAATGAAAACTGAAAGCCCGATTGTATATCGAATCCTTTGTGTTTTGAAAACCAAATGACCTATGAAAACAGTTGCTAAATTCTGATGAGATGTATGTTGTATTTGATGTTTGGATTTCAGGTTTTGACTTAGTATGTTGACCATTCGGGATGTTTACCAAAGGCTCGAGAAGTTATGTTCTATGGTGACGTTATGTATATGATCTTTTCTACTTGACTATTGTGATGTAGTTATGTGTTTGCTATGATGAGTTTTGATCAATGTTTGATAGTGCTTTCTAGTTGCTTGTATAGGACTGAGGTGATTGTTGTGCTTGTTTTTTAAGTGCTTTCTAGTTGCTTGTAAAGGACTGAGGTGGACATTTTGTTATATCTATAGGCGCTTTCTAGTTGCTTGTAAAGGACTGAGGTGGACATTGTGTTATATCTATAGGTGCTTTCTAGTTGCTTGTAAAGGACTGAGGTGAAAACTGTGATTCTATGAGTTATACTTTTATGAGCCTAGGGTAGGTAATCTATGTGTATGTTGGGAGGTAGCTTGCAATGGAGGTCAGAGCCCTAAAGAGGATGCCTGGGTAACCCATTGTAAGTTGTTTTAATAAGTGATAACATTTCATTAAATGAGAGTAAAATGAATTAATAAGAGTCATTATTTTTCCTCGCCCATGCCTTGAGTGCTAGTACATGCTAGCATTGGAGTAGAGAGGATGCTTGTTTGTGACTTTGCTTCATTAATATGCCTTGTTTGTTTGAAAGGATACTAGTGCCACATAGAGACACTAGGGGGCTAGAGTCCATAGTGGTTTCTAGGGTAACCTTAGAGTTGGATCATGTGATGACATTTTCCCACTTGCATTGTAGATTTCCTACGTGTCTTTGTTGCCTCTAGGTTTAGATGTTACTGGTGTCTTGGTAGCTTTGAGATAGATTGCTATCAAGTTTTCCTTGATCTAGATGTTGGTTATGACTTGTGGATTGATATCTGTTTGGGACTTGAGACTATCTCCTCAGCATGGTGGGAGTGGGTGTTTTAATTCCACGAGGTCAAGTGGTAGTTCTTTTTACTTATATCATTGAGATTTGACAGTTGAATGTTGTTGTTGGATGTACTTGTGCAGCTATTCCTTTCTTTCTAATCTTGTATTTCTATTGGATAGTATTAGTATGCTGTATTGTACTTGATTTATTAGAGATTTTATGAAATGATATATTTTATTGATGATGTATATTCTTTAAGCTTTTCATACCCTATGACTTGTCCACTGGATGATTATGCATTCTGGTTATGCCAAGTGGCATCCTTTGTAATTGTATATTATTTATTGGATTCATACTTGTGATTATTCCATGATGTGGATTTGGTTATGTTTTATATTTAATATTAATAAACTTTTACATGTGATTCAACATCATGGAACCCTTAAGAGATGTAATCTATTTTGGATGGTTGTACGTATGTGAGTTATTGCTTCTGCTATGTTACCTGTTGATGTTATTATCTTTATAAAAAAATGTTTGACAAACTTAGTGAAAACTTTAGGTTAATTTCTTTTGGGTTCCTTGGCGGGCCGTTACACATATCATTTCTCTTATTTAGATGTATTTGGATTAGCATGAAATGAGAATGTGTCTACATGTGAAATGGTGATGATAAATGTAGTTGCAATAATGGTGATTCAAAATGCAAAGTAATACATAAGACTTTCTAAGCTTTGGGTAATTTCCTAAAATTAGGACATGACAATTTCCTAAGATCTAAAGATGACTAATGAAAATGGGACAAGATGAATGATTATTGTGATGCTAGGATTATGTATCCAAGACCTAAGAATAATGTGTCTAAGAATCACTTGGTGTTACAAAAGATGTGAATGTGCCTAGTTAAGATCTAGATGGGGTAGATTGTCAACCTAGGATAGACTTGTGATCTTTGGAAGATACAGATAATAAAATATAACCCAACCTATAGAACAAGGTTATAAGGATTACAAGTGATGAGATTAGTTACCCTGGACACCATTTAGTCAAATGGAAATTTGTGAAAGAGGAGAGGATGGGTGAGAAAAATGTAAGGTGAATAACTCAAATAATGGTGACACCAAGTTTGGGATTGGGATCTCGATTGGGTTTGATCGGTTTAAGAGTTGGTTTTCTAAAACATGATCATTCTAACAATGATGAACTATATACTCCAAAAGGATGACATCTAAATAATGATCCTAAGGAGAGAGTCTAAAATGTGATTTCATGTTTTCAAGAGTGTGATAGAGAGAAGGTGGATCTAATCTTGAAACTAGTATGATGTGAGTAAAATGAAACTTTGGTTCACAACATGTCTAGCCTCCATGTTTCGCACCTTGATTTCCCACTCACACTAGTTTGCATTTGGGGATGCTTTCTTTTCTGCTAAGATAGTTTTCAATAGACTTTTATTTGAGTATAACTATTTCTTTGTGGATTTCTACTCTCTACGTGCAATGGAGGGTTTGATTTTAACTTTCTTGAACTTGGGCTTAGGTTGAGCTAACATGAGTTTCAATCACTGATAATCTTGACATGTTTTGGTTTATTTTCCAACTTCTCATATTTAGATAGTGACTACACTGAGTATGCTCTAACTTTGATTTGGAAACATGTGATGTTTTGGAGTCAAATGACCAAATAGTTCCTCAAAGGACAAAGTAACTTTGAGGGAGACAAAAAGTGGATCTCTTTTGACAAAAGGACCTTGTGACCAATTTTTGAGAATGGGTATGTTTTTAAGAAATATTTTTACAAATTCAAGTCACAATAAATACACTTCAAGAACATACCACCTTATGGTCATTTATTTGTAATATACTATTCATAGGTCTACAAGGAGGAGCCTAGTCTTGATGTTTCCTGATTCCCATGCATTTTGTCTCTCTCAATCTAAGAGATTATGTGATGCGGAGATGGAAAACAAAAGTTACATGAGATAGAATCTTCATGTCATGGAAAATAGAAGCCCCCTTTTGTGTGGCGTTGACAACTCTTGGAGATGAAGCCCAAGTAGCTTTATGTCTACAACCAAGGGAAACAAAAATGATGAGTATCTTTGAAGAAGCCTTATATTCTCTTGCACTATGAATAGCATACCAAGGTATTCTCTTGCACTATGAATAGCATACCAAGGTAAAAGGAGCACGACTACTAAGTTGGTTCATAAGAATAATTATGGAGTACTCCTAATTAGTTTGTATGTATGTGACTCACTTAAGAGCCTAATTGATCATGTTGAAATCAGAGATATATTGACCTACCTTGGACTACCATCAACATGCATCATCTGAGATTAAGGTGATGAGACAAGGGTTCACTCAACATCTTATTTATATACTAGTTAGGGAGTTACAAGTTTGAGGCCATCCTCTAATGGCAAAGTGTGTTCCCAATAGACAAGCCTCTCTAGAAGTGAACTAATTTCTTGACCCTTATAATCATCCAAGTTCCACAAAGGCAAGGAGAGAGGATACAAATACAATTAACCTTTTCCACCTCATGTATTTAATCAGATCTATAATGCAAGAGGAAAAATCTCAAGGCGGTGTTGAAAAATACAACAAGAAGTATTCATTCCAAATCAAAAGCTAACTAATCTAAGTGTTTTCTATCTTAGGACATCAAACACTTGTAATTAGCATGTATGTTCCTTTGAAAATAAAACCATGCATTATTTTAAGAAGAAAATGTGCTTTTGAAACAATGAATGGTGTTGAAAAATACAACAAGAAGTATTCATTCCAAATCAAAAGCTAATTAATCTAAGTGTTTTCTATCTAGGACATCAAACACTTGTAATTAGCATGTATGTTCCTTTGAAAATAAAACCATGCATTCTTTTGAGAAGAAAATGTGCTTTTGAAACAATGAACTTTTTACTCCTTTAGCATTCAAGATTGGTGAGTATGTTTTAGGCCCAAATCAAAATATTTTAATGCCTTATTTGTTTGAAACATAGGCTGTCAAGAGTAAATTTTGATAATTTAATAAAACCCAAAGTTGAAGAGTTTGAGTATTTGTTCGATTTTAATCTTTGTAAATTCTAAAGCCCAAATTGAAAACATAAGGTGTTTCAAGTGTGTACAAAGTAGATTTTAGACACCAAAATAAATGCGAGTTCTTTTTAACCTTAGGAAATCATAAATCACACAAATATGTCAGTGTTCCTACAAGCCTACACACTTGATGAAACTGTTAAAAGGTGAAAATAAGAAGCGATCCTATAGGTTCGTATACCTACCATTGTGATCCTACCGGGTCAAACCACAATCTTTCCTAGTAAACTTATGTTCTCGCAAGGAAAATTTATGTGAGAGATTTTTTGGCTTTGAAAACTACCTGAAGGTTTACAATTTTGTGGTCCCATAGAGGTTTTTGTGTTCAGGTCAGCTAGTGATCCTGCCTAATCAAACCATATTCCTAGTGACTATGTTTTTAGAGGATAGATTAAAATAAATTAAATTAATTAATGTAGTTAAGAACAATAGGTTGCAAGAATGAAATCATGTCATCCATACTCTTATTCTCATCTACAATGCTTGTGATCTCGCCTGCAGAAATTTTTGTTGTTGTGTAAAAGGTAACTATAGGAATGTTTCCACCCAAGCTTCTTCTTCAACCTTCTAACCTGCAAATAATGCAAAATATCTTGAAAAATACTCAAAAAACATAAAATTTTAGTAGTCTTTTACTTTTTAACAAAATAACATTTTTAGTAGTCTTTTAGTTTTTAACAAATAAAATGATAAGATGATAAAATAATGACCCTTATTATTAGTCTTATTGGACATACCAAAAGGTATGCTATGAAATTAGAGTGTAAGGAATATAAAGAAAGCTAACATTCACAAAATAAAACAATAACATGTATGAAAATAACTACAAATGAAAGAAAATATTTCAAACAGGATACAAACCTTGTTCTCCATGAAGCCTCCAATGTGTAGATGGTTTGTGCTAGATTGGGCATGTGCGCTCAATAGATGCTCAATGCTTCAAATGATGGAGTTTACTTCAAGGATGGATGATGGATTGGGATTCAAAAAATGGATGTAGTGAGTGATTTGGGCATTATAATGGTAGCTTGGTAGTTTCTAGGCTCTCAAAATAGCATTATAACTTTACAATGGATTTTGGATGATTTGTTAAGAGGAGATGGTTCAATGTATAGGCAAAGGGAGGATGGAATGGACAATCAAAATGCAAACTTGGGAATTACTTAAGAGTGGCCAATATGCAAGGAGAGGGAATCATGTGAATTGTTCTTTCTAAAATGAATAGCCTTGTGACAAGTGTCACAATGAGAGAGATTGCGGGGGGAGATTAGACTTTTGGAGGGAATGTGACCATTTTGGGGGATGTAAAGAGGACAAAGGTGTAAGAGATGGATGAAGTATGTAATAGGGATGTAAGAACATTTAAGGTTGGCATTCAATGCATTTGGTTAGGGAGTAGAGGATTTGACATGACGGTTGACTTGGTTGGGTTAGGATTTCTTAATGCTCATACTTAAAGTTGCGCAAATGATTAGAAGTTGATTAAGCTTAGATTAGAAGGTGATTAGGATGTAAGGGGAAATGTTATGATAATTCAAGTGTGTCACTTAATGAACTATGTTTTATTAGTAAATTAAGTGGACTTAGTGTGGGTGGATGGGTTGTGTTGAGGGTTAGGATAGGGTTAAGGTTGATTAAAGGGATTTATTTAATCAAGAGGGTTTGAGAAGATTATATTAAATATTTTTTGTGTAATTATTTAATTTAATAGAGGGAGGAATTTAATTAGTAATCAGAGTAAATTTTATTTTATTTTTATTTCTTTTTATCGGTAAGAGGTTAAAGCCAAGGTTATTATTATTTGTTGCAATTAATTATTTCAATTATTAGTTAATCTTGAGTATATTCAAACCCAAGACCTCCCAATTAAGAGGCTTACAATTCACCATTTTGTTGTAGGCTCTTGCCTATTAGTAATCAGACTATTGGTTGTCATGTTACTTTATTAATTGAACTACAGTCAATTAATTGGATTAAATAACTAGTGGATGGCATAAAATAATAAAATATATAATATTTAATTAAGAATACCTTAGGAGAGCTAAATTTTATTAAAAATTTGTATAATAAGATTCAGGTGTATACATAGTAAAAAAAGATGAAGAACAAAGATATAATGGATTCCATGAATTGAGGATAAAATACGAAATAGAAATATTAATCCAATATATTCCCCAAGTGAGATATTTTATAGACATGAACTTTCAAGAAAACATAAGGTTGTAACTTGGGATGTAAATCTCTTGAAAATGAGAAGATCATTGTGTAAAATAATTAATTCATACAAGAAAGGACGTCATACTATAAAAGATGCAAGTCTATAAGGGATTTTGAATACATTTAAAGGGAATATAAAGAGAGGAAGGACATGTTATGCTCAATAAGTGATTTTTATTTATAATAAATGTGTTTTCAAGAAAGCCTAAGGTTGTAACTCAAGATGTAAATCTTCTGAAAAAAATAACATACTTATGTAATATAACAAATGTATGCAATAAATAATGTCATCTTATAAAAGAAATAAATCCACAAAGGGGAAAAAATGGAACCCTTTGAGATAAAAATGGAGTGAAGTAAGACCCTTCCCTCCAAGAGAGGAGACAAGAAAAATGACTATGATGTTTCTCACAAAGTATGATTACACTTAAAATTACATCACCATAAATGATATGAGCCTATAAAGGATAAGCATGAAAATGCCACATAGTGAGGAGCGCCATAATAGGGATATAGATATTATGTAGCATTATCATGAAAAGGATTTCATTTATTGTTGTAAGTCATTTGAATAATATGACAATGAATGAATTCTTAAATTTTACCCTACAAATCATAACAATCATTAGTATTATTTCCAAGAATTTGATGATACATACATATGGAAGAATTGCCTTGTTTATATTTAATGATTTTAACTTATTTTTTGAAGGAAGAGTAATTAAGTTGGCCATAAGAAGATCAAACAAAATAGTCTCTTTTTGTGAGGAGAAATTGGGAGAAGAATGTATAGATTAATTGTGCAAATGGGAAGGTTGGAGACCTAGAGTTTCTTTTGAAAAATAATTTTCATCAAGAAGTTTTGATATATCATTAAGTACGAGTATCTCTTGGTGGGAGTGAAATCTAAAGAAGACCAATCAATATCCATACATTTGTCAGATGGAGTTGTTTGATTTACACATTCAAAGGTCTTGTCCTTGCTACAAAATATTGGTATGAAGTCTAAGGTTCCCCATTCATTTTACATTTTTTTTTGAAAAAATGATAGTCCACCTATTTGCTTTGGAGGAATAATTGAAGAAGGAAATGGAAATTGAATAAAGTCAATTTGATTAGGATCATTGTGCTCTTGGGTTGGATTTGTTGCAAGGTCATCAAGGGTATTATCCTCTTAAGGATTATTGTTATATATGTATGGTATTTCATGATAATTGGGTTGTATAGAACCTTTTACTATAATCACTAGTTTTTATTTAGATGGGGGAAATTTTGTTCCAAATCATTGAGAATATTGTCTTGATAAAGTTCTTGATTATTCATGGGTTTATCATGACATGGGAGATAATTAAAGAAATTAGTAATGATATTATCTTCTTCTTGCAAGGTGTCCTCATGAGTAAGTCAATCTCTACAATAGGAACTAGGAAGTTCTATTAATACTTCATCTTTATAAGAGATGTCAAATGAATGTAAGGTGATATCAAGAAAGATATTTATAATGTCCTCTTTCTCCGAAATGTCTTCATTAGGGAGAGAAGAAGGATCACTATAAAATGTGTCATCTCTAGAGGGAATAAAATACGTTCCAACAATTACATCATCTTATTTTACCAAGGTTTCTTCATAAGAAAGAGATTAATCAATTCCATTATCCAAGGTATCATCCCAAATAGGAGAACCATCAAGAGTATGGACATCTTTATAAATAAAGTACACTTTAGGAGAGAAATAATCATGACTTGCTAAAGCCTTATATCTAAAGGGATATGAAGGAAAGTAAGGTTAAGTATCCTTATCTTGCAACAAAATATCATCATGAAGGAGACACATTTTAGGAGAAGGGTCGTCATCTTCTTTCAAGATCCCACCTTGAGAGAGAGAGATTCTTTGAAGAAATGGTAGCAGACTCTTCTCATGCTAAATTGTTCTCATGGGTAGGATTTCTTTTTAGAGAGTGAAAAACATAGAAATTGATGAAAGGGAGCACTAAATTGTCATCATGGGTATGAAATAGAACATCTTGAAGAAAATTTAAGATTGAACAAGAAAAAAGAAGATAATGAGTCCATTTAAAATTAAATGCAATAGCTATGGAAGAAATATTTTTTGTGTTTTTTCGTTGTTTAGACAAAATGCAATGCAATGAAATCTAAGAATGAACTATTTCTATAAAATAAGATGCAAATTAGATCAACACAACACATATTTAATCAGTACTTTAAATTTTTTTAATTTAGGATGAGTTAACTTTTCTAGGCCGATAGCCCACACAATTTTGTTATGAATATTCAGCACTAGTGGGAACTTTTTTTTTCTATTTATCTTTCCCTATAATATGATTATTAGATTAAGGAGTATAATGCAATTGAATAGTTACAATGGTTGTAATTTTTTCTACTTATGCTCATGTAGGTTCCAAAGTAAGGAGAAACTTATTACAGTAATAGATAAGATGGAAAAAAATGGAAGGGATGCAAGGATAAACAACTATTTCAAGAGAACTTTGCAATAATATGATAATGGTTATGGGGTATATCACTAATTTGAAACAATTCCTATTCAAGTTTACTATAGTTCTTTTGAGCATTCAGCCTCCCTTAGGAAGACAGAGAGCTAGAGAGATTTTGAGACATTGAAGAAGAAGAAGATGATGAGATAGAGGGAGTGTCACAACTAAAAATAACATAAGTGATGGCACTTTTATGTGTCAATTAGGATGGTAAAATAATCATAGAGCTTGAAAATGATCCATCAATAACATGATGAAGAATAAATGCATTGACTCTTTCATGTAATACAACATATTTTGCTTGACATTGGTGATCTAGACAAGTGTGTCAAATGTCATGAACTCGACAACTAGCCTTAGCACTACCCAAACAATTTAATATATACCTTGTTTGGGAGGAAAGACGAGACTAATAACATTCAAAATTAAAATATATGGAATAAAAAATAATGTGTTTAATGAAGGATGCAACAATTGATTTGACATTATATTTTATCATCAATATATTATGAATAGTTGTGGTGCAACATTGTTAGTGTTCTTTCTTATTCATTTGAATAAAATAATTTTGTTTAATTTATATGTTTCTTTAATAGTTATGGTTCTATTTTATATATGTAAATATTAATGTTCATATCACACACTTTGTTTGTAAATCTATAAAATTACAAACTCTAATCCTTTTTTTGAATGTTTGACTTTTTTCCTTCATGTACTTACAGCACCACTTAATCTTGAACTAACAACTTCAATTACATTGAAACTACTCTTGTTGCTTGAAAAGTTCATAAAATTATCAAATGCCCAAAAAGAACTTCACTTCAATACTTAACACATTTCTAAGTTATGCAAACTCCATGACGCTCTTTTCTCTGCCCTTATCCCTCATTTATAGATGTGAAAAAAGTGAGAAAATATGTGTGTCTATCTATAATTGTATGCATAAATTCAATTTTTAAAACATGACAAAAAAATGTAATCAGTTAGTGATAGTTTGATCTTGTTTAATTTTTTATGTTATCTTAATTCAATCTTGAATACCACAATGTGAAAAACTATTGAAACTTTACGATAACTTCAAGAAGTCAATACAATGGAGATATATATGCATACTTTTTAATGACGATGGATATTATAATTCATTTTATTCCCAAATTGTGATTTTTTTCAATCATCAATTAATAGATCTTAGTCATCATTACTATCATTAATTCTACGCATCTTTCAAAAGGGTCCACATTCCACAATTTATCATGAAATGTTATCAAGTAAGAAATCATCTTCCATGACACTTTATGGAATTTCTAGTGTTAGAGAAGTAACCTTTTTGAGTGCTTACAAAGTGAGATTCATTAATTAACATATACTTTCACAATTTCTATGCCCAAGAATATTATAATTCATTGTATCCTTGATTGTGGCTTCTCTTAATTGTTAATTAACAAAAAAGGCTCCACATTTTTTTTGATGAGTTGTTAACCATGCCTCTTTAATAATAACACGTGTTGAACAAAGCATTGGAATGTAATTGGATAGGTTTTGTGTACAAATAAAAATTCTTCTTCCCCTCAAAAAATGATTTCCTTTGTGATTTCTCACCTATATCAGTTCTCCCTTGACGAACCTCATTTATAACCATCAATGTTGATTGTACATGCCCACCATCATTTTTGTATGATTTGTATAGCCAAGGGTTCAATGTGTGCTTTGAGAAATGTTTAATCACCTAATCGTACTTTTATACTCACATTTCACTTATGTAAAGACTTCAAGATATATATGCAATTAAATTGCAACATCTATATTGTTAGTCCTTGCCTTGTATAAGGCAGGGAACTATTGTTTTCTTTTGACCCCTCTCAATTTCTTTTTTACCTAAACATGCATCATATCTTTCTAAAGTTTTTGACTATATATTTTTTAATGCATTTATCAAAATAATAATAATAAATTCTTATTGGCTCATAACTATTTTCCTGGGGTTCAATTATATTTTTCGCTTACAAAAATCAAACAAAAAATAATCATGCATTAATTACACTGACTCTTTACATCAGAAAATTTAATGTAATAAGGATGCAGTCATCATCAATGTCCAATTTGCTAGGGTTTACAGGGTTTTTAAAAAATTCAAAAAATATAAAAAAAGCAAAAGCATTCAAAGATAAACATGTATTAAATGCGTGTTTGTATTATAGTCGGTGCTATATCAACAGGGACATGTTGTCAATCCATCAAGCGATTTTCTAGCTAATACAATCGACGTTATTATTGTGTATTCTGACACATCACAAATATAGTTACAAGCGCAAGCCATAGACACTTTGTTTTATGCATCGTTGGGACTAAGATTCCATAATTTATATTTTTGATACTTGTGATCTTTCCGTCAACATCCCTATCGTTGTCTTTCATTTTTCAAGTGACACAAGTCCATCTTCGCTAGCACAAAATCATTAGTGGCCAGTTGGAACCCGAAGGGACTATGAATTGTGAGGCAATTGATTGTGCAAACTTTTTTCATTTCATCCCCAATTTTACATCTATTTGTGTGCTCATAATTTGAAAATGCTTTGGAAAAAGTCTTTTGATTTTAGGTTTTACTTAGGGAAAGGATCGAGTAATTTTCTATTGAGTTGATTTTAGATTTGTATAATTAATTTTTTTATACTTCAGCATAGATTGGCTTCTTAATTAAAGTATATTTGTTGATTAATTTATTAATTAAATTATATTTGTTAGTTAATTTATTATAAAAAAACTAGAGAGTGATTAGAAATTAAAATTTATTTCAATATTACGCATCTTGCTCAATAAATAATTCAGTAAATCTTAATTTGCTTCCTAATAGATACTAAAAAGTAAATATTTCATACTAGGATTCTATTTAACCATTTTAATATTTGCTTAGAATAATATAAATTAGCTTGTTAATTTTTTTTATGATAGTTATTTGTATTTAATAGAAAACTTTTCACAATCAAATAATGAGAATTATCCTAAACATGATAAATCAATTTTTTTAATTAAATATTAGATATACAATTCTCATTAAAATTAATTAATTAATTCTTCTTCATAAATCTAATATTTATGATTCAAATAATTTTAGTTATTCATTAAAAAAATTCATAATCAAATAATTAGAGCTATCAAACATGTTTACTTATATTTAAAAATTAATTAATATTAGATACACATTTTTTTTAAAGCTTTTTTTTAAATAAATAAATTTCAATTATGCACTAACAAAATATATTTCAAACATATATCTAAATTTTCATGGTCTTTTCTAATTAAAGTTTGGGAATAAAAATAACATTAATTATCTTAACTTTAAAATATCAAATTTAATATAATTATTAAAATAGTATATTTGATACAATTTTAAAATTCAAAACTGACTTATAAAATAAGATTATCTAATTTAATTTAAAAATTTAAAATTTAATTTAAACTAATTAAGTTGGGAAATAAAAATAACAATAATTATCTTAATTTTAAAATATCAAATTTAATATGATTTTTTAAAATAGTATATTTAATGCAATTTTAAAATTAAAAATTGACCTATTAAATAAGATTATCTAACTTCAATTAAAAATCTAAAATTTAATTTAAGTTTTTTTTTGTGAGTAGTATATTTGCAATTTTCTATATAATTAAAAAAATTATTCAATAAAAAAAATGAAAAGAGAGGGAAAAATTAAAGAAATGAACATTTATTTTTGCATAGATACATATTTTATTAGAATTTCAGTAAACTGAAAAAAAATTATAATGTAAAAAGGGGACTTCAAATATTGTAATAAAAAAAAACATCAAGTAATTATACATCTCGTTTGCAAAAATTATATTCTCAGAAGAAATAAATGTGTAAAGCTATTGGTAACTTTTATTCAAGTTATATTGAGCCCCAAATCAAAATAGTCAAAGTGAAGAAATCAACTTTAATCAAAATAATACCCAAACATATCTTTTTATTATTTTTAAATTGCAGAAGGCAGGGACTCATGCTCTCTTAGAGCTCTTGTTTCTCATTATCAAATGTATTTAACAATCACTTGAAATCTTCTATAAATAGAAAGCAAAGATGGAAAGAATTAATTATTCAACATAGTGTTTCTAGTTCTCTCACCGTCTTCATACAACTAAACTAGTGGTTTAAGCACAATCATGGCATGTATTTTTTTGGTATGTAATTATAAATGTTAGGAGAAATAAATATCCCTAGCAAATATGATGGATGCAATTGGAAAGAGTGACAAGGATTGCTCAATAGGTAAGAATTCCAATGAATGCACCTACAAAATTGGGTATATAATTGGCCTTTCCAAGAATGATTCATCATTGTTACAAGGAACGAGGAGGGATTGAATCTCATTTTCCTTTGGTCTTCTCCTTCTTTAGCATGTTTCTCCCTATAGTAAATTTGGAATTGGGGTGCTTTGCACTTTTGCATTGTATTATAGTTTCCCATCTTTCTTCTTTCTTAGGTTAAGAATGATACAATTATACTATTGACATTATTGTTAATTGTGGTGTCAGGAATTGTATATATTAGTGGATAATGATATTGAATGCACATAAACCTAGGATAAATGATTATTAAAAGAATAATGAGGGGAGTACTCATGTAAGGGAATTTTGAATGAATGCCCCAACAATATTAGGTCCTGTGATTATCTCTAGACAACATGCTTAAAGCAGTATCATCCACTTCCTCTTCATTGCACTGAACTCTATTATAGATTCTACCAGACAAGGCAATGTTGTAATAAATTGTTAGTTTGTGGTGACTGATCAAGGAAGTACTGTATACTATCCACAATTCCTCAGTGGGGTTCAGAGCTATTTTATCAACAATTTTTGGGCTAATGTGTTCTAATTATAACCCTAAAGTGATAAAAAAAACTTGTATAAAATAACTTAGGGTTAGGAATTTCATAAGGTGTGATGCGATATTAGCTTCTTGTAGTGGTATTGTGTTGTAAGGGATTAAATATTGTAATTAGGTTATAATCACTAGATAATAAAAATAGTGGACTCATTGTTTGGTGGACGTAGCCTAGGGATTAGGTGAACCATGTTAAATCTTCATGTCTTGTGTTCTCTTCTATGTGAATTATTATTTTTTGTTATTGAATATATTTGCATGTAATTGTTATTTATGTCTCTTTATATCCTAACAAGTGGTATCAAAGTCTAGTTATTTCAAATATCCTCTACAAGAAAGTCTCGTGATTGAGTGGGAGTGGTGGCAAATGAGAGTAAGATGAAGGTTGAGAAGTTTAATGAGCAAAAAAATTAGTTATGGAAAATGAAAATGGAGAAATATCTTGATTAGAAGAATTTATGGCAGCCATTGGAAGGAGAAACCAAGAAACTGACCACTGTGACAGATGAGGACTAAAATATTTTGGAAATAAAGGCACTTGGAAGTATTCATTTATACCTGGCATAATCTATGGTATTTGATATTACAAAAGTGAAGAAAATAGAAGAATTGATGCAAACCCTAGTAGGATTGTATGAAAAGCCCTCTACTTCAAACAATGTATTTGTCATGAAGCATTTATTTAATATGAAGATGACAGAAAGTGGATCTATTGAAGATCATTTAAATGAGTTTAATATGGTTACTAGTCAGTTATCTTTTGTAAGTGTTAATTTTGATGAAGAAATTAGGGCTCTCTTGATTTTGTGTTATTTGCCTGAAAGCTGGAATGGCTTGGTAATGGTCATGAGTAATTTTGTTTCTAGATCTAATACCTTAAAATTTGATGATGTGATTGGTGTGATTCTGAGTGAGGAAACTTAGAGGAAAATCTTAGGTGGATCTATACATGAGGAAGTATTTTGAACACACAAAGTAGAGGTAGAATGACTAAGAGAGGAGACAATTCTAGAAATTGTGAGAAATCAAGAAGAAAATCAAAGGGGAAGAGGTCTCAATCAAGAGGACCAAGAGATTCTTGGTACTATGGAAAACAAAGTTACAAGAAGAAAGATTATTGGACTCAAAAGAAAAATGAAGGAGACAAAAAAGATGGAAACAAGGAGGAAAATATGGTAAGTGATAAATCCAAAGAGGATGCTTTGCTTCTTTCCGTAGAAAGTATTGATGATTCATGGGTTTTAGATTCAGGGGCTTTATTTCATGCTACTCCCCATAGAGGTTATTTTCTTGATTATGTCTAAGGGAATTTTGGGCTTGTTTATTTGGGGGATAATGAACCTTGTCATGTTGTTGGAAAGGGAAAATTTAAGATTAAGTTGTAGAATGGGAATCATTGACTACTACAAGAGGTAAGACATGTTCCAGGACTGAGTAGGAATTTAATTTCAGCAGGGTAACTAGGTGATGAGGATTGCACAATTACTTTTCATGATAAAAATTGGAAGGTTTCAAAAGGTTCCCTTGTAGTAGAAAATGGTGTGAAATTAGTCACCTTATATATTTGTACAGGTCATGCTATTCCTTCTACTCTAATTGTTTAAGAGAAAAATGAATGTTCAAGAATAGTTTGTGTAGTTGAGTAGAAAGAACAAAAATAGATGTTGGAAATTCTAAAATAATACTATGGCACAAGAGACTTGGGAACATGAGTGAGAAATGTATGAAATCACTTCATTCAAAGAAAGTTTTACCAAGTCAAAAATGTGTGAATATGATTTTTGGGAAAGTTGGGTGTATGGAAAACAAAAGAGAGTGAGTTTTGTGAAGAGTGGGAAGGAAAAGAAGAATGAGAAATTAGAGCTTGTGCATATAGATGTATGGAGACCAACTCAGGTATCTTCCTTTAGTGGCTCTCATTATTATATTACATTTATTGATAACATAACTAAAAAATTATGGGCTTATCTCCTTAGACATTAATCTGATGTATTTATAACTCTTAAGAAATGGAAAGGCTTGGTTAAAAATGAGACTAGTAAAAGATTAAAATGTCTCAGATCTAATAATGGTTGTGAGTATTGGAGAAATAAATTTGAATATTATTGTTCCACTAATGGTATTCATAGGGAAAAAATTGTTCCAAGGACTCTACAAGAAAATATAGTGACTGAATGCATGAACAAGACAATAATGGAGTGTGCAAGGAGTATGAGGTTGCATGTTGGGCTACCATTAAACATGTGTGTAGAGGCTATTAATACTAATGTATATTTGATTAATAGAGGTCCATCTACTCCTTTAGGCTATGGTATTCTAGAGGAAGCATGGAATGGTAAGAAGGTAAGCTATTATTTTCTCAAAATCTTCGGTTGTGAATCATTTACACATATAGATTCTGAAAATAGAACCAAGCTAAAACCTAAATCTAAAAAATGTATATTTCTTGGATATGGCATTGGTGACTTTGGTTATAGGCTTTGAGATTTTGAAAATAATAAAATTGTAAGAAGCAGGGATGTCATATTCAATGAGAAAGTGTTGTACAAATATATATTGCAACAACATGAGAAAAAATAAAATCATTATGTAGTGTTGGATGATACTCAAAAGCATGATGTTCCAACAATTTCTCATGCTCCACAACAACCTATTGAGCTTTCATTTTTCATGATACTTAATGGTAGAAATCCTTTCAAATGTCTCTCTTGAAATTTGATCAATGACCAACTCCAAGGTTTCAGATAGTTATTTTTCAACCTATTGGGTAACTCAATTGAAGATAAATGTGTATGTTCACAAGGAGGCCTTTGCTGATACTAACCAATCTACACAACTCTGCTGAAAATGTAACCACAAAGGAAGATATATATTTTTTATATTTTTTGTTTTATGACGAATGCAATTTATCAGTGCAACTAAATGAATTCCTATTTTAACCAAGTGTTTGAAAAGAAAATAACAAAGATAGAGTAACAAGAGATTAAAGAAAATTACTAAAAGAGAAATTCCTAATGGAAATAAGCCAAAGTAACAACATGACTACAAATTAAATTATCAAAAGGATATTGGTAGGAACCCAATGAAATTAGGAACAATGCTTCCTCAACTCCATTGATGTAATCATCGATGGGAACTTCAATAATGATCGAAAGATATTTCACATTTCATCAAATTGTGAAGCCACGAAAAGTGCACTCACACGAGACAAAATGCTATGTGAGAACAAAACATGATCTTTTCTCCAATTCATCACAATAATGGAATTCGTTAATACAAGGCAAACACCAAAACTAAAAGATCGCACAATCATGCAATGTAATAAAACCATTGGCTCCATTATTATTCATGAAGATGCATTCACAAAAATAACACACTCTGACAAGAATAACTACACTCAAAATTGGAACACCAATAATATATATTATTGCATCAAAATAATGGCTTGGAGTAAATATTACATCCATGTATTTAAATAAAATCATCTCCTCCCTTCTTTTTAGGAGTGAGAGGTCTTTTAATGCAAACATATGCTAAAAACTAATAAAGCCAAGCTAATTATATTTAAACTAACTCTCTAAATGGTGCTACGTAGGTCTCCACCCTTGTTTATAATAATTAATGGGTGCATGAGCCTTTACATCACTTAAAAGAATAAAATAATGAGAAGATAAGAAGATAGAAGCAATGAGATTATCTAGGAGTCTCTGGGAGCTCTAAAAATGGAAGCTCAACCTTCTCTAGGTGTCTCTAAGAATTGAACTATCATCAAAATATGTTTCTGATGCATGGAATGCTCTAAAATAGCAATTGGTAGTTAATTTTTGATGCACTGCTTCTCTTAAAAATTGCCCACGCACTTGCACACCTTGGTGACAGGAACCAAAAATCCAAGAATCCTTCTAAGTGTCAAATTTGAATTTCCATGATCTGGGTTTTCTTCCCCTTTCTACCAAAATGATGTCTGGATGCTTGCTTTTTAACTTTTCTATTATTTTAGCTACTTTTCTAGCCTACAATAAATCCAATGAATTGTACTTATCTTTAACTATTTGCTGGTAGTTGCTTACTTCTATTCTTATATCTACAAAATCCTCAAGCTTGGTGTTTAGTTCCAACAATGTGTCTTCAATTTAAAATGCTTGTTGTACATCATCTTCTGACAAAGCATTTTCAAATGTATCACTAAATTTTTGAACCAGTGTTTTTACTAAGGAAAGCTTGATCTTCAACTCATCTTTAAAAATCTCAAGGCTAGCGGCATTATAGTACTTATCCACTTCCAAAAACTTCTCTTGAGCTTTATTCTTTATCTAATGGATTCCTTCATGTAGTCCTTCCATAACCTTATTCCCCAATGATATCTTTTATATCCAATAAGCTAGTTTATCTAGCTCTTTAGCAAAGTATGTCTCCATTAGCATCTAGTAAATTTGTCCCTTTATAGATCTGAGTGCTTGCAAGTTATTGGCCCAGGTATACACTTCATCCATTAGCCCAAAATCTTGATTTATGATGGAAGTCAATTTGTTGATGTTAGTCTAGATGTTGTGCAATAGGTTCAAATTGCCCTATATTATCTGCACTCCCCTGTCCTCAAAACTTTGACTCCATTGCTAACATGCATTAAAAAATGAATCCAATTGTGGTCATGCCTACTTCTTCCAAGTGCAACTCTAAATGTGATTTCAGGATTACATTGGGAATCGCATGGTCCACCTTGCTAAAGGATTTAAAAAGAATACAATGGAGTATGCACTTAGTAAAGAGATTTACAAAAGACTATTAAGTCTACCTTGTGAAAGGATTTAACTATTCCACCTGTTAGGATGAACTAGTGGCTGATCTCTGATCTGCAACTCTAATTTTTTGATTGAGATTCCTTTGGAGTGTAATAATCACCTTGTTGTGATAGATAAATCTTTGTTGCTCCTTAAACTACTTATAGCCTTCTTTCTTCATACTTCTTCTCTTATTATATTTTCATCATATTTTTTATATATCCTTTGGATGTGATACAATACATTACATATATACCAATCCAAATCATAATTCATCAAAGTCAGCTACAATACAAGTTTCACCAAAATACACAAAGTTGGCCCAAATGTAGGTACACGGGTTTTGAAGAAAAACTCAACAAGGTTTTGATACTTAGCAACCATTGTCAACACTCGACAGCATCATGCTCTCGACAGGTGTAGAAGCTCAGTTCATACTAATCACTTCCAAGTAGTATGAACTGGGTCAGCACTGGTGACTTGATGAACACTATGAAACTTGGCATATAAGTTGAATCACTTGGTTGACACTGCATGACTTGGTCAACACTAATACTATGAGCTCAGTATAAATTGAATCACTTGGTTGACACTTCTTGGTTAAGTCAACACTAGATTTGCATCACTAATGTTGTGAACTTAATAAGCACTGGAGACCATGGTGCATTGTGTAAGTCGGTAAATACTATGAATCTCAGTTTGCACTAATATTAATCAACTCAGTATATATTGCTTGATATGAACTTAATACTAATTCTAGAACTCGATAGCAATTATAGAACTTAGTAGAACCTGAATTACTTAGTTAACATTGTAAACTACAATTATAGCATTATCCTTTAGATGTAGAAGCTCAGTTAACATTACAGCATTATCCTATAGATGTATAAGTTTAGTTCATACTAATCACTTCCAAGTAATCTAAACTAGGTCAGCACTAGTGACTTGATGAACACTGTGAAACTTAGCACATAAACTGAATCACTTGGTTGACACTACATGACTCAATCAACACTAATACTATGAGCTTGGTATAAATTGAATCACTTAGTTAACACTTCTTGGTTTGGTCAACACTAGATTCACATCACTGATGTTGCAAACTCAGTAAACACAAGAGACCATGGTTAGCACTGTGCATGTCGGTAAATACTATGAATCTCGGTTTGCACTGATATTAATCAAATCAATATATATAGAAGCTCATGTGTAGAAGCTCAGTTAACATTATAGCATTATCCTATAGATGTAGAAGCTTAGTTCATACTAATCACTAGAGACCATGGTTTTCACTGTGCAAGTTGGTAAATACTATGAATCTTGGTTTGGCTAACCTAGTTTAGACTACTTGGAAGTGATTAGTATGAACTAAGCTTCTATATCACCAGTTTTGACCCAATGTTTAGGATTATTTGGGTCTATAGGTCTAAACACCTCATTGAGGTATCCTCTCAATAGCTCATTCTACTTTGGTAGCATTATCATCTTTGACTTATCTTGATCCATGTGTTTGAACACTTGGTTGAGGCCTTTAGTAATCAAGACCTTTGTTGTATCCATCGTGGGCTTTCCCAGTATGACCCCTTTCATCTAATGATATTTTGGAGTTAGTTCTTTGATGTCAACATGAGGATGATGAATGACAATATGTACTAGAAGGTCCTGATCTTGATTCTTCATAATAAAAACAAGCTTTCTAACATCAACCTTAGGTGGCTCAGACTTATGTATTACTTTAATCAGTTCAGTCATTCCCTCCTCTTCTATGAGTTCCATCTGCTTCTTTTGTCAAAACATGACCTCCTTCTTTAGCCATGATGGTGTTGTCCCAATTCGTGACATATATTTCATTGAAGAAGTTGGTTTTGAAGTAGGCTCCTTTCCCTTATCACTCCACTCCAAATTCGTATCGTATTGAGGGAGATCTTTGGAGAGAGTTTTTTGTGCTATGTTAGGCTAAGGATTTGGCCTCTGTGTATGGAAAAACTTGTGGTCTTTCTTTTGTTATTTGTCCTTCTTTAGACACTTCATTGGCCTGCAACTATTCATATTCTCTTTCCTCTATTTCTCAAATTTTCATTGTTGCTTCAATTGTCAAAGGAGGTGGAGATACTGACCCTTTATCTATTATGGTCATGTCTTGTGCTAGAGGTGGAGGAATTCTAAAAGGTCCTTGAGGTAGAGGAGGCAATTGGTTCCAATCCTCTCTTAATGGCTCATTCCTGGGAGTATCCCTTATTTTCTCTTCCACCATCTCGGTGCCTATGGGCATAAAATCAAAATATGAGAGGACAAAAATGCCGACTCCCTCACCTTCCATTTCCTCTATCCATTTTTGTTGTTCATCTTCAAAATTTTCAACCTAGATAGGCTCCCTAGGGATAGATAGAGGTGTATGAATTGAGCTTCATCTTCTCTCCTACTCTAGTATCATAGCCAAGTGAGTTCTTTTATTTAATGGGAAAAATTCAATTTGTTCATCTTCTTCCTCATCCTCCACTTTGGGAATGGTTTCTAGCATCTGTGGGGAGGGAGTGCTCTTCTTCTTCAATTTTCTCCTTTTTACTCCTACCACCGTCATTTTTGTTTGGGTTCTCCTAGGCAATGAGAGGGAGGCTTCTTCCTATAAGGCTCTATGGGGTGAGATCCCTTTCTCTTATGTTGGTTCTTATTGTTACTCTTGTTGTGCTTACTCTAGCTCTTGTTCAGTTTTTGGTTCCTAAGCAACTAATTTTGCATGAGCCTCAGCTACTTGCTTTCGTACCCTTAGGGTTTCCCTTTTCCTCTTACCCTTTCCTTTTTTAGTCTTAAAATACTCGATCTCCTACTTATGCTAATGTACCATTTCTGGCCTCACTAGTGATTTGCTAGGATTTATTGATATTGTGAGTTTGGTTCATTTTCCTTTCTTGGGTTTAACAGTAGCCTGAAGAGGTATGGCCTAGGGAACTAGATCCATCCAAAATTGTTTCCTGGTCTATTCCCCTATAAGTTCCACTACATGTCAACCTCAATGATCCATATCATCATTCTGCTCATGCCTTATTTCTACATTCATAATGTGTCCATCATAGATCTTATCCCTATTGTACAAGGGATCCATTATCTCAGGGACATCTTTGTCCGAGGCCTATAAAGGTACCTCCATGTTTAGCACCTTTTATGCCAAATGTAGACTCATCCTACAATAGTCCCTAATATAAACATCATAGTCATCTACTGCATTCATCAAGTGATCTTCAAGAGTTTCCTCATGTACAAACGTCTTCCTCACTAGATGTTGCACCATCCCAAATTATCAAAATATGGGCATGGATCCTAACAATCTTCCAGGGGATACCGATCCCATTCTGAATCGAAGGAAGAAATATCTTGCTTCTACTTCACTTCAAATGCTCCAATGGTGATTGACCATACTCATGTTTTCTTATGTTGTTTCCTCACTCTATCATATGTAGAAGTGAGTTGATGAGCTATCTCAAGCAGTGTGCACCTTTCTAAAGGGTATCTCAAGATCTTCTTAAGGCACATGAGAGTACCAACTACCTCGAGATAAGTAAATGTCTTGAACTAGATGTAGTAAGAACCTACCTCAGTTATCCTTGTTGTCACTTCTAGTTGCATCCTTTTAGCATAATTATCTTTGATAAATCTAATGATGGAAAATATGAAGCCATCATTTACCACCTTGTATTCCATACTTTGCAGTGGGAGCTTTTTCTTCACCGGATGTGGCTACACTACATAGGGCCAAGCATTTGCATCTTGCATGCTTCCCTTCCTATACAACCCTAAGTAGTCTGTGGTTCTTGCTACCAATAGATACACCATGTAAGAAGTCAGGTAAAAGTGTGGATCATTCTTGACTAAGATTAGTTGTGTTGAGTTTTCATTTTGCATGATGCTTAAGGGCACAAATCCTTTCGAACTCCTCCCTTGAAAAGCTAATCTAGGATCAATTCCAAGGTTCTGGATGATCTTGCAACCTACTAGAATCTACTCAATTGAAGATATATGTGTATGTTCATGAGGAAGCATTTTTTGGTTCCAACCAATTTCGGATAAGATTTTTGATCTATTGTTTTGAAAAGTAACCACAAAAGAGATATATTTTTGGCATTTTTTGTTTTATGATGAATGAAATTTATTGATGCAACTATATGAATTCCTATTTTTTAAAAAGTTTTAGCAAAGCAAATAACAAAGATAAGGTAATGAGAGATTAAAGCAAATAACTTGAAAGGGAAATTCCTAACAGACATAAACCACTATAATAATATGTCTGCGAGTTAAATTATTGAAAAGATCAGGTAGGAAACCAATAAAAATAAGAGCAGCACTTCTTCAATTTCACTGATGCAATCTTTGATGGAAACTCAATAATAACTGAAAGATGTTTCACTTCTCATCAAATCGCAAGGTCATAGAAAGTGTGCTCATGCAAGACAAGAATCTATGCAAGAACAATAGGTGATATTTTCTCCAACTCGGTACATCATTAGAATTTGTTAACACGAGGCAAATACTAAAACTAAAAGATCACACAATCAAATTAATGTAACAAAACCATTGGCTCCATTATTATTCATGAACATGCATTCACAAAAATAACACACTCTGGTAAGAATAACTACACTTAGAATGAAAGCACCAATAGCATATATTATTGCATCAAAATAATGGCCTAAAGTACATATTACATCCATGTATTTATAAGAAATCATCTCCTCTTTTGTATTGAGAGTGAGAGCTCTTAAAATGCAAACACAAGCTAAACACTAATTAAAAAAATCTAATTATATACAAATTGACTCTCTAAATGATGCTAAGTAGGCCTCCATCCTTGTTTATATCAATTAATAGATGCATGAGCATTTACATAACTTAAAGAAAAGAAAGAAGAAGTAGATAAGAAGAAGGAAGCTACAAGAGGATCTAAGATTCACTAGAAGCTCTAAAAATGGAAGCTTGGCCTTCTCTAGGCATTTCTAGGAGTTGAAGTGCCATCAGAATGCATTTCTGGTGCATGGAATGCTCTAAATCAAGAATTGGCAGTTAACTATCGGTGTACTGTTACTTCAAAAAAAAATGGCACACCTTTCTGAATAGTGCACCTTGCGCACCTTTGCACCTTTATGATGGGTTCCAAAAATCCAAAAAATTACCAAGTGTCACAATTGAATTTCTAGCATCTAGGTTTTTTCCTTCCTTGTCCCAAAGTGATGTCTAGATGTCTGTTGCTTCTTCAAAAAAATTGACGCACCTTTTTGAATAGTGCACCTTAGGCACCTTTGCACCTTTATGATGGGTTCCAAAAATCCAAAATTTTCCCAAGTGTCACAATTGAATTTCTAGCATCTACATTTTTTCCTTCCTTGTCCCAAAGTGATGTCTAGATGTTTATTCTTAAATTTTTCTATGATCTCTACCACTTGGGAAGCTTCTAGAAATTCCAAAGTTGCATATTTATCTTTAACTATTTGTTGGTAGTTACTAACCTCCATATGGGTTTCCACAAAATCCTCAAGTTTAGTGTCCAGTTCCAACAATACCTCTTCAATCTTAAATGCTTGCCTGATATCTTCATTAGATGAAGCATCCTTGAAATTTATTTAGAATTGTTGTACAATTGATTGCACTTATTTGAGCTTTATATTTTACTCATCTTCAAAAATCTCAAGGGCAGCAACATCGTAGTACTTCTCTACTTCCAAAGTATACTCTTAAGTCTGGTCTCTTAGCCTCTGAATATCCTCATGTAGTCCTCCCATGACCTTATTGTCCATAGTTATCTTCTCAATCCAATCCTCAAGCTTATCAAGCTCTTTCATTGTATACACCTCCATGAATGTACAATACCTTTGACCTTTTATTAATGTCAAAATTTGTAGGTCTTTTGCCCAGGTATGTACCTCATCCATTAACCCAAAATCCTGGTTCACTATGGACACTAGTTTATCCTCACTTGACTAAATGTAGTGCAACAAGTTAAATTTTCCCTGTATTATTTGTACACCCTTCACCTCAAAATTGTCACACCATTGTGGACATGCTCCCAAAAATGAATCCATCTGTACCGTCCGCTTTTCCTTTCTCTCTAGTATCGCAACAAGAATGATCTCTAGATGATCCAAGTCTATTGGGCCACTATTCCATGTTGATAGCCTCTCATAAGCTCATTTTGTCTCTGTGGCATCAGCAATTTAGACTCATTTGTGTCAATATGCTTAAACACCTCTTTTATGCCCATAGTAACCAATACTTTGGCAGTGTCTACCATGGGCCTTCCTAATAGGACCTCCTTGATTTGATAATCACTAGGAGTCAAATCCTCTATGTCAACATGTGGAGGAGACATGGCTATGTGTGCAAGCAATTCCTAATCTTGGTTCTTCATAATGAAGGCCAGTGGTTGTGCATCACCTATACATGGCTCAGGCTTCTTGATGGCTTTTACTAACTCATCCATTCCCTCCTCAATAATTACATTAAACTAATCTTATGTTGAACCATGACCTCCCTCTTCAACCAAGTAGGTGTAGTGCCCATTAGAGACATATATTTGACTAAAGAGGGTGTTTGCACTGAAAGTTCCTTTCCCTTATCAGTTCTCTCTAGAGTATTTTCTCATTGAGAGAGATTACTACTTTGAGTCTCTATTGCTACTTGGGATAAGGTCCCAGCCTCAATATAGTAAGGAGTTTATTGAGGTTCCTCATGTATTTTCCCCTCCTCTGATACTTCATTGACTTGCATTTGTTGGGGCTCTTATTCATTTGTTGCCTATTCTTTAGAGTCTATTATGGGAGGAAGCGGTGTTGTTGAGCCTTTTTCTAGGAGTGAAAAATCCTAAGATGGTGGTGGTGGTAGGCCCAAAGGTTCTTGAGGAATAGGTCGTAATTGGTTCTAGTCCTCTCCTAAGTATTGACTCGTAGGAGTATCCCTTATTTTCTCCCCCACCATCTCGGAGCCCTAAGCATAAAATTAAAATCTGAGAGGTCAAAAACATTTATCTCTTGACCCTACATGTCTACAATTCACTGTTGTTGCTCATCCTCTGAAGTAGTAACCTGAATAGGTTCTTTCAGAATGGATGATGGAGTTATGGTGGAGCATCTTCTTCTTTTCTCTTCCATGGCCTTTCTAACTCGAGGGGACATATTCAATTTGTTCCCCTTCTTCTTTTTCTTTGGCTTCTGGAATGGTCTCGGGCATCTGTGAGGGAGGAGTATTCTTTTTCTTTAATCTTAACCTACGTGACCCTACCATAGTAGACTCAACTTTGGCCTTCTTGGGAACTAGGGGGAGGCTTCTTCCTCTTGAACTTCCAGTGGCACCCTCTATTCTTCCTCCTCTTTCTTTGGTTGTTGTTCCTATCCTGGTGGAGGCACTTTCTCAGTCTCTTAGAATTGAGTTTCCTACTCATCTTGAGGCTTTGCTTATTAAGGACCTTGTTGTGGTTGTTGAGGTAGTTGGGCCTGAGCTATTTGTTTGCTACCCTTTGCCCCTCTCTTCCTTTTCCCTCCTCTATCCACTTCAAAATACTCAATTTCCCACTCATGTCGATGAACCATTTCTGGCCTCATAGGCGATTGATCTGGGAAAGTTGGTATTGTGATCTTCACATGTTTTCCTTTGATAGGTCATGTTTTGGCTTGTAGAGGAACAACCTATGGAACTAGATCAAGTTTGAAAGGCTTCTTGATTCATTCCCTCATTAGTTGGACTATATGGCAGGCTCTATTGTTGATGTCTATGTTCTCATCCCTACCAATCTCCACATTCATGATTGATCAGTCGTAGATTTTGTCTTGATTGTACAATAGATCCAAGACATCTTCTATGTCTTTCTTGATAGCCTTAAGTGAGATCTTCATTTTCAAGGTCTTTTTTACTAGATATAGAACCATTCTACAATAATCCTTTATTCAAATATCACAGTCATCTATTGCATTCATCCAGTGATCCTCCAATATATCTTCATGTACAAACTACTTCCCTGCCAAATGTTGCACCATCCCAATATTATCAAAGTATGGGTGAGGGGAGTTGTACTCTTCTAAGGGATATTGATCCCATTCATAATCAAAGTTCATGATGTGTAACACCCCACCAAGGGATCCAAAAGAATTAACCTAAAGTTTCACTAAGTTTGGTAGCATTTTTTTTTTTTGAAACATGAAAGATAAACCATTCACATCAAACACATAGTAGCAGAAGCAATAACATCATTCAACTGAAGATATACATAAACATACATAACAGGTTACATTCCTTAAGGATCCCTTAACATTGAATCACATTTAAATTAACTAATATTAATTCCATCTAATATCACATCCACATAAAATAATAATGAAAAGTCCATTGTTCTTAAACAATATACATTTGTTCCAAATGTCCCTTAGTAAATTAATTTTTAGAATGGTCAATCATCAACTATACATGTCAAAGGGTATGAAAAGCTTAAATGAATATACATATATGAAAATTAAGTACATCATCCATCGCAACAGATAACCATACACCATAAAACACAATTATCTAAGTGTGTGGTTCCTTCCAACCGTCAATAGCATCATTAGACCATCATGGGCCCTAGCCATCCCTCCACGCGTAACATCCCAAGTCACCGAAGAGATCATCGGTATTATCATAGTAGGAATATCACTCCTAAAACATACTACATCATATATAGAAAGGAATCTAACATGCTACAACATATACATAAGAAATCTAATCATGCAAAATAAAGCATAAGATGATTCTATAAGTAAATAACATCATTTATCATATGCTAATCATCAATATAAGGATATGTGTCCATCATAATGATCCAAGAACAAAATGAAGATAAATGCCAACAAAGAATGCTCCAGCCATGGTGTCTCAAATGGATCTCAAATGGTAAGAGTGAAAAAGAACTACCACCCGACTATGTGGAATCTAAATGGTCCACTCCCACTGCGCTGAGGAGATAATCTCAAGTCCCAAACAGGTTATCAAATCACGTAGCACAAGTACTCTCCAAGTCCAGGAATCCTAAAAGTATACTAACTCAAAGGTTCCAACATAAAGGGTCGACACCTATACCCAGAGGCACACAAGACACGTAGGAAACCTACAATGTAAGCGGGAAAGTGTCATCACACGGATCACGCTAGAGTTACCCTGGTAGTCTCTCAATAGACCCCAGCCCCCTAGTGATCCCTATGCGGCCACTAGTATCCTCTCATACTGACGAGGCATACTACGAAATGCAAGGTCACAACCAAGCATTCTCTCTACTCCCATCCTAGTCCATACTAGCACTCGAGGCATGGGCTAGAACAAACAATTATCTTATTAGGTTCATTTAAGTCAGTATTTAGTGTAACATTTTCACTTATTAAATAAATTACAATGAGTTACCCTGGCAGCCACTTAGGGCCTCGACCCCCATTGTAAGCCACTTCCTGACACTACATGTAGATAACCTACCCTAAGCTCATGAAATCACAAAATCACAGAATTACCTCAGTCCTATACAAGTGACTGGAAGGCATCATAAAGATAATCATAATAACATATCAGTTCTCTGCAAGCAACTAAAAAGCATCAAATGACAATTCATAGTGTCCATCGGTTCTCAACGAGCAACCAAAAAATCTCTCAAAATAATACTGATCAAAGACTTCCAAAATGGTCAAGTCATACATGTCACAACATGACATCATCAATATCAAACAAACACTTCAGTCCCATCAAGGTGACTAGAAAGTAATCCAAATACAATTGATCGATAACTCAAAAGTGGTTACATATATCACAACTTACACAAGAATATTGGAAGCAATATCAATCAGTAAACCACACACATCATAGAGCATGTCATCTCATAACCATGGTTGGGTTTAAAAAGATTGAGATCAAAAGACATCAGCATGACATCACAAATCATAACCCCCGAGCCTCTGGTAGACATCCTATAACTGGTCAACAATCTAGTCAACCCAAAACCTCCAAACAGATAGCATAGAGAAAACACAAAATGCAAGCACATGTTTTTCTTTCGTTAAAATCTCATAGTTGAATTAAGTGTGGGGTTTCTGTTTTTGTCTCAAATTTAGATATTAGGTGAAGGAACATTGCTCGTCTTCCTTATAATTAACCCATGTATTAGTTTCAATAGGTCAAAGATTTTTCCCCCCTTAACTCATTTAAATCAATTTTCTAAAGTGCCCAAAGGATAAACACATATTTAGACAATAACCCCCATCGTGTTCCAATAGGTACAAATTTCTCCTCATTATTATCTATCCTTCATCCTAGAACAAATTAAATCCAATTAAATTAAATTTATATTAATAATCTAAAATACTATAAGATAATTAATTATTAAAAGAAGAAAAACTATTAATAAAATTTCATTTATAATAAATATAATAATTATTAATTATTAATATTAAAATATATAATAATTAATATTTAAATATTATTAATATTTAATAATATTAATTTTTAATGACATTATAATAATATTAATAATCAATTTTATAACATACACATATATCATTAACATAAAAAAAAATTTAAAAGCATAACTAAAATACAACTTACCGTTGTCGCGGGTACGCAATACCCTGCTGTCGCAGGGCTTGCGGCGATAGTGGGTACAGAGCACCCCTGTCATCGCAGTACCTGCGACGGTAGGTACTCTGCCACTCGCGGAGTAAATGGGGCACGGGTTTCATCCCTCCCATATAAAATTTTAATTTTTTTTTTAATAAACATTTTTAGAATTTATATATATATAAAGATGTTTTTCCAATATAATTGTTTTCTTCAATATAAACATTTTCAACATCATTTTTAAATAAATAATTTTATTGATAGAGGTCTCAGTGTATAAATAAATATATCTACAAGTTTCCTCATAACAACTATATTTTTAAATACATACATATATCGAGATCAAGACCAATTCTGAGGTATGCATGCAACATATCCCCTTTTGAATTTATCTATTTATTCCTTCTAAGAAGATTCATCCGTAACATTTAAACCCTAGCCCAATAAATTCCTCAAATCTACACATGTGTGGTTTCTCATGCAAAAATTTTAATATCCATGACAAGAATGCATATAACTAGAACATTCAACACATGAAATCCTTAGAAAGCATTAAGAAAACACGAAAAAGAAAGAAAGTGGAAGAAGCAAAATAACATATGCAAAATCATGAGTGTCTACCTAGACACTGATGCTAATTCACTTTTCCTCAGAATCTGCAGAATAAGCCCCTTCCTTCTCCAACGTTTGTCGGCTCCCAAAAAACACTCCTAGAGCTACTAGGAGTGCCTAAATATAAGGACCTCTCAGGAAGCTCCTAGAATGTCTCTAGAAACAACCAGAAAATAAGATAAGCATTGAAAACTAAGCACAAGCCTTTTCCAACCTTCCAAATGAGTCACAAGGTTGTAGACACCATGTGCTTAATTTGTGCGCTAACTCCTATGTTGTAGACAGATGTGCATAAAAGAGGTGCGCATACTCCTAGGTAGACTTGTGACTTTTATTTTAAATCTTTTTTTATTATTATTATTTTATTTTTTTTATTTTTTTTTTTTAAATTTCTTTTTATATAATTCTTTTACTTAATTAGTTTTCCATTTAATTAATTAAAATCAAAATATCATAATATCATTTTATTTTTATTTTTTCCATAATAATTAAATCATTAATTAAATCTTTTAATTTAGACTTAATTAATAGAAAATTCATCAAAGGCCTCCAAAATAAAATATGAAAACCCATCATAGAACAATCCATACAAAATCAGTCTAAGGGGTTAAAATCATGAATTACGTCATCTGATGCATTCAGAAGGTAAAACATCTCAGATACTTGTCCTACCTTTCTAGGACAAATGGTTTAAGGGTTTAGGATTTGGACTTGAGAATTTATCTCCCCTCTCTTACCATTGAGATAGTGTGATAGGGTACGCTCATCCTGTCAATTTAGGGAAGTGGATACCCAGTACTTGCAACCTGCATAAAATCCATGCATGTACATACATAATATATATATGCTAAGCTCAACAGGCAATGGCAGGAAGTGGTGCATCATGTAGATCCCGATTAGTAGGTGACTACGACTCCCTTCCTTAACCACATTAGAAATGCCATACATAAAAAAACCAAACTCACACACCATACATATGCAGTATGGGGTAAGTATCCATAAGACAACACATAATAATCCATTTAGCTAAACGTCATCAATAACTGAGAATAATGTAATAATCATCATGCATACATGAAATGTAGAGTCTAAGTAATCTCATCATATATCAACTGAATCTGTAACACAATATCTGATAGTCTCAAAATAATGCTACTAATCATCAGACATAAAACTGGCCTAATAGAGTTCGGCAATGATAGCAACAATGTAACTAGAAAAATGTAAACTAGGGCAGGCACTACATCCACCCTCCCTAGGATTAGGCTTACTCCTAGAAGCCTACAAATAAGTTGGGATATAAATCCCATAATCTAGCTAAATCCTCCCATGTAGCTGAAGAGTCATTAGTAGGGTCCCATTAGACCCTTACCTACTCTATGGTTCGACCCCTAAGGGTCAACTCCCGCTGCTCTAGAATATGAACCGGCTCCAAAGCCAGGTACCCATCCTCTACCTACAATGCATTCCAATCAAGAACATGTACTACATCAGGGATGTACTACCTATGTACTAAAACATGGAACACATCATGAATGCGAGCTAGGCTAGGCTGTAAAGCAAGGCTATAAGCAACTGGGCCAATCCTCTCAAGAATCTCGAATGGTCCCACAAAGTGAGGTGCTAGCTTCAAACCCTTTCTGTATCAGATCGAACTCTTTTGCAGACACACTCTCAAGAATACCTTGTCTCCCACAACAAACTAATTATTTGTCCTATGAGCATCAGCACACTTTTTCTGCCTATCCTATGCCATAGTCAAGTGTTAGCGGATACGCACTACCTGTTGCTCCATATCACGAATAATCTCAAGACCCAATAGGATGCAATCCTCAAGACTATCCCAACTCAAAGGTGTACAAAAAAGGACGTCCATATAAAGCCTTGAATGGTGTCATGCCAATAGAACTGTGATACCTGTTGTTGTAAGAAAACTCCACTAAGTAAAGATAGTCCTCCCAATGTGTCTACCTATCCATCACATACATCCTTAACATATCTTCCAAAAACTAATTCACTCTCTCTGCCTAACCATCTATCTCTAGGTGATATGTCGAAATGAAATTCAACTATGCTCTAAGCTCATGCTGCAATGATGTCCATAATGTGGTTGTGAATACATGATCCCTATCTGAAATGATCTTTTGGGGAATACCATATAGTCTCATGATGTCACGCATGAAGATATTAGCCACAGAAGCTACAATGTAGGAAGACCTGATCGGTGAAAAATGTGCCACCTTAGTCAACCAATCAACGGTGACCATGATAGCATCATGACGATGAGAAGTCATAGGTAATCCTACAATGAAGTCCATAGAGATGATGTCCCATTTCCATGAAGGAATGAGATTTGGTTGCAAGAGTCCTGTCGGATGCTGGTGTTCTACCTTGACTCTCTGACACTCAAGACACCTAGCCATATAATCAGTAATGTCACACTTCATCCTAAACCAATAGAATAAATGTCGTAATTCAGCATGCATCTTCCTAACACCTGGGTGTGCTGAGTAAGGTGCACAATGGGCCTTTGCTAGAATCAAGGTGCGAAGCTCATCCAGTAGCGGCACATAAATCCTTCCTGAATGTCTTAAAAGACCATCTGACTCTAGGACATAGCCTGAAAACTTACCCTCCAAAGGTCCCCCTGAATCTATTTCTCTACACACCTCTTGGTACCAAGAATCTATAGGAGGTGCTTGAAGAATTTGACTCCTCAAATCAACACTAAGAGTCATAGATGATATCACATGTCTCTTACAACTCAAAGCATCTACCACCACATTCTCCTTTCCTTGAATGTACTTTACCTCGAAGTCATACTCACATAGAAATTCCATCCATTGCCTCGAGTGAGCATTCAAATTAGGCTGAGTGAAAATGTACTGAAGACTACGATGATCACTATGTAGTTCAAATTTGTGCCCCAACAAGAAATGTCCCCACCTTATCAAAGCATGAACTACCGCTACTAACTCAAGATCATGTGTAGGATAATTCAGCTCATGATCCTTGAGCTTGTGCGATTCGTATGCAATCACCCGCCCATTCTACATCAAAACCGCTCCAATCCCCTCAAGGGAAGCATCTATACACACCATGAAATCACCTTCTGGATGTGGTACTATTAAGATCGGTGCACTGGTCAAAAGCTCCTTGAGCTTCTGAAATGCCTCCTCGCATTTTTCTATCAATATAAACTTCTTTCCTTTCCTGTGAAGGGAAGTGATAAGATGCGCTATTTTGGAGAAGTTTTGGACGAATCTATGATAATAACTAGCTAGACCCATGAAACTATGAATCTCTAACACAGTAGTAGGTGTAGGCCAATCTACTATTGTCTGGATCTTTGTAGGGTCTATAGAAATACCATCACCTGATATGATGTGCCCTAAATACTGTATCTCTGATAGGAAGAATTCACACTTAGCCGCATTGGCATAAAGCTGATTATCTCTCAAGCATTGCAAAACCAATTGCAGGTGTTCCTCATGCTCCTTCTGAGACTTAGAATATATCAATATATCATCAAGGAACACGAGTAAAAATTTTTCAAGATAAGATCGGAACACCCCATTCATCAAGCTCATGAAAACTGATGGAGCATTTTTCAACCCAAAAGATACCACTGTGAACTCATAGTGCCCATAGCGAGTTCAGAAGGTGGTCTTATGAATGTCGGCTTCCTTTATGTGAAGTTGATGGTATCCTGACTTAAGGTCGATCTTGGAGAATACTATAGCTCCCTTGATTTGATCAAATAAATCATCGATCCTAGGTAGAGGATACCTGTTCTTTATTGTCACCTTATTCAGTTGTTTGTAATCAATAAAAAGGCACAAAGAACCATCTTTCTTTTTCACAAAGAGCACTAGAGCTCCCCACGGTGACACACTAGGTCGAATACTCCCCTTGGCCAAAAGTTCCTCTAGTTGAAGACACAACTCACCCAATTCCTATGTAGTCATACGGTAAGGAGCTCTAGAGATAGGCTCCACTCCTGGAATGAGGTCAATGCTGAAATCAATGTCCCTCTTTGGAGGCATGCCCAGAATCTCAATTGGAAAAATATCTGCATACTCCTGTAAAATAGGGTGATCTAAAGTCTTTCCCACAGGATCTTCCTCATCTAGCTCATTTACTATAACAACAAAAATCTAACATCGCTTACGAAAGCTCTGCTTTAGTTGCATAGCAGAAATCATCCGTAGAGATATAGGTCTCGGTATCCCAACAATCTTCACATCCTTCCCTAGGTCATCTTGACACATAATAGTCTTCTTCCTGTAGTCTATGCTAGCTCTATGAGAACCAAGCCAATCCATACCTAAGACCACATCGTAGGAGCCAAGAGGTATAACCCGAAGGTCAATTGCAATATCAAACCCTCCTATGCTAAGCCTACACTTATGAACTACAAAATCTTTGGAGACCTTAGTGCCTGAGGCCAGTTCCACTTGCCAACCATGATCTTGCTTAATCGCTTCCAGCTTACACTTAGTAACTAGAGATGGAGAAATCACAGAATCTGTAGCACTTGAATCAAACAACATTGAGAGAGGTGTACCTCAAATAGCTCCTATAGTTTCAACCACTGTCCCTTGATGGTCTGTCTGATGGTGATCTATTGCTACAAACACTCTATGAGCTCTACCTGCATCTCCAACTGTGGGCTCAGATGTTGCTAGCCTAGGAATTGAATATTGAGGTGCTCACTGTGGATAGTGAACTGCAAAATGTCCAACCTGCCCACATGTAAAACATCTTGTACCCTTGCCAGATCCTCTCCCTATAGGTGGTGCATTTGACTGATGGTGGCTATCCCTACTAGCAAAAGACTAACCGCTCTGAGTAGGCTGAGTGTGCTGATTTCATTTATTGCATCGAGCATTGTAGTTGTTCTTGAAGTTAGAATCTCTACCACCACCTTGAGCCTGAGGGTACAATCCCTTTTGCTGCTATGTCTGCTGAGACTACTGCTGATACTGTTTCCCCTTAGGAAAAGGAGGCTTCCTAATTCCACCTAAGTTGTGGTTGCCCTTAGATCCTGATGTTGTAGGCACTCCCACAAAACCTCCCTGTCCAAGGTTGACACTTTGTTCTACAAGGATGGCTCGTCATACCGCATCCTTGAGGGTTTTAGGCTCAAATACCTTAACACCCCCAATTATACGGTTGTTCAAACCTCCAATGAAGTGTTGTGTCAACTGAGTTGAGTTGTTATTGAATCTCGAAAAGGACATGAGATCATAGAATTTGCGCTCATACTCCATTACAATCATAGAGTACTGCCTGAGGTTATGGAACTCATATGCTCTTTGCTACTTCCATTCCTTTGGTAAGAATCGCTCGTGGAAGCTCTCTAAGAATAGCTCCCAAGTGACACTGTTCATATCTATGCCCAACTTCTTTTCCTCAATTGTCCACCAAGTGGCCCCAAAATTCTCTAGGTTGGTAATAGAAAATCTCGCTTTAACATTACTGTCAAAGTCCTGCATGGCAAAAATCCTATCAAGCACAATAAGCCATTATTCGGCCACATATCCTAAACCCTGCCTTTTAAAAGGCTTGACCTTGGATCTCAAAAGGTCCTTCATCTGAGTAGATACAATGGATCTATGTCGATCCATCCGAGGGCTCCTAGACCTGGATCTATGCTCATGTTCTGACTGATGTACTCTTTGCTGATCATGAATAGGAGGCAGGCGATCAAGAATGGTTTTCACCATCTGTCTCAAGTCAACCTCCTCAGACTCAGCTTGGTCCCCTCTAAGGTTCTCTTCCTACTACTCACTAACATGCTCTCCCCTAATCTCTTCCTGAGCAGGCCCTCTATGGATAGACTCATGGACACTGATAGCTCTGCCACATCCACGGGCTCTACCACGACCTCTAATAGAAGACCTCGTCCCAGATACCATCCTACAACAATATCTAAGATGCAAAATACTATTACAACCATAAAGCATGCTACTGTAAAACATACATATATATAGAGACACATGTTTTGCAAATAGACTAAGTTCAATTTCAATTTTGCCTATGTTTAGGTTTAAGTAGAATTTTTAGTTTTGAAAGCTAAGTATTGAAGTATGAAACATATGCAAGTAAAAATTTTAAGTTATGTCTCAGTTCACCTAGTTTCAAGTTTCAGTTTGAAAGAGATACACATGATAGTTCAAAGTCCTTGTTTTGGTTATCTAGTTGACAACTAGTGACGTTCCAATATACCCAGAGCTCCTAATGTAGCAACTCGGGCTATGATACCAGATGTAACGCCTTGCCAAGGGATCCAAAAGAATTGAACTAAAGTTTCACTAAGTTTGGTAGCATTTTTTTTTTTTAAACATGAAAGTTAAACCATTCACATCAAACACATAGTAGTGGAAGCAATAACATCATTCAACTGAAAATACACATAAACATACATAACAGGTTACATTCCTTAAGGATCCCTTAACATTGAATCACATTTAAATTAACTAATATTAATTCCATCTAATATCGCATCCACATGAAATAATAATATAAAGTCCATTGTTCTTAAACAATATACATTTGTTCCAAATGTCCCTTAGTAAATTAATTTTAAGAATAGTCAATCATCCACTGTACATGTCACAGGGTATGATGAACTTAAATGAATATAAATATACAAAAATTAAGTACATCATCCATCGCAACAGATAACCATACATCATAAAACACAATTATCTAAGTGTGTGGTTCCTCCTAATCGTCAATAGCATCATTAGACCATCGTGGGCCCTAGCCATCCCTCTGCGCGTAACATCCCAAGTCACTGAAGAGATCATCGGTATTATCATAGTAGGAATGTCACTCCTAAAACATATTGCATCATATGCAAAAACGAATCTAACATGCTACAACATATACATAAGAAATCTAATCATGCAAAATAAAGCGTAAGATGATTCTATAAGTAAATAACATCATTTATCATATGCTAATCATCAATATAAGGATACGTGTCCATCATAATGATCCAAGAACATAATGAAGATAAATGCCAACAAAGAATGCTCCAGCCACGGTGTCTCAGACAGATCTCAAATGGTAAGAGTGAAAAAACACTACCACCCGACTGTGTGGGACCTAAATGGCCCACTCCCACCACGTTGAGGAGATAATCTCAAGTCCTAAACAGGTTATCAAATCACGTAGCACAAGTACTCTCTAAGTCCAGGAATCCTAAAAGTATACTAACTCAAAGGTTCCAACATAAAGGGTCGACACCTATACCCAGAGGCACACAAGACACGTAGGAAACCTACTATGTAACAGAGAAAGTGTCATCGCACGGATCACACTAGAGTTACCCTGGTAGTCTCTCGATAGACCACGTCCCCCTAGTGATCCCTATGCGGCCACTAATATCCTCTCGTACTAACGAGGCATACTACAGAATGCAAGGTTGCAACCAAGCATTCTCTCTACTCCCATCCTAGTCTGTACTAGCACTCAAGGCATGGCCGAGAACATACAATTATCTTATTAGGTTCATTTAAGTTAGTATTTAGTGTAATGTTTCACTTATTAAATAACTTACAATGAGTTACCCTAGCAGCCACTTAGGGCCCTGACCCCCATTGCAAGCCACTTCCCAACACTACATGTAGATAACCTACCCTATGCTCATGAGATCACAAAATCATAGAATTACCTTAGTCTTATACAAGTGATTGGAAGGCATCATAAAGATAATCATAATAACATATCAGTTCTCTACGAGCAACTTAAAAGCATCAAATGACAATTCATAGTGTCCATCAGTTCTCAATGAGCAACTGGAAAATATCTCAAAATAATACTGATCAAAGACTTCCAAAATGGTCAAGTCATACATGTCACAACATGACATCATCAAGATCAAACAAACACTTTAGTCCCATCAAGGCGACTTGAAAGTAATCCAAATACAACCGATCGATGACTCAAAAGTGGTTCCATATATCACAGCTTACACAATAAGACTGGAAGTAATATCAATCAGTAAACCACACACATCATAGAGCATGTCATCTCATAACCATGGTTGGGTTTAAAAAGATCAAGAGCAAAAGACATCAGCATGACATCACAAATCATAACCCCCGAGCCTCTGGTAGAAGTCCTACAACTGGTCAACAATCTAGTCAACCCAAAACCTCCAAACAGATAGCATAGAGAAAACACAAAATGCAAGCACATGTTTTTCTTTCGTTAAAATCTCATAGTTGAATTAAGTGTGGGGTTTCAGTTCTCGTTTCAGATTTAGATATCAAGTGAAGGAACATTGCTCATCTTCCTTATAACTAACGCATGTATTAGTTTCAATAGGTCAAAGATTTTTTCCCCCCTTAACTCATTTAAATCAATTTTCTAAAGTGCCCAAAGGATAAAAACATATTTAGACAATAACCCCCATCGTGTTCCAATAGGACACATTATAAATTTAACATGAGCGATTACAAATTTCTCCTCATTATTATCTATCCTTCATCCTAGAACAAATTAAATCCAATTAAATTAAATTTATATTAATAATCTAAAATACTATAAGATAATTAATTATTAAAAGAAGAAAAACTATTAATAAAATTTCATTTATAATAAATATAATAATTATTAATTATTAATATTAAAATATATAATAATTAATATTTAAAATTTATTAATATTTAATAATATTAATTTTTAATGACATTATCATAATATTAATAATCGATTTTATAACATACACATATATCATTAACATGAATTTTTTTCTTAAAACATAACTAAAATACAACTTACCGCTGCCGCAGGTAAGTAGTACCCTGCTGTCGCAGGGCTTGCGGCGACAACGAGTACAAAGTACCCCTGTTGTTGCAGTACCTGCGACGGTAGGTACTCTGCCACCCGCAGAGTAAATGGGGCACGGGTTTCGTCCCTCCCATATAAAATTTTAATTTTTTTTTTTATAAATGTTTTTAGAATATAAATATATATATATATGTATTTTTTTTTAAAGATGTTTTTCCAATATAATCGTTTTCTCCAATATAAACATTTTCAACATCATTTTTAAGTAAATACTTTTATTGATAGAGGTCTCAGCCTATAAATAAATATATCTACAAGTTTCCTCATAACAACTATCTTTTTAAATACATACATATATCGAGATCAAGACCAATTTTGAGGTATGCATGCAAGGTATCCCCTTTTGAATTTATCTATTTATTCCTTCAAAGAAGATTCATCCATAACATTTAAACCCTAGCCCAATAAATTCCTCAAATCTACACGTGTGGTTTCTTATACAAAAATTTTAATATCCATGACAAGAATGCATATAACTGGAACATTCAACACATGAAATCCTCAGAAAGCATTCAGAAAACACGAAGAAGATAGGAAGTGGAAGAAGCGAAATAACATATGCAAAATCACGAGTGTCTACCTAGACACTAATGCTAATTCACTTCTCCTCAAAATTTGCAGAGTAAGCCCCTTCCTTCTCCAATGTTCGTCGGCTCTCAAAAAATGCTTCCCGAGCTACTAGGAGTGCCTGAATATAAGGACCTCTCAAGAAGCTCCTAGAATGTCTCTAGAAACAACCAAAAGATAAGATAAGTGTTGACAACTAAGCACGAGCCTTTTCCAACCTTCCAGATGAGTCACAAGGTTGTAGACACCATGTGCTTAATTTGTGCGCTAACTCCTGTGTTGTAGACACACATGCATAAAAGAGATGCGCATACTCCTAGGTAGACTTATGACTTTTATTTTAACTCTTTTATTTTTATTTTTATTATTATTATTTATTTATTTATTTTATTATTATTATTATTTATTTTATTTATTTCTTTTACATAATTAGTTTCTCATTTAATTAATTAAAATCAAAATATCAAAATATCATAATATCATATTAATTTTATTTTTCCATAATAATTAAATCTTTTAATTTAGACTTAATTAATAGAAAATTCATCAAAGACCTCCAAAATAAAATATGAAAACCCATCATAGAACAATCCATACATAATCAGTCTAAAGGATTAAAATCACGAATTACATCATCCGATGCATTCAGAAGGTAAAATATCTCAAATACTTGTCCTACCTTTCTAGGACAAATGGTTTAAGGGTTTAGGATTTGGACTTGAGAATTTATCTCCCCCCTCTTACCATTGAGATAGTGTGATAGGGTACACTCATCCTGGCAATTCAGGGAAGTCGATACCCGGTACTTGCAACTTACATAAAATCCATGCATGTACATACATAATATATATATGCTAAGCTCAACAGGTAATGATAGGTAGTCGTGCATCGTGTAGATCCCGACTAGCAGGTGACTACAACCTCCTTCCTTAACCACATCAGAAATGCCATACATAAAGAAAACAAACTCGCACACCATACACATGCAGTATGGGGGAAGTATCCATAAGACAACACATATAATAATCCATTTAGCTAAACATCATCAATAACTAAGAATAATGTAATAATCATCATGCATACATGAAATGTAGAGTCTAAGTAATCTCATCATATATCAACTGAATCTGTAACACAATATCTGATAGTCTCAAAACAATGCTACTAACCATCAGACATAAAATTGGCCTAATAGAGTTCGGCAATGATAGCAACAATGTAACTAGAAAAATGTAAACTAGGGCAGGCACTACATGATGTCCTGCTTTTGTTTTACCTCGAAAGCACCTATGGTGATTGGCCACACCTATGTCTTTTTGTGTTGCTTCTTTACTCTGTCATATGCAGATGTGAGTTGCCTAGAAATTTCCAACAAAATGAGTCTATCTAGAGGATATCTTGGGAGCTTCATTGGGTTCACTTGTGTGCCCACTACCCTTAAGTAGGTGAATGTTTTGAACTGGATGTAGTAGGTGTTGATCTTTGTGATTCTGGTTGTTGCCTCTACTGACATCTGTTTGGCATAATCACCCTTTATGAATTAGATGATTATAAATATAAAGTTTTCATTTACTATCTTGTATTATTTTCTCTAATCCAAAAGCTTCTTTTTCACCAACTAAGGATATAGCAAATAGGGTCATGCATTAACATCTTGCATGCTACCCTTTTTGTAAAGTTTTGGCTTGTCAATTGGTGCAGCTACCAATAAGTACACCAAATATGATGTCATGTAGAATTTTGGGTTGACCTTAACAGCTACTAGTTGTTTATATAGGTTATCACTTAGCATTGTGGCCTAGTCAATTGGCATCTTGGTCATTTTGATGGTTTCTATGAAATGGATCATCTCGATATTGAGATGTCCAGTTGTTGGTAGACCCATGACTACCTTCATATATCCCCAGGTCATCATTCATATATCCCCAGGTCATGTCTACCTTGTCAACTCTATGGCCCACTGGTATTTTATCAATAAAAAATGATGACTGGATTATCTCTTTAGCTTCCTTATCATGATCATGATACCATCTTTCAGTCCCTTCATAGGATATATGTACATACTGATCAACTCTAGGCAAGTGGAAGACTTTCTCAATGTTTCAAGGTCAGAGGTCCAAAATTATCTCTCCTGTGACACTCTTGAAAACCTTCTCTTCAATTACATAGTTTTCTGCAAGAGTCATGATGAGTTCTGAAGACTGCACAGAAGTAGGATGTAAAGCTGTATTAACTAGCCCTGATCAGATGAGTGTTGAAATCATTGTGCAACTTTCTCTTGGCTTATTATATATGGTGAGGAAGGCATTCCAATCAATGTGTCCAAGCTTCGTGTCTCTAATTTTAGAGTGTCCATCTTGAAAGCAATATTTCTTCGGTGTACCTTGGTATTTAAACACTACAGGTTCGGGAGTCATCTTCTCTACAAGTGAGGATGATGAAGATGTCATTTTATCTACATGAAAAGAAAGATATTATTCTAAAGATCTAAAAATCTAACCCAAAACAAACCCTAACTAACAAAAAACCTAACCCAAAATGCTCCAAAATAGTGAAAAACCAATTCAATCCCCCCCATAAGTCCTAGAATGCAAATAGTACACCTAGCACACCTTGACAGGTGAGCTATGTGTACTAAATGGGTATTTCAAGACCATTTTAGTGCAGTTATGCACCTTGGTGAGGTGCACACATGTGCATGTGTGCAACTACACACATGCACAAGGCAAATGTGGAGGGACTTAAGTCCTTTATGCTCTTTAGAGTGCACAAAGGGTGCACACATCTGCACCTTGATTGGGCGTGCATGTATGCACCCTAATATACACTTGAGTGTGTGTTAGAGCACAAAATGGTGCACAGATGTGCAACTTGGAGAGGTGTGCATTTGTGCACCATTTACCTTAGGTTATTTTGTTGTCTGCACACCTTTCAATATTTAGGTGTTTCTTAAGGTCTGCTTAGATTAGGTGTTAGATGTGAATAAAGGTATGTACATGCACACCTTGAGGATGTGCGCATGTGCGCACCTTTGGTGTGTAGTCTAGCCTTGTCTATGCATTGGTTTTGTGTTTTTGATTGTAGGAGAGAGTGCAGTCTATGATGTGTGGAGGTGCAAAGATCAAGAGTGTGTGAGAACAATGAATGGAAGTGAGGGGGGCCTCAGACTTATATAGGCTCGAGCCCAATGTGCATACCCTTTAGAGGTGTGCATATGCAAAAGTCATCTCCAAAGGGAAATGGGTTACACCTGCGCATCTTGGATAGGTATGCATGTGTGCTAAGTGTGCTAGTGCACATCCATGCACAAAACATTAAAATCTTCTATTTTCCCTTCCTCTGACACCATTGGGTTTTATCAATTAGAGAAAAAGCTGAGACCCAGACTCCAAGGGGAGTTCCAAAATGACCCAAGCCCTGAACTAGGGGTCTGAGAGACAAAAAATTATTAGGGGATCCCCATTTCTAGGAGAAATGGCATGTGCATTGTGAAACCACAACAAGTTGCTTGTCCAAATTGTCACTCAGGATGGTGGCCCAATCAATAGGCATCTTAGTTGTTCTAATGGTCTTAATAAATTACACCATCCATGTCTCTAAATGACCTACTATGGGAAGGCCCATGGCTCTACTAAGGAAGACAATTGAATATATTATGTCTTCTTTCATGTATCCCCGCATCATATCCACCTTTCCTACTCTTCGACCCAAGGGTGTCATGCAATTAAGTATGTAGATTGTACCAATTCCTTAGCCTCTTTCTCATTTTATCTACACCATTTTTTAGCACCTTCATAGGATATCTAGAGGTATTGATCTACTCTTGGGAGGTGGAAAACCTTCTCAATGTTTCATGGCCTGAGATTGAGGACTATCTCTCTGGTAACGCTCTTCACAGCTCGCTCATCTGGCATGTAATGTTGGGCCAATGTCATAATCAACTTAGAAGATTGTATTGATGTAGGGTGTGAAGAAACATTCACTAACCTACTCTAGATTAGGGCTGACACCATTGCTAATCTTTCTTTCAGTTTATTGCATAGGGTAAACAAAACATTCAAGTTAATATCTCCCAATTATGTTTCCTAGATCTCTGTCAGTTTATCCTAGGATCAGGATATTTTTGAAGCTCTTTGGTATTTGAATGCTATTGGTTTCAGTGCCATATTTTCTACCATGGAGGAAGGGGATGATGCCATTGTATCTGCACAAAGGGGAAAAATATTAGCATTATGATGTCAGAAAACCCAAATGGGACTTAGCTAGTCCCTAAACTGATGGGAAAATAAACAATAACCAATTAAGACTGACAAAACCCCCCTTAAGTGTCTAAAATGCACACTAGCTCACCTCTACAAGTGTGGCAAGTGTGCATCTAAATTGCACTTTAGATAGCAAAGTGTGTAGTTGTGCACAATCCACACCTGCACAAGGTGTGTATGTGCATGACTGTGCACATGTGCAATTTGCTTTGCTTTATGTTTCTAAAGGGGGGAAGTTATGTCTAGGTGTGCACATGCGCACCTCTTGAGGGTGCGCACATGTACATGTGGGTATGTGTGCACCTTCAAGAGTGGATTTTTACCTTAGACAGGTTGGAGGATCCAGAGGTGCAGAGAAGTGCAAAAGCGGAATTATAGACTTGACCAAGGTGCAAGGGTGTGCAGGCAAAGAGGAAGCAGAGAAGATAATGAGGAGTTGAAGGGGAAGGGATTCTATTTAGAGACCTTGGTGTTAGTGCACACCTCCAGAGGGCGTGCAAGTGTGCTTTTAGCACTTTTTAAGCTAAATCTCTCAAAAACTAATTTTTTACCCCTCTAAGTTGTTCGGCAGTGCTTGATAGGAGACCGAGGTTTGACCTAGACCCACATGAAGGTCCTAAATGACTAAGGTACCAAATTGGGTGCCTTTTAGAGGTTTTTGAAACTAGGGGGACCCCTATTTTGTGACTCAAAATGAGGCATGCATTGTGAGACCACAACAAATAGCCCCAAGAAAAGGGAATAAATGAAAAAGGCATTTATTCATTAGAAAGGATTCTTCTAACATGTGTCAAGTGACAACTAGATTCCAAATCTTTCAAGCATATTTCAAGTCCTTAGAAGCCAAAACTTCATAATCTTGAATCTTCAAGCTCAGTGTGTACATAGTGTTCCAATTTCCTGTTGATATCTCAACATAGTGTATCATCTATCATGAGTATCTAGCACCTTGGAAAATATATTTTGCTTCATCGACACGGACATTGGAAATCCTCATAAACATGTTTATCCATCACTATCTGACTAGATGAGAGAATTTTTTTAGAGGGCTCTTGGTGAGTTATCTATTCCTTTTCTTTGATTTTTTTTGATAATCTTCTTTAACTTGCTTTGTGGAGCTCATGTATTTCCATTTGATTCTTCTTTGAAGTTTTTTCGTTCATTGTATAGAATATGATATCCATTTAAGAGTACATATCCCTATATTTGATTACCTTCTACATTTGTCTGGAATCTTCAAATGTAATGCCCTTGTAATTCTCTATTTCTTTCTTTTCTACTCTCACCACATTTAGATTATGTGGCCAAGGCATTGGTGTTCTTTTCCAAATCAATACTTAGTTTGATAACTCTCGCATTCCTCTTTTAATGAACCTTTTAGGAAACTCTCATGTCAAATAGTGATTTTAGCAAGTCCTTGAAGAGACCCTGTATTTGAACTGGTAAGTTTTGAATTATCCCATGCTACTGTCAATTGAGATTTGAAAACAACTGAGATAATCGATTAATTAAATTTGCAAAGTGTCAAGAGAAATCAATCTTAGATTTTAACTTTAACACAAGAAACCCTCTACAACTGCAAGTAACACTTGTCTTTCAATTGGTACAAGAAACAAAATCTTTGGAATGCTTTGACAAAGAAATACCTCCTCACTAAAATCATGACCAAATGGGGTGATCTTGGTTAAGCATAAAGAGGGAATCTTGATTGCACTTAATTCCCAAACCAACAAGTAAACAAAGACACAACTTAAAGTAAACACACATGCAAAAAGTAAACATGCATACAAAAAGTAAACACACATGCAGAAAGAAAACACACCTAATTTTATTTATTTATTTATTTTGTTAGGCTTCAAAATAATGTTTCAAAAACTAGCCATTAAATGTTAATGGGACCAATTCCCCTTGTAAAGAACTCAACCTAAAAGTATTTTGTCCCAAAATCTCTACAATTTGATAAGGGTCAATCGACAAGTGTTAAAACTTGGTATGACTACTTGGATTTTCTTTTGCCTTGTCCCATAGAAGAACAAGGTCTATGATTCTAAAAGACTTGATTGTGGCTCGCTTGTTGAACCAACATTTTATGGCAGCCTAGTGTTTTGGCATGTGTTCTAAAGTTGTTGTCCTCTTCTCATCCAATTCCAAGAGATTCATCAATCTAATTTGGACCCTGTCAACATCCTCAACATACCCTCTCATGAATTTCAACACTAGAATCTTGAGATTGAGTGGGAATACTGGTTCTTGTCCATAGACAAGCAGATATGGGGATGTTCCCAAATAATTCTTTGTCCTGACCCTATTTGTCCAAAATATGTATTTCAATTGGGTATGTCAATCTTTTAGATTCTCTATGAGCAAGTGTTTTATCATTGTAATCACATTCTTATTGGTGAACTCATCCACACCATTCCCTTGGGGATTGTAATTATATGAGAACTTGATTATAACTTGATTTTCCAATTTCTATTGAGTAAGGAAAATTGATGCAAAAGATGAACCATTATCACACACCAAGAACAATGACATTCCAAACCTAGTCACAATGTACTCTTCTAAGAAATCAGTAACCACTTTCATTGCACAATTTTAGAAAGCTTCAACTTTAGTCCACCATATGCAATAATCTGTAGATGTAAGGACAAACATATGTCATGTTGATGATGGTGGGTTCATAGGTCCAATAAAATCCAACCCCCAATTTGGCCAATGGGCATACCTCGAATACTAGCTGTAATGACATAGTTAGGTTTCTTTCTTTGTTGGAGCTTGTTTGACAAGTGTGGCTAGAACATACATGTTCAAATATATCTTTGAAAATTGTAGGCCAAAAGTAGTTGGATCTCAAAATCTGATGGGTCATAGCCTCTGTTGATCCATATTAGGTATCGTGCCTATCATGATATTATTCCAGTACTTTTCTTGCTTCTTCACATTGCAAACATTTTAAGTATATCCCCTCACAGTTCTTTTTGTAAAGTTTCCTATCTTGAAGCATGTAGGATTCACATTTCATCTTGAGTCCTCTGCGTTGGGAACTATTCATCCATTGAGGGTATTGATTCTACAAGAGGTAGTACACAATATCTTGATACCAAACATTTGTTATTATCCCTTCATTAAAGGCTAATTGAGACACTATGATATGTTCTTCATTGTCAGCTCTCATCTCATTGTCAACTATCGTCTTGGTCGGCCCTTGTCCTCTCACTAGCTTCATTGGTTAAATTTTCAAATCAAACTCTTGTAATATAGCCATCCATTTTCCTCTTCTTTCACCTAATTCATTTTGCATTAGTAATGATTTGACAATAGCATATACCTTACTCCTAAGTATGTAATGGAAAAAATTCTTAACTACCTTTATTAGGGAGCATGATTGTTTACCAAGATTGGAATAGTTTAATTTGGCATTCTTCAGTGGACAAATCATGAATGTGATAGGTCTCTCATCTTCTTTATCCTTCTTTTGTGTGAGAATCCCTGCACATGAGTGTTCTAAAGCAAAATAATAGATCTTGAAAGGCAACTCATAATCAGGACTCATTAGTATAGGGGTCATGGAGATAGGCACTTTTATATCTTTGAAATATTTCTTGATTTTAGGAACCCATTCAATTTTTTCTCCCTTCTTTAGTAAGTTGTTGAGGGGGTGAACAATCTTAGCAAAAGCCTTAATGAACTTTTGTACAAAATGATTCTTCCCAAAGAAAGATTTAAGCACTTTGCGACTATGGGGAGGTGACAACTTTAGAATCACTTCTATCCTCTCATGATCAATGGAAATACCAACTTCAAAAATAATGTGACCCAAAATCTTCCCTTTGGTAACCCCAAATGAACATTTCTTAGGGTTAAGAGGTATGTCATATTTTCGACATCAATTGAAAAATTATTTCAGATTAGCAATATGAGTACTCCTATCTTTTGAGAAGACTATTAGGTTATCCATATAGATAACTATGCATCTATTTATCATCTTCTTGAATGCTTCATCTATTGCTCTTTGAAATGTAGCTCCTATGTTGATTAATCCAAAGGGCATCCTTCTATATGCAAATGTTCTCCATTTTTTTGTGAATGTGGTCTTTAATCTGTCTTCCTCATCTACCATCACTTGATTATATCCTAAATATCTATCTAAATAGAGATTATTTTAGACCCATTTATAATCTATAATACTTCATCAAGTGAAGGAAAATGGTAGTTATCTTTCTAGGATGCTTGGTTCAAATTGTGAAAGTCTACAGAAAAGAGAATCTCTCCAGTCTTTTTCCTTAATGGCACAAAGTTAGCAACCCATGTAGAATGCCAGATTAGAAAGAAAACCTTGACATCAAGAAGCTTATGGACCTCTTTCATTATTAATGACTCAATAATAGGGTTTCCCACCCTTTTTCTTTGATGAAAAGGCTTAGCATCAGGTTTTAATGGATTATCATGAGTGATGATGTTTGGATCATATGTCTTGAGTTCTTCATAACTCCACACAATGACGTCTTTGTATTCTATGAGTAACTGGAGCATAATTTCTTGTTCTAGGGGATTACATGCCTTTCCAATTCTAACCAACTTAGGATCATATTTGGTGCCTAGAATATATCAATCAGATTCTTCAATTCCCTTTTCTTCAATAGTTCTCTTATTACGTGTTGATTCATGTTAGTCAAAGATAAATTCAAACTCTACCATCCCTTTAGGAATAGTATTAGTTTTCAAATTTATGATCCTATCTTCATCTTCTAGTCCATCATCTTTAGGTTTGTCATCAGGTGTATCATCAATTTCTTGTCCTTTCACATAATGAACTCAAGAATATGTTGATCATCTTGGAAGACCTAGAAGTTAGTAATGTTATCCAGAATAGATGGGGTAGCCACTAGTTCAACTAAAAACCTTTTGAGTTTGGTTCCTTCAATGGGCTATAATGCACTAGTTGAAATTGCAAGGGCATCGACTACCATATTCTTTCTTCTTGGACTAGACCTTATGTTTAGGGCTTCAAAATCTTCCATCAAGTCCCAAACTCTTTTTTGGTAAGAAATTAGTCTTCTATCATTGCAAGAGTAGATTGATTTAACTTGTCTAATCACCAACTAAGAGTCTCCTTCAACTATGAGAGCTTTGACATCCTTTTCTAATGCGAAGAGAAGTTTGCAGTTCAAGGATTCATATTTTGCACCATCATTAGTACACCTGAATTGTAAGTGATATACAACATAAATAGACCTACCTTTGGGATTAATTAGTTCAATACCTACTTCGGCTCCTAATTTTAATTTAGAGCCATCAAACCTAAGTGTCCATATTGGTAATTTTTTTTAGCTTCCTTGAATTTTTTTGTTTGTTCGAAGCTTTTCTTTTACTTGGAGCTTGAAAGACTATTTCTTAGGGACCCATTGCATTCTTTCATGCATTGGACTTGATCGGTTACTATTTGTCACCTTTGATATAGGGATTTCCTATTTCTTTTGTTCATCTTTAATCTCTCCAATAAACTATGTGATTTTATCAATTTGTGGTTTAGGTCAAACAACTACTAAGGTCTAGCCTTGACCTTTCACAAAACATTTTCTTCTTAGAAGTTTAATCATCCCTGGTGGAGGAGAAAATAATGCTCCACCATCTAAAGAGGTGTCACCATATGACACATTTAGATCCTCTTTTTCCCCTTCATTATTCACAACTTCAAATATGCACGTTGGACTTGAATTTCCTTTTGGTATTTTACTTGTGTTTTAACCATTTTTTGTGCGTGTTATTTGAGTTAATACCCGAGCAACCACTTCTTGACAATGTAAGCATTCAAATTCTAAAAGACTTACTTTGTGCAACCTACAAAATCTTGGAAGGAGCAAGATGTTTGGGTCCACTTCTTCTCCTAAATACTACAAATTTGCAATCATGCCATATATGAATTGAGTCACAATCTCTCCTTGTGGAGTAGGGTTCAATGCTTCTTCATCTAGATTGTCTCATTTCTCAATTGGAGTTATGTCAAGAGAAATTACCCTGTAGGAGCCTAAGTCTGATTGAAGAAATGCTACTTCATTTGGAGCATTGTACTCTGTGATCATTTTTGGCTAGACATCTATCTTGATTTGGTTATTCAATCCCTTCCAAGGCAACCACAATTGAGTGAAACTTGTTGAGAACCATCCTCTTAGGCACTAGGGCCATTCTTTGCTTAGTAATAGGTCATATGTTTCTGGAATCTCCACTACATGTATGTCAATGATATCTTGAATCTAGGGGTATGTAGTCATCTACATGTGAACATCTTTCAATACTCCAATAACCTTTACTTGTGTTTTGTCAAGTTGAATAGCTATTCGATTTGTGGGTTGTGGGGTAACTCCCAAATTTTGAGCTATCAAAAGTGGCATGACATTTCAAGAAGCTTCTAAATCTATAAGACAATTGTGAAGGTTCTTTCCAAAAATTCTAAGACTTAGCAAGAAAGGGGGCACTTTGGCCTTGTCTTTATACAAGGTAGGTATAGCCTTAGAGGTGTTAACTTGTTGCAATATTGTATTTTGAGGACCTATGCTAGGTGTTGTCTTTGTATGATCAAGAGTTTTCAATAGTGCTTCTCTTTGAATAGGGAAACTTTGTAGCATATCAAACATGGATATATTGGCTTTTGTCCTTTTTAAATCTTTAATTTCATTGTACTCTTTAGTTGACCAAGTAGGATTCTTCAATATTGTAGGTACATTTCCTTGGTTTTAAAATTGTTGTCCAACATAGGGTGCTCTCATAAGTGTCTGATTATTATTTGCTCTTGGATTTGGAGGAGTTGGCTACAACCCTGGAGGAATTCCATTAGTCATGGGTTCCCTTTGATTACATAAGTTGTAAGTATTTTGGTTGTCATTCTGAAAAACAAACATCTCTATTGGTTCAGCGTTTGATTCTTGATTGAATGGAAAAACAAATTCTTCATTGACTTGTCGACACCATTTCAGTATTCTATGAAGAATCACAAGATTCTAACAATATAGTATTGAACTGCATAAGGGGCTCATTATTAGTGCATTGTGTATTCTAGTTTACTTCTTGATTGCCATTGAAACATGAGCCACCATCATTGGGTATGTTTTGACTGGTGTCAAGTTTATTGATGTCCACAAACTAAGCATTGTTGTTGTTGTCTATAGGGATACTTCCATTGTTTGGACAGGTATTCTATTGTCAATTTTGTCTTTGGAAATTGTTATTGCAATCTAGAGGGTTGAAATTATTTCCTACATTGTTATTTTTGTTGATTGTTGTAGTTTTTACCATAGTTGTTGTATGGGGCTAGATTTGTTCTTTGGAAGTTGTTATTCTACCCTTGTGACAACCTCAAATAGGTTAACTCATTATTTATCTGAGACATGGACTTTTTCTCAAGGAAGGCAACCTTTGGAGGTTCACATCCTGGGTAGGTTATAGCTGGCGTTGACATAGTTGGTGCCTATTGTCGTGGGATTAGGGTTAATGGAATGAATTGAATTAGCATTACTTGCACTCCAATAAGATATGTTGTACTGGCATGAGTTGGAATCATCATTCCTCATCCATTTGTGTTAGCGTGCATAGTGAAAGTGATAGCTTCTTTGAAAACCTTGTCTATTGTATCAATATCTGTAGCAGGTAATCACCTTAGGAAAATAACAGTGAGTTGGTCCATAACATTTAGATAAATCTGAATTGTAGCCCCAACTGGTATAGTGTAAGGTGTTTCCAACTTGGTATGCTATGTAAAAGTGATGGTTGAAATGTGAAATGGTCTATGTTGGATCCCTCTTTATTGATATGAACTGGTGGTGTATCACAGTCAGATTGATGAATATTTTGAATTGATCTAGGAACCACTTTTCAAAAAATACCTAGTTTTGAATAGATCCCAATGGCATATTCATGTACCAATTGAATGCAACCTCTCCCAATGTATATGTGAATAAAAAAAGGACCACATTCTCTTGTTGAATATATTTTTGATTGCATATTTCTTTGAAAACTTTATGTGGTCCTCAATTGTTTGTGTTTCTCTATAGATGAACCTTGGGCAAAATTTCTTAGGATTCTTGGGAAGGTTATTGAGTGGACCTTGTGAATTGATTGGTGAATCTACTACATTTTCAAAGAAGGCCATTGGAGGATTTGGTGGAATGACAGGTGGAGGTAAGTTGAAGGTGGAATTGAGGAAGATGATGAAATTTGTAATGAAACTGGTAGGATTCCCGGTATCCCCTTATCACTGTGAGGCTTGTGAAAGTGACTGAGCTCTAAGAACTCATGTCCACTAGGTGAAGACCTTAAAGCTTGTTGAAATGGAGATGGCAGATCAGGATCTTCCAATTTGCGGTTACTCTGGAAAAGCACACCTCTTCAAAAAGTGCACCTACACACCTTTTGATAGTGACAAACAAAAACTTTCTCAACTTCCAAAAATTACAAAATTATCAAACAGTGACCAGGGTTTTTGGGAAGAATGGTTATGTGACCTCCTTCTAGCACCACTTTTATTGAGTTGTCATTTTGCACAATGCTTAATGACATTAATCCTTTCAAATCTCTCTCTTGAAAAATTGATCAAGGACCTACTCCAAGGTTTTGGATGGCTATTTTTTAACCTACTTAGTAACTCAATTGAAGATAAATGTGTATGTTCACAAGGAGGCCTTTGCTGGTACTAACCAATCTACACAACTCTATTGAAAATGTAACCACAAAGGAAGATGTATATTTTTGTATTCTTTGTTTTACGATGAATGTAATTTATCAGTGCAACTATATGAATCCCTATTTTAACCAAGTGTTTGAAAAACAAATAACGAAGATAGAATAACAAGAAATTAAAGCAAATTATTGAAAGAGAAATTCCTAACAAATATAAGCCAAAGTAACAACATGTCTGCGAATTAAATTGTCAAACGGATCTTGGTAGGAAACCAATGAAATTAGGAGCAACACTTCCTCAACTCCACTAATGCAATCATCAATGGGAACTTCAATAATAACCAAAAGATGTTTCACATTTCATCAAATCGTGAGGCCACAAAAAGCGCGCTCACATGAGACAAAATTCTATGCAAGAATAAAAAATTATCTTTTCTCCAATTCTTCACAAAAAAAAAATTCGTTAATACAAGGCAAACACTAGAACTAAAAGATCACACAATCATAATAGCACAATAAAACCATTAGCTCCATTATTATTCATGAACATCCATTCACAAAAATAACACACTCTGGCAAGAATAACTACACATAGAATGAGAACACTAATAACATATATTATTGCATCAAAATAATGGCTTGGAGTACATATTACATCCATGTATTTTAAAAAAATCATCTCCTCCCTTTTTGTTAGAAGTGAGAGCTCTTTTAATGCAAACTTATGCTAAAAACTAATAAAACCAAGATAATCATATACAAACTGACTCTCTAAATGGTGCTAAGTAGGTCTCTAGCCTTGTTTATATCAATTAATGGGTGCATGATCCTTTACATGACTTAAAAGAATAAAAGAATGATAAGATAAGAAGATAGAAGCTATGAGATGATTTGGGAGTCTCTAGGAGCTCTAAAAATGGAAGCTCGACCTTCTCTAGGTGTCTCTAAGAGTTGAGTTGCCGTCAAAATGTGTTTCTAATGCATGAAATGCTCTAAAATAGCAACTAATAGTTAACTATTGGCACATTGCTTCTCTTCAAAATTGTTGGCGCACCTTTGAGAAAAGTGCACCTTCTTGACAGGAACCAAAAATCCAAAAATTCTTCTAAGTGTCAAAATTGAATTTCTAGCATTTGGGTTTTCTTCCCATTTATACCAAAATGATGTCTAGATGCTTGCTTTTGAACTTCTCTATTATTTTCGCCACTTTGTTAACCTTTGGTAAATATAATGAATCATACTTATCTTTAACTACTTGTTAGTAGTTGCTTACTTCTATTATTATATCTACAAAATTCTCAAGCTTGGTGTCTAGTTCCAACAATGCTTCTTCAATTTTAAATGCTTGTCATACATCATCTTCTGATGAAGCATTTTCAAATGTATCTTTAAATTTTTGAACCACTGTTTGCACTAAGGAAAGCTTGGTCTTTGACTCATTTTCAAAAATCTTAAGGGCTAGTGGCATTATAATACTTATTTACTTCGAAAAACTGCTCTTGAGCTTTATTCGTTATCTATTGAATTGCTTCATGCAGTCCCTCCATAACCTTATTCCCCAATGATATCTTTTCTATCCAATCATCTACTTTATCTATCTCTTCAACGAAGTATATCACCATTAGCATCTGATACCTTTGCCCCTGTATAGATATGAGTGCTTGCAAGTCATTAGCCTAGGTATGCACTTCATCCATTAGCACAAAATCTTGGTTTATGATGGAAACCAATTTGTCAACGCTAGTTTGGATGTTGTGCAATAGGTTCAAATTGCCCTGTATTATTTGCACTCCCCTCTCCTCAAAATTGTGATGTCATTGCTGACATGCATCAAAAAATGAATCCAATTGTGGCCCTACCTACTTTCTTCCAAGTGCAACTCCAAGAGTGATTTCAAGATTATCCAAATCTATAGGTCCCACCACCTAGTTCAGGAATCCTCTCAATAGCTCATTTTGCTTTCGCAATATTATCAGCTCTGACTCATCTTGATCCAAGCATTTGAACGCTTTCTCGAGGCTTGTAGTAATCAAGACCTTTGTTGTATGTACTGTAGGCTTTCCCAATATGACCTCTTTCATTTGATAATATTTTGGAGTTAGTTCTTCTATGTCAGAATGAGGAGGAGGAATGGCGATATGTGCCAAAAGGTCCTAATCTTGATTCTTCATAATGAAGGAAAGTGTTCTATCATCACCGTTAGGTGGCTCAGGCTTTTCTATTACTTTTATCAATTCAGTCATTCCCTCCTCTTCTATGAGTTCCATTTTCTTCTTTTGTTGGAACATGACCTCCTTCTTCAGCCATGATGGTGTTGTCTCCATTGGTGACATATATTTCGTTAAAGAAGTTGGTTTTAGAGTAGACTCCTTTCCCTTATCACTCCTCTCCGAAGTCTTCTCTTGTCAAAGGAGATCTTTGGAGAGAGTTTATGTGATATGTTGGGCTAAGGATTTGGCCTCTGGATCTTGCAAAACTTGTGGCATTTCTTCAAATATTTTTCCTTCTTTAGATACTTCATTGGCTTGCAACTATTCATATTCTCCTTCCTTTGTTTCCTGACTTTCTGCTACTACTTCAATTGTTGGAAGAGGTGGAGCTACTAACCCTTTATCCATTATTTTCATGTCTTGTGTTGGAGGTGGAGGAATACCAAGAGGTCCTTGAGGTAGAGGAGGCAACTGGTTCCAATCCTCTCCTAATGGCTCATTCCTGGGAGTACCCCTTATTTTCTTTCCCACCATCTCGATGCCTATGGGCATAAAATCAAAATCCATGAGGCCAAAAATTTTGGCTCCCTCACCTTCCATTTCCTCTATCCATTTTTGTTGTTCATCTTCAAAAGTTTCAAGCTGGATAGGCTCCCTAGGGATAGCTGAAGGTGTTTGAGTTGAGCTTCTTCTTCTCTCCTTCTCTATTTTTGAAATAAAAAGCAACCAAAACTAGGGGGTCGGCCCTTACAAGCAAAAAGCTGGTAACCAACACATTACCAGCAATGTCTAACAGCAAGCAAAAAACTATTTAACACATCGAAGCCAGAGAGTCTTCAGCTAGAAACTTAACAACAAAATACTAGGAACAACTAAACTAAAAAGTCTAGAAAATCTAATACTACTAAAGTTCAACCAGATAACTATTGGTAGAATAGGCCAACGCCAAGTCTTAATTACAGTTGGATACCAGTAAAACCAAAAACAATAGATAAACATAAAAGTCTTGGATCCGAGAATCCCATTAAACTAAAGAACTTAAATTTGTTTTTCCTCCCTCCCCTTCATAGCCAGCAAAATCTGAGACCAGTTATCAACAAGGAATTTGAAGAACAGTTTATGGTCCTCCATATCCATTCCAATATCCTCCTTTTCTTGCGCTAGCAATTGGAGGGTAGTGGCCACGTCGTAAGTGACTTTGAGGTTAAATTTAGAGAAGGTAAAGAATCCTTCCTCTAAAATTTTAACCCTCTTTTCCAGCTTGCCATATTGCTCCACCTGCTCCTCGGTCATATCCTTGGTTTCCATTTCCATTTTCCTTGTTTCCTCCTTGGTGTTCTGGACCTGGATTTTACCCTGCAAAACCTTAGGGTTAGTAAAAACCTTAGAATTTTCCTTGGCTGGGGGTGAAATGGTTATAGGGGAGGTATCCATTTTACTACTTTCTTCACAGAAGGTTATGGGTTGGAGGGAAAAGCTTGCAGACACATGTGTAATCTCTGTGGTATCAACATTACCAATAGAAACCTGAGTCTGTGCATTATCAACAGAATTATCTTTTGAGTTTATACTTCTTTCCACCTCCTCCTTACCTCCTTCTTCTTCCTCCTCCCTTTCTTCTTTATTATTTTCTGAGTTTTCCTCCTCAACCTCCTCCACCCTGAATCTGTTGGATTTTTTTTTATGCCTTGCCTGGGATTGGGCAAGTCTTCTAGATCTCCTCCTTGCCTTACCTCTGGCCTCCTCCTCTGAATCCTCTTCATCCACCTCCACGGGTTTTTCAACTTTTATTTTCTTATTACCCTTTTGCTCCACAACCATATTAGTTTTTTTCTTTTTCTTATTTTCTCTGCAAGGGGAGGGGTGGGGGGGGGGGGTGTGAAATTTTGTACCAGTACTAGTGCTGGGGGGGTGAATTATGGTGGTGGCGCTGGTTGTCAACCACCACCACCCTCGGGGGACATGGAGCAAGGTGAAACTAGTAGAGGCAAAAAATTAGGCCTTGATGGATTATTTTATAGTTTTGCCCTTTACTTCTCTTTTCCCTAATATACACAACCATATCCTCAAGAGAATGCAGAAGATAAAATAGGATGGAAATGAAATCCCTATTTCTAAAATGATTTAACAAAGGGAAATGGTAGTAGTAACAGACACCGAACCTGCCCTCTAGTGTTAGATATCTCATGAGAACCAAGATAGTAGTACTTCTCTCTTTCTCTATTACCATAGTCGAGTGAGTTCTTTTATTCAAGGGGACAAATTCAATTTGTTCCCCTTCTTCCTCATCCTCCACTTTACGAATTATTTTTGGCACCTATGGAGAGGGAGTGTTCTTCTTCTTCAATATTCTCCTTTTTACTCCTACCACTGTCATTTATGTTCAGCCTCTTTTAGGCATTGACGGGGAGGCTTCTTCCTCTAAGGATTTAGGTGGTGGGACTCCTTGCTCTTCGGCCAGTTCCTGTTGTCTCTCTTGATGATCTTTCTCTTGCTCTTATTGGACTTCTGGTTCTTGGATAGTTGGTTCTACTAGGGCCTTAGCTACTTGCTTTCGTACCCTTGGGGTTGCTCTTTTCCTCTTACCCTTGCCTTTTCTAGTCTCAAAATACTTGATCTCCCGCTCATGCTGATGTACTGCTTCTAGCCTCATTGTTGATTTGGCAGGGTAGATTAGTATTGTGACTTTGCATCATTTTCCTTTCTTGGGTCTGACAGTAGCCTAAAGAGGTATGGTTGGGGGAACTAGATCCATTTGAAATGGTTTCATAATCCATTCCCTTGTAAGTTCCACTACATGTCGGCCTCAATGATATGTATCATAATTCTCCTCATGCCCTATTTCTGTATTCATAATGGGCCTATCATAGATCTCATCCCTATTGTACAAGGGATCCATTATCTCAAGGACATCTTTGTCCCAAGCCATTAAAGATACCTCCATGTTTAGCACCTTTTCAACCAGATGTAGACTCATCCTACAATAGTCCCTAATACAAATATTGTAGTCATCTATTGCATTCATCCTGTGATCTTCAAGAGTTTCTTCATGTACAAAATTCTTCCCCACTAGATGTTGCAACATCCCAATATTATCAAAATATGGGCGTGGAGCCTGATAATCTTCTAGGGGATACTGATCCCATTTTGAGTCAAAGGTAGCAATATCTCACTTTTGCTTCACTTCAAATGCTCCAATGTTGATCAACCATACCCATGTTTTCTTATGTTATTTCCTCACTCTATCATATGCAAAAGTGAGTTGATGAGCTATCTCAAGAAGTATGAGCCTATCTAAAGGGTATCTTGGGAGCTTCTTAGGACACAAGAGAGTATTAGTTACTTGGAGATAAGTAAATGTTTTGAACTGGATGTAGTAGGCACCTACCTCAGTTATCCTTGCTACCACCTCTATTGTATTCCTTTTAGCATAATCGCTTTCGCTAAATATGATGATGGCAAATATGAAACCATCATTTACCACCACACTTTGTAGTGGGAGCTTCTTCTTCACTAGCTGTACATACACCACATAAGGATAAGAATTTGTGTCTTGTATACTTCCCTTCCTGTACAACCCTGGGTAGTCTATGTTCTTGCTACCAATAGATACTCCATGTAAGAAGTCACGAAAAAACATGGATCATGCTTGATCGAGATCAATTGCCTTTCTAGTTTGTCACTCAGGATGGTGGTCCAATCAATAGGCATCTTAGTTGTTTTGATGGTCTCAATAAAGTGCCCCATCCATGTCTCTAAATGACTTGCTACGGGAAGGCCCATTACTTTGCTAAGGAGAAAAATTGAATCTCTGATATCATCTTTCATGTACCCCCGCATCATATCCACATTTCCTACTTTTTGACCCAAGGGTGTCCTGTCAATTAAGTATGTAGATTGCACCAATTCCTTGGCTTCTTTCTCATTTTTTCTATACCATCTGTTAGCACCTTCATCAGATAATTAATGTATTGATCTGCCCTTGGGAGGTGGAAAACCTTCTCAATGTTTACTGGCCTCAAATCAAGGACTATCTCTTTGGTCACACTCTTTACGACCTTCTCATCTAGCACATAATGTTGGGCCAATGTCATAATCAACTCAGAAGATTGTATTGATGTAGGGTGTCAAGTTGTGTTCACTAACCTACTCCAGATCAGGGCTAACACCATCGCTAATCTTTCTTTTGGTTTATATCATAGGGTAAGGAAAGTATTCCATTCAATATGTCCCAATTCTGGCTCTCAGATCTCTGTGTGTATATCTTGGAATTGAGATATCTTCTAAGCTCCTTGGTATTTGAATGCTACTAGTTGTGGTGCCATCTTTACTGCCATGGATGAAGAGGATGATGCCATTGTATCTGCACAAAGTGGAAAAGGATTAGCATTCTGATGTCAGAAAACCCTAATGGGACTCGACCAATACCCAAATTGATGAAAAAATAGACAAAAACCAATTAAGACTGACAAAACCCCCCCTTAAGTGACTAAAATGCATGTTGGCGCACCCAACACACCTGTGTAGGTGTACATTGTGCACAAGTGTGCATCTGAATTGCACTTTAGATAACAAAGTGCACAACTACACATACTACACACCTGCGCATGTGTGTGACTGTGCACATGCACAATTTGCTTTGCTTTATGTTTCTTGGGGGGGGGGGGGGGGGGGGGAGTTACCTCTTGAGGGTGCACAAGTGTGCACCTTCAAGAGTGGATTTTTACTTTAGATAGGTTGGAGGATCTAGAGGTGCGAAGAAGTGCATAATCAGAGCTGTAGGCTTGAGAGGAGTGCAAGGGTGCGCAAGGCGAGAGGGAGTAGAGGAGATAATGAAGAGTTGAAGGGGGAGGGGGTCTATTTATAGACCCAGGTGCTAGTGTGCACTTCTAGAGGGTGTGCAATTGCACACCTCAAGAGGGTGCGTAAGAGCACACCTCCAAGGGTGTGCAAGTGCGCTTTTAGCACTTTTTATGCTAAATCTCTCAAAAACTATTTTTTTACCCCTCTAAGTTGTTTGATAGTGCCTGATAGGAGACTGAACTTGACGTAGACCTAGAGGAGGGTCCTAAATGATCGAGGCACTAGACTGGGTGCCTAGTAGAGGTTTTTGAAACTAGGGGGTCCCCATTTTGTGACTCAATATGGGGCATGTGTTGTGAGACCACAACATAACCACAACAAAAAATATCACACACCCCAGTGAATGTTAGATGGTCAACAAGGCTAAGTAGATCTCCTAAAATATTTTCTCCCTCTTTGTATTCTATTTTATTAATAGATGTTGGTAAACCAGAATGTTATGATGAAGTTCTGTAGGTGGATACAAAGATTTAGTGGGAGTCTGCAATGATAGAAATGGACTCCTTGCTAAAAAATTACACATGGGATTTATGTAAGTTACCTACAGGTAAAAGAGCTTTACAAAATAAATGGGTTTAAGTTGAAAGAAGAGGATGGAGATACGAAAAGATTTAAAGCCAGGTTAGTGTTAAAAGGATTTTCACAAAAAAAAGACATTGATTTTGATCAAATATTTTCCCCTGTTGTTAAAATGACTTCTATTCACATTGTTTTAAGTCTTGTGGCTATTGAAGATTTGCATTTGGAGCAGCTTGATGTTAAAACAACTTTTCTTCATAGTGATTTGGAGGAAGAGATAAATATGGCCCAACCACGTGGAATTAAGGTGAAAGGTAAGGAGAATTTAGTTTGTAGATTGAAGAAAAGTTTATATGACTTGAAGCAAGCACCTCGGCAATGATATTTAAAATTTGATAGATTTATGAATGAGCATGGTTATACTCGACGTCATTTAGACCATTGTGTTTATTTTAAGAGGTTAGATGATAAGAGCTACATTATTTTATGTTTATATGTTGGTGATATGCTTGTAGCTGAGTCTAACATGGATCACATTACGAGGTTAAAACAACAATTAGCATATTCATTTGCTATGAAGGATTTGGGGGTAGAAAAACAAATCCTTGGTATGAAATTTTTTAGAGACAGGTGAAACAGAAAATCCTTGGTATGAAATTTTTTAGAGACAGGTGAAACAGAAAATTGTCTTTATTTCAGGTTGATTATATTTAAAAGGTGTTGCAACATTTCTCTATGGAGAATTCCAAAGTTGTCAGCAAACCTTTGCCTGGTCATTTGAAATTGACTAAGGAAATGTGTCCAAAGACATAGGAAGAGGAGGACAAAATTTCCAAGGTACCCTATGATTTAGTTGTAGGAAGTTTGATGTATGCTATGGTAACATGCAGTTGGAGTTGTTAGCAGGTATATGAATAATCCTAGAATTGAGCATTGGAATGCAGTCAAATGGATTCTCAGATATCTGAGAGGAACATTCAGTAAATGTTTACAATTTAGGGGCTCTACTACTGATTTACAAGGCTCTTTTGACTCTGATTTGGCAGGGGACCTTGATACTAGGCAGAGTACTACATGTTATGTATTTATTGTTGGTAGGGCAACAATGAGCTGGGTTTCTCAATTATAGAAGGTGAATGCTTTATCCATTGCAGAGGCAAAGTATGTTGTTGATATAGAGGAAAATAAGAAGATGATATGGCTTCAGTTCTTCTTAGAAGAATTAGGTCACCCATAGAGGGATAATTATCTATACACATATAGTTAGAGTGCCATTCATCTTGCCAAGAATTATGCTCTACATTCAAAGACAAAACACATACAGTTGTGGTACTATTTCATCTAGTTTGTTTTGGATGATGGACAATTGAAGCTAGATAAGATACATACAAATGATAATCAGATAGATATGTTTATAAGGATAGTAACAAGGGAGAAGCTGAACTCCTCTTCAGCTTTGGTTGGTCTTCTAGACTGAACAAAATAAAGGAACAACTGAGTTTGGGGTGGTTTGATTCAGTGGGAGCCTCATGGAGTAGTGATATTGCTACAGGATCAATCTCTACATGGGAGATTATTATCTAGGGTAGAGCCTAATCAATCCCAAGTGGGAGATTGTTAGTTTGTGGTAATTGATCAGGGAAGTACTATATACTCTCCACTAATTATAACCCTGAAGCAGTGTAATTTTTTTTATAAAATAGCATAGGGTTAGGGATTTCATAAGGTGTGATGTGATAGTAGCTTCTTGCAGCAGTATTGAGCTATAAGGGATTAGAGATTGTAATTAGGTTGTAATCACTGGATAATAAATATATTGGACTCACTGTTTGGTGGACATAGCCCAAGGATTGGGTGAACCATGTTAAATCTTCGTGTCTTGTGTTCTCTTTTGTGTGCATTATTATTTTCGATTATTGAATGTAATTGTTATTTCTGACTCTTTAAATCCTAACATAAACTACTTTCAATTCTCCATTTTAGCTCTTATAAGTGCCATGCTAGGCTAATGAGGATGACACTATTTTACTCTTGGCCTTAGTTGTCACGAGCTCTGACATGCAACTATTAACAATGTTGGACATGATTTGAAGTTTGTAGGACATGTAACTATTGGTGGCCATCATTTTGGCTATAAGCATTTAATGAATTTCCTTTGGCATGTCATAATTATCATTAATAAATCGCATTCCAACACTTGCCCAAACAATGGTAGAATGAAAGGAATTGGAAAAAACACGAATAACATTTTATTGTTGCCCTAAGCTGTAACATTTTGAACAATGTTAGTGTTGATACATCAAATTGCATTGGAAAACATTCACGTGCAACTATCAACAGGACTAAACCAAATTTGAAATTTGAGTGGCAAATAACTTAACCTAACAATCATTTTGGTTGTGATTGCTCTATGAATTTCACTTCCCATTTCATACTTATCATTCATAAATCCCATTTCAAGCCTTGGGCATATAATAATGTAGAATGAAACAAAGTGGAAAGAATACAAATGGTGCAACAAATTAAGCCAAAGTTGTAGCACTACGTCCTTATCATTGATATTTGCATTTTAATTTTTTTGTGCCTCATTATCATCCATCTACAATTATGCAATATTTCTATCACTATACTTTTTGAATTTCATTTTATTAAAACTCTTGTAATATGTACAATGTAACATTATTATTTTGTGTTGTGCACTCTTTTTTATTTGCATTATCGTGGTTATTGAAATTCTAGTTATATGCATTGTAGTATTATATGTAAAATATGGAGAAAAAGTAAGATGCAAGACAATGTCACATTGTAATTCAATGTGTCAATTCTATCATTTCTACTTCTCAATATTGCAATTTGTTTATTTATTTAATGCAATAATCATATTTTTTTCAAGACATCTTTAGTTTTTCATCCAACGCAATCCATATTCTTGGAACTGATTGACATCAATTTAAAATGATTTCCACTTCGTTCTTTTGTCCGCCACTCAACATGATTCTTCAACCATAAATATCCTTGACTTTCTTAGTGATTCTAATATGTTGGATAAGTTGTATATGTTCTTCTTTCTCTATCAGGCTCCCAATTTGATCCTTCAACCAATGCTAAAGTTTGATAAGTGTTTTGGAATGATAAATAGGAGATATTTTCCACAACAAGTGTTTTGGATTTCAAACAACCAATCAGACTTTAACCTTGTTTCGCTACTTTTTCTCCCATCCATTTGACCAATACAATTATTCTCATTGTAATTTTACACAACCATTTAAAAATATACATGTTATTGACTATTCTTTGCCTACACATTGCCCACACACAAGTGTCCAGTTGGTAGTTCAAAGTGAGTTTGGATTGAATGCAACAACTTTTACATCTATGGGCTACCTAAAAGTAGTATTTAGGTGAGCATCCAATAAAACACACAAAGTTGTCTCGTTCCCCATTATTAGGGCAAATGGTGGGGAAGAGAGAGAAGGTGTTCCAATTTCATTATGGCATGAACATGGTTACCGCAATCTCGCCCATTGCAAAAGTAATAGTGAATTTCTAGGGCATCCAAAGCATCCGGATTTTCTTTTACTGTGCTCCACTTATATATTTATTCCTTGTTCTTTGCTAGCTGTCCTCTAAAAGGCATTATAAAATAAAAAATATTTATTTATTCATCTTGATGCCGTGCCGTCTCCTTCAATCGTCGTTTTCAGAGAAGTTGACTGGATATCCCACCCTAACACTATTGAATTATGATAAACAAACACAGTCTGCACATTAAATCAAATTTTGATTTTTTAATTTAATTAATTAATTAAAAAGCCAAAATTACAGTGGCCCGAGCTTTCTGCATCCATCAAAACAACGAATCATTCAGCTTCTCGTCGTGCGTTTTTGCGTTCTGAGCTCCTTACAGTTTTCAGTTTTGATTGCATTTGGATTAAAAATTGGGGGTTTTGACGCAATGTTCGTGTTCTACGCCCTCGATTTGATCGATTGGTGTGAAATTCCAACTCAAAATGGTGCCCCGTGGCTTGCAAACATGTAAACCCTAGCGCGGTTCAAGGAATTACTTAACAGAACTTGTAGTCTTCATTACTGATCCGTTTACGTTGCAAATGTTGGAGCAATCCGTGTGAAAATTACGATCGGAAAGTTGCAGGTAACGTTCACGTGGTTAAAACTGGGAGACGAAGCTCCGGGAGTCGTTTGAGGCGGATCAGCTTTGGAATTCTGCAATTTGGAGGTTTGACAGCCAAGTAAAGAAAATTTTTTCTGACGTCAGAGCTTTTGTCGAGTTTTTACGAGGGTTTTGGTGTGAAGAAAAGAGCTTCATCCGCAATGTTCGCGGATGAAGCCGTGGCAAACGGTCATATGAAGCTGATAGAGAACTTAAAAGGACAGGGCGGGAGATGTGCATCTATTTTTGTCAAAGGATTTTTGTAGAGTCGAAATTCTGTTAGCCGGCCACTATGAAATCAGGTAAGCTTTTCCTTTCTTTTCTTAATTTCTTTCTCTCGCTTGTCTATGCTTTGTCTCTTTTCTCCCCTTTTACAAGACATAATTATCGATGCTGCTATCCAACCTTGTGTTTTAATCGGTAACTGATCAGTAAACTGTAAGACAGTAAACTTACTTTTTCGTGTATATAGTCTGAGGGCACTTTATGAGTAGATTTAGTCTCTGTCAGAGGTTTCGCCAAATTTAATTCATGAAGTTCAAAATTCTGGGAATATAAAAAACCCTAAAATAATCGTCTTTATTATCCCTGAACTTCGTACGGATAAAGGACTACAGATTTTTTAAAATATTTTTTTTGGGACTATTCTCCAAATTTCCATCTCTGTTATTTCGCGGGTCTATTAGTCGTTGCCATGAGAGTCTTGCTGTGAAGGATGGGAACTAAAACCACTGTCGGGGAACCTGTCTGCGGATGACAAAGCCTTAATTCGCGACTTTCTCCTTCGGAAATAGTTGCAGCCGCAGGAGAGATGGCGTCGGTTTAAGCAAGCGGTGAATACAGCGGTTTAGAGTTCGTATTCGACGCCTGGTTTAACGAAAATTTGGGCGAATGAAGGTGTGTATTGGGCCAAAATGGTCAGGGATGTTGGGCGGCTAATCTCATTCGGTGAGTTTGCCGCTTTTTTCTTTTTCTTTCAATCATAGTTTTTTAAAAATTTAGTATCTTTATCTTTTATTTTTTAAGCATCTATTTGTTTTTTATCCTATATTGTAAAATTCAATATTTAATATATTAAAATTAGAGTTTTGATTATAATGTCTAAGCTGATAGCCTATATTTGTAAGCATTGGCCACTGAATTCAGTAGTACTCATGCGTGAAAGAAAACTTCCAACCAGTTGAGGCATTCCTCACCTCATGCTTGGAAACAAATTTTATCTCGCCATTATATCTCTGAATCAAATCAGATTTCAGTTGCCCTAAAATCCCAATATTCTCAAGTCTGTTTTTCATTTGCTGTGACTAGATTGAAAGCAGTAACTGTGGGGAGATTTGTTCTGGTTTGTCTTATTTCAAAAAAAAATCCTACAATGATAAGGGTTCATATATTTTTCTTGCAAAGTCTGGAACATTTTTGCTGCTCATTATTGTGGACAGTTAATGCAGAAACTTGAGGTGAGTCACTTGGCATGGTAGCCGGTACATTTTATTGTTGTGTTTAATTTTGTCCTAATACAATCCTGTTGTTATCTGTTAAATGGAGGGATTGGTTATCCGGAAAGTTGTCTCATGCTAAGAAAAACAACTGTTATGCAGTTTAAACATTCCTCGCCTCATGCCCCAGACCAAAGTTTATCTCACAAACAATTGTTTTGTTTAAAAAGCTGCAAATATTTTCTTGATACTATAAAACTTTCGCACATGGACATGCAGTATCCCTCTTTGCTTCATATGCCGTGGAGAATTCACAAGTTTTCGTTTTGATACTAGCTTAATTTTGGCCCAGGTAGAAATTTTCAAGATCCTTGAGTTTTGAATTGTTTTAATTTTAGCGCCTCAGTTATTTAGGGTTTTAAATTCTATGTTTCAAATTGTCACCTTTTAGGATTAGAAATCATATGATTAGAGTTTCTTGGATTTTGATCACGGGGTTTAATTATTTTAGGATTTTCTTGGTGTGACACTTATCTTCTATTTTGCTATGAATGTGAGAGCAAATGAAGTCGAAAAACCTAGGATCTTGGGTGGCAATGTCATAGGATTATCATAGCATTTTCCTAGCGTGAGCTTGTTCCCTTTCGAATGGATGAGGGACTTGAGCTTCCTGCAATGACTGCATTTCATTTACCCACAGAGATCATGCCTGCACTCAATCTTGCCACAGCCAATCGAGCTAGGGTTCAAAATATCATTCATGAAATCACATCTCTTGGTGTTGTTGTACTTAATTTGGTGAATAATATTGTAGAGGCCCTTGTTGGGATCCAAACTACCCTTGTCCTGCAATCTATAAGATTGTAAACCATTAATAATATTAACTTTGTGTTATCTTTAAATCATGTAATGTGATTAAACTTTTCTCCATGGGACGCATCCCCTGGCTAGGTATCCCCACCCCTGTACCAGAAACGTTTCTGAAAATTAATGGTAGCAACCTAGAAATTGGCCATATCATATATGGCAGGAATAGCATTCAGTTTTCACTTTTGATTTCAAATAAGAAAGTATTGAATTTGGTTACAACCAAACACGTATCTTATCTCAGAAAATATCAGATTTATAAGCATTTGTATCTTTAAGGAACTTGTTCAATTGCTCACAGCTCCATACTGAAGACTGTCAATTGGAAAGGTGCTTGGAAATGTTGTATTTGGCTTCATACCAAATGTTGGCCTGGTTTTTCACATCCCAAAAAATTTGTTGCATTTTACAGTGAAAACCCAGTTGACTCATTGAAATTAGAGGTCGTGTGTGTTAAAATTTGTTTTCCCTAGACAGAAACCTCAAATTTCATGTTTACCTTAATATTATTTGTGCCCTAGGTTTCCAAAAATAGGGTTACATTGGTTCTTTTTAAAAAGTACGCGGGAAGTTTTGCCCTTAGAAAATCATTACTTAAAATTTTCCATGTATATCTTTTGAAAATACTTTCCCAACCTTTGATTTGGCTGTGGTTTTAACCGCGAGTCAACCTTAATCTCTGATTTAGCCTTGGTTTTAACTGTGAGTCAACTTGCATAGTATTCCTTTGAAAATTTTAACCCTATGTGCTTTAAGTCATAACCATGGATCATGAGAAGATCAATGGGCGTTGCTTTCCTGTAATTTGAAACTGCTCGAACTTTAGAGAATGCGGGGAAGCGACGTCTTGACACGTGGATTTTGTGAGGTCATCTCCTTTGTGGGCCGCAAAAGGTAAACTTGTCAGAACAGCTCAGAGTTGTCAGAGCACGGTGGAAATTTGGAGCTATTTCATTGGATAAAATTGGTGATTGGACTAAATTAAACAGAGTTTGTTACACTATCGATCATCTGAAGATCGACGAACATCGCTTTCCCGCTTTATGAAAGTGAATGAGTTTTAGAGAATGCGGGGAAGCGACCATTTGATACGTAGCCATGTGGGGTCATCCTTTCCAAAGTTTGTTAGAAGGTGCTGAAGTGGAATGTATGTCAGATGCTTTATGCTGATTCTCCAAGGAGTATTGCGTGTTTGATGAGTTGGAGGCTGAGTGTTCAGTGGGCCCAAAATATTAAAGGCGAATATAGTAATAATTAAGGGTTTTCATGATTGTCGATCATTTGGAGATCAACGATCATCGCTTTCCCGCTTTATGGAAATGATCAAACTTTAGAGAATGCGGGGAAGTGACGTTTTGACGCGTGGCCAGTTTCACAAAAGGGTAACGCAGTCATTTTGTTTTAAAGCTAAGTTGTTTGATTTATGAAGATCAATGACTGGATTTTAAATTCTTTGGCGCGACATGAAATATGACTGTTGGGAAATTTTCAATGCTGTTTCGTGTGAGACCAATTTGCAATAAGGTTTTCGATTTTCCATTATTGAGCACCAAGGTTGCAGAATTTTCGTAGATCAGAAATATCCAGAGCTTAGGTTGCATTTTTTGAGGGTTTCAAATTGCTGCTAGCAAATTCTTCAGTGGGATAATCAGGAAAATTGGGTGAGCACCAAGGTTTCTAGTCAATTGAAAAATCGTCATTGCAGTAAGAGAATATTTTCAGTATGCCTCCATGAAGAGATTTCTCAGGAAGTTAGACTACCAGCAGAGGGTTGTACACGATGATTTCTTAGAACAATTGCCATTGTCCACAAATGAATTCTCTAGGGGGAAGGAATTGATACCTAAAAACCCTATGTTGTTGGTCATTGAGGGTTTCTATGATAGGGCAAATTGGCTAAGGGATGCTCAGACGTCAATTGAAGGTTTGGAGTTGCTTTGGAAATGGTTTTTAGAAAGAAAACTTGATACCCCTCTGGGCAATGTGTGGGAATTTGACATTGGAAAATTGATTGTACCTGGGGTGTTCTTCTATGATGACTTACTTACAACAATGTCAAAGAAGTATGATCTAATAACCAGGATAGTGAAAAATCATTCTGGTGACAATCTTTTTAAGGTTGCACCAAAATTGATTAGGGAGGTTTTCAAGTTAAACCCTAACCATGCAGTGCATGAGAAACTAGATATGAAAGATCTGTAGGCTAGGTATGATACAGAGAGGGTATATCTGAGGGGAGGACTATCACAAGAACATTTTGTCAAATTTAAGTCATTATCTTCAGTAATTGCTTCCACTCCAGAGCCATTGTTGAAGAAAGTTTTCAATCCTAGGGCTCAGGCATTATATTTCTCTCTGCAGACTTTTTGGAATGGATGAACAAGACCATATACAAGGGTCCCTTGTTCTTATTATTGCCCAAACACTTTAGTATGGCATGAGCTCAATCTTTGATTTTGCCACCTACTTAGCAGAAGAGATTCATAATGGGTTGATAGGTATAGCTAAGGCTAAAGTTGATAAACCCTTCTGTTGGTATTCCTTGTTAATATACATATGTTTGTATAAAGGTGTCACCTTCTTCTCCAAAGAAATGAAGTTGGAATTGGAAAGAGATGGAGAAAAGCTTCCTATCCAATTGTGGAGTGCAAACATGACATGGGAGGTTACTGATGCTAGCTTTGTCAGATTTGATAGATACTTTGCCTCTAGGCTCAAAATGTTATTAGCTAGAGATAATCCCAGAATACCTCAATCTTTAGTAGAATTGATTAGACCAAAAGATTATGCAAAAGGATTGAAGATAAGTCACCATTGGGGAGATATTATCCCATATGCAGTGTCCACCATTTTCTGAGTATATAGTTTCCTTGGAGAACCACATGTGTTACCCTATCAATAGCCCTTAAAGGTAGGAATTATAGTTTAAAAATTCGGTATCGGCAATATCTCGGCTGACCCAAAATTTTTGAAAATATCGGAATCGGCAAAAACTCGACAAAAAATTCGGCAATAAATCGGCACTTTTATCGAACATTTGAAAATATACAATTTCTTAAAATATTCTTAAAAATGCATACATAGTAACATACACACTAAATTTGTAGAACATATAATGATTTGAGATATCTACCATATATGAAGCAAAGTTCTAAGTTAAACAATAATTCATAATTTCATAGCAATTAAAACTTAGTGGATTAAGATAGTAATAGAAATTAGAATCGTAAACTGAAAAACAAGTATAACATCAAAATATAAATAAGTTCAATACATATAGCAATCAAACTCCATGAAAGTTTGAAATTACAACTTCTGAATACATATTAAGTTCAAGTTTCAGTATCAATGAAAACTAAAAGTAGCAATCATAAATTGCGTCTACGAGTAAAACTCAAAAAAGATTGTGAGTGGTGTTGAAGTAGTTGCCGTAGCAACATCCTCAACAAGTGCCCTAGTAGGTGCCTCACGCTCCACAGAAGCCTCTGATGGATGACCAAGCTCAGGTTCCACCTCACGTGCTGCCACATTTGCATCCCAGTCATCTGCCTCCATCTCAAACTCAGCTAGCTGCTCATCTGTCAATAAAGGTTTGCCCACATCCTCATCTACACCCTCATCATCAAGAGGAGCAATCCAATCTGCTGAATATGGATCAATGTCATCCAAGTCTAGTGCTGCATATGAAGCTTGCCCTTTCACCTTCTTCTCGTGCAAGAGAAGGTTGTACTTCACATAGACCAAGTCATTTAGGCGTTTTTGGGTCAACCTATTACGTTTCTTTGTGTGTATGTCTTGAAAAGTACTCCAATTTCTCTCGCAGCCAGAAGCACTACAAGGCTGCGATAAAATTCGGATGGCAAGCTGTTGAAGATTAGGCGTTGTGGCACCATAATCTTCCCACGACAGATCTGCAAGGTTTAAAAAAATCATTTATGATGTGATAAAACTTCCAATAAACTTCACGAGCGAAATAAATGGTATGATAAAATTAAACGCAAGTTCTTTTTTACCTGGCTGCAAGGTGTATCTCCTACGCTTGCAATCAGGAGAAGAAAATAATGGCCCCTCTTCCCTCTTGTAGCTCTGCAACTTATCAAGTATGATGTCTCGGAGGTCCGTATCAGCAACCAATCTTCGAATACATGTGTCCAAGCCAATTTGAACCTTTGCATCTGCTTTAAAAGTGTTGGAGAAATAGTACTTAGGGTTCAAGTAGTAGGCAGCTGCATGAATGTGTTGGTGGAGTTGTCGGTTCCACCTACGATCAATGATGTTCCATATGGGTCTATACTTGGTCTCATTTGACCTATACAAGTGCTGAATGGCCTCTTTTGCGCTATCCATAGCCTCATATAGAAACCCCATGGGGTTTTTATCCCCATCCACAATTCGTAGAACCTTCAACAATGGCTCTGATACTTAGACATAATAAGACATACAAAATCAGCCAATGAAAATATTTCAAAATTAAATTCTAACTCATCAATTAAGATTTGAAAACTTACTTTGAGGGTCTCCTTCATTAGCTTTTCAAAGCTACCATCAAACACAATCCTCACAATCTTCTCTGCTTCAGGCTTCTTGGCATAAGGACTCTCTAACCATTTCTTATCAAGAAACATGCGCCTAAGGTCTAACAATGTCTCTGATATGCTTTGCAAATTTAGAAAATTAGTAGCAAAGCGTGTGACCCCTGCTCGTACAAGATCCTTACCACTAGTGTGCTCTCTCATAAGACTCAAGACCCATGTATGATTGTAGATGTACTTCGCAATATTCCTTCCATCTTCAACCACCTTCTCCACCTAGCTCAGTTTCCCTAGATCCTCAAGAAGCAAGTCGAGACAATGGGCAACACAAGGGCTCCAAAACAATGTAGGATGTCTCTCCATCAGAAGTCTACCGGCTGCCACATACGCAACTGCATTATCAGTCACAATCTGGATGACATTAGCCACTCCCACTTCTATTACCACCTCATCCAACATGTTACACAAATTTTCTGCATTTTTCACTTGATCAGAGGCATCAACTGATTTTAGAAATACCAACTGCCCCCTTGAAGCAACTAGAAAGTTAATGAGTGTCCTATTCCTGCCATCGGTCCACCCATCAGAGATAATAGTGCAACCTTTCTGTTCCCAAACTCTTCTTTGCTCTTCCACAAGTTGATGAATGTTTCTTACTTCGTCATCTAACAATGGCCCACTCACCTCATAGGGAGTTGGGGACTTGAACCCCTTACCAGACAAAGAAATGGAAGTTACCACTTGATCCCAATATGGACTGCATAAAGCATTGAAGGAAAGATTATTCCGGACCCAAAATCTCATAATTGCCACTTTTGTTTGTTCGTGCATCTCTTTGTTCCATGCAGTACCTAGTAAGCCGGGTTGAGCACCAGGAGTGTTATGTGGAACCCAAAAATCTGCTAAAGACCCACTCACACTTCCTGATCCCCGTATCCGAGGCCCAATAGAAGAAGAACTTTCTCCAACTGTTTGTGATCCTATAGCACTAAAAGTCTCCATTGGGGCTGCCATGGCCTCAAATATCCTCTTTTTTGCTGCCTTACTTTGTGCATATTGTTGAAGGCTTGCCATAGCCTCTCTTGTAGCCTCTTCTGAACACTTTAGACACGGTGTAATATCATTGCATGGAATCTTTGCAAGATGATATTTCAATCGGCTTATCCCTGAAGTCATGCATTTAAAGCAATGGATACACTGGATATCTCCTTTGTTTGCTCCTGCAATACCATGTTTCCATAAAGGCTCTTGCAATACACTGGATATCTCCTTTGTTTGCTCTTGCAATACCATGTTTCCATAAAGGGTCCTTTGCTCTGCCACCACTAGTCATCCCGTTACAAAAATGAAAAATCAAATATTAGATTAGTTTGAGATCAAACACAATTTGTAGCAATTTATAAAATAGTATGAATCTATAAAGCACAAATCACATTTAAATAATATCCTTAATTAAATTTAGATTTTATATTTTATCTTGGATCTGCTAATTTTTTTAAAATTTAATAAGTTACAATTTTACATTACAGCTATTAATATTTAATATTTAGTAAAATAGTGAAATAGTAAAATATAGTAAATACTAAATAGTAAATATTACAGTCGAATATTTATATAATAATAAAACAATATTATATAAAAGTTAAATTTACACTAATACTATTTTATTACTATATATAAGTTATTGTTTTATAATTTTATTATTATATATAAGTTTAAGTTTTATATTTATTAATTTTATTATTATATATAAGACTATAAGTTATTGTTTTAAAATTTTATTATTATATATTATTATTAATTTATTATATTCTAATCTGTTGGTAATACATATTATATATTACATTTAATCCAAATAAAAAATAATACATTTGTAATACATTTAATCCAAATAAAAAAGAATAGGTTTGTAATCTGTTTATAATAATTTTTATTTAACTAAATACAATAATATATATTAAAATTTAATATAGTATCACAATGAACTATGGAAAACGAAAAATTCAAATATAAAATCAGCAAAAAAAAATTAAAAACTAACCCGGAACCCTACCTGGAGAGAAGACGCGGCAGACTGTAGAGCAAATCCCGACCTCCAAATGCGGCTACCTTGGAATCACGGCGACGGGATTTGAACTTTGAAGACCTTGCTATCACTGTGACTGCGATTGCTATCCCAAGTCCCGACTGCTATCAGTGATTGCGATTCACGACGATGGTGCTCTTTTTGGCGTATGTAAAAGCGCGGCCAAAAGTTGAAAAGACCTAATTTTCTTTGACCCAATCAACGAATTAATCCGCTGCTTTTTAGATTTATTCGCGATATATTGTGATAGAAACCTCTGCGAGTTTATTAAAAACTCGGACCCGATATAATGCGCGTTTAATTCGTCCACGTTTTAGACGCGCAATAATTTGCAATTTCGGCGATATATCGCCGGCTTTTTAAACTATGGTAGGAATTGCAGAGCTCTTGTGGCAGACAGGATCATTGGAAGAAAGTGAGCTGATTCGTAGATATAGAGGTACTTTCTTTCCTCAGATTACCATTGTGCACAATTTTATTTTTGTTAAAAAAGGATGGAGGAATATAAAGAAATTTCTAGATAAATATCAGATGAAATATTCTCATCCCCGGTTCATAGATCTAGAGGGTTTTTATGATACATTCGAAGAAAGAACCAAGGCCAGATCCCTTGCAAAAACTGTGTACTTTTCTGAAGATGTAATTATAAATCTGTTTTCATTACAAGAACAAGAGATTAGGAAAGAAAAATGGAAAGTATACAATAGGGTATTAGACTTTGTGAATGTTTTTGAACCAAAATATGATCCTCTTGCTGACAAGAGGTATTGGGGTGCTAAAATGGATTTGCTTATGAACAATTTTGCTGGTTTTATGCAAACCTTGAATGAGAAAAAGGCAATCCTAACCCAAGCTTACCTAGACAAGGTAGCTGAGGTAGAAACTAGATTGGTAAACAGGGTAATTATATCACTAGGCCAATATACATTATAGGGAAAAGCTGGGTATGTAGTGGCAAAGGGTGTGCAGCCTGTGCCTCTTTACAAAAGACAACCTTCTAAAAGCCCACCTGTTGCACTTGCTCCAAGAAACAGAAATTGGAACAAGGATCCTCTTCTAGGGTTGAAGAATACTCCCCTACCCAAATCCCACTCCAAATAGATGATGAAGTATCCTTGAGAGAACAGCTGAGACAAATGGGAGGGGAGAAGGACATTATAATTACAACAATAGATATAGAAGAGGGAGTCCTTGAGGAACCTCCTATGCCAACATTAGCCCTCACTGTAGGAGATTTCAGAGGCAAAGAGATAGATCGTGTAGTAGAATTGGCATCTCAGAAATTCATAGATGATGAAAGCTTTGTGAAGTCTAGAGCATTCATTTAATTTTTGTGGAGGAGAAGTATAAACAATTTTGAAGAGAAATGTAAAAGGCTTAAAATAGAGCGACCTGGCAGGTAGGACTCTACAATTGAGCATGAGGTCAGGCTAGTCTTATTGAGGAATTTGCATAGATAACCCCTGAAGGGGGTAGGCAGCTGCTGAAGGATTTTGGAGTTTTATTGTTACCAGAATGGGATATCGCTAATGCCATGATTTTTGATACAGTAAGGAAATCAAAGGACACCCAGTTTAGAACTGAGGAGGAAGTCCTACAAGCCCATAAGGGGTTAAAATATAGTGATGACCATTAGGCTTTAGTGATGTGGTCCATCCAAAAAAGAGACAAAGGCAGAATGCAAGAAATTTCATATTCTAAACACACATGCAGCCTTATTGTCTATAGGGCAGAGGAAGTGGACAGTGAAATGGTGTCCCAGATGACCCAAGAAATGGCAGATTTTGGAGTTGTGGTTGGTGCAAAGGACAAAAGGAAATTCTTAGAACTAAATGCTGGATTTGAAAAGATACCAGAGGCCTATGAGGAAAGAGGAAACAAAATACATCAATTGGAGGTTTAGATTACTCAAATGGAAAAGCAATTGGGTAAAAGAAAAGTAGGAGAATCTAGCCAGCCCAGGATCACTTATCCTCCTCATCTTGCGATTGAACCATTCAAGTCAACTCCCCTTGTAGAAATACTAGCTACCCCACAGGGACCCCAACTATATATAGTTGAAGAGTTTGAGGAAGAAAAGAACAAATTGTGGGCAAATGCATGTGGAATTGGATGTCCAATATGAAAATAAATTAAGAGACGATTATGTATTTGGTAGATAGGGTAGAATGGCTTGTATTTTATGAACAATTGTTAAGATTAATGAATATATGGAATGAGATGAAGAATAGTGAAGCCATCTTGAAGCCATTTGTCAAAAAATGGAACAATAGGGACAGTGATGTCACAGTTTTATGTTGTTCAGTCATTGGTCTTTCTTGTGAGCAAATAGAGAAGACTTTTGACATGACCAATGACCTCTTTGATTTTGATAACAAGAGAGTTGCACTACAAAGGAGAAGTATAAATTATTTCTCAAAATATCTTAGTGAAAGTTTTGAGCTTTTCCCTCATGCACTCAAGGCTATAGATAATTTGAAAGCTAAAGAAGAGTGGGCTAAAGAGCTAGATGAATTAGTGTGTATCGGATTGAATAAAGTCATCAATGAAAAAGGCCACATATGGTTTGCCAAAACAACTGAAGAAGTTGTTCAAGTTCAAATATTTTATAATTCTTTTAAAAGGATTTCGTTGAAATTGAAAGTTGGGAGAAGAAATCTTGAGGAAGCAACAAGAAATTTTGAACTTTAACTGGCTAGATGATTCACTTTTCAACAAGTGGATGACAGATCTTGCTCAAGCCAATCAGCTAGTTTCTGAGGAAACTGATGAAAGTGGTGTGGACCTAGATGAGTTACAAATAATAGATGCACCAGAGGAAAGAAAAGAAGATCAACTGGTTGCAAAAATTGAGGCAATTAGTGAAACTGATGATTTGGCAGCAGAAAACCAATTGTAACTGTTAGCTCGTCAGTTAGGATGATTTGGAGGGAGATCAACGAGTTGTATTAAATCTCCAAATATTAGAACCTGATACCTCATATGCAGATCAAGCTATCCCACAGTTGGAAGAGCAACGACAACAAGAAGCTGCAGCAAAATCGGCCCCACAAAAAGAAGACTCATGATGTAGACATTTTGTTGCACAGATATTTGTCTTATTATGACAGTAACCTTTTGTATGTAATATCTTTCTGTCTTAAGGACAGTTGTAATTCTTCTCTAAGCCTAAAGCTTGTTGCATCTCATGCTATATAAATGAGATCCCAAGGCTAGAGAAAGGGTCCGAATTTTATGTTACTTTTAGTATTATGCTAGGCTTGCATTTGGTCCAGTTCTCTTGATGTTAATTTTGTGATGTATTTTTCTCTGCAAATCTGAGAATACATTAACATTGAAGGATCATGTTGTCTTGTCTTGAATTGTTTTGAGTTTTACATTAGTGTTGTGTGATTTTTAATGAAAATTAACAAAGGAAAGTTACAACCATATCTGTTTTCTTTGAATCTTGTCCCCATTGTTATTAGTTGATTATCTCGAGATTGTATGAGCAAGGCTTATTCAATTTAATGCAACTAGGATAGGTTGTATATCAGTTTGCTATTGCTTTTAATTCAAGGAATTAAGTAAATGCTTCAGTAAGGTGATAGGATTTCCAGTTAGTAAGAAGGATATCCATAAGAATGAGGTTTAGGGTAAATTGCTGATAAAATTGATTGTAATGCAGTTAATTAGGTCAAAATTGCTGGATAGACTCTAAATGTCAATGAATAAGGCACTGATCATTTATTCAATTTGCATATGAAGAAATCATAGAATTGCATGAAGCAGAATTTCAAAATTCAAATCAAATTTACTTTCATGTATGAAGAATTTAATAGTTGGTCAACACTTGTTTGCTATTAATCTCTGCGTGTTGTGGTTAGTTGCTGTAACCCAAACTTACCTGTAAATCTGAGAAGAATTGTGGCCAAATATCTGCTATAGGGGATAAGTATTGTGAAAGAATATCAGTGAGTGAGTGAAGTATAAAGATAATATCTAGTATTGAACCCTTTTATCCCTCAGGTGCACTCGCCTTGGCTTTGTAGAACCTAAAGGGTAGAAAATCCTTGTGATTTTGTTGAAGTTGGGTCGAGATTTGAGGACTTTTTAGTTGAGTATAGGAAATAGGTAACCCTTAGACTAAGTTGTTCTTCAATATCCTGGTATCAAGTGTTTTGTTGCTTGGTAGTTTTGAAACACCAATACCACACAGACAGACTTGGATACTTGCTGTCCTAGTTAGAAATATAACTGACTCAAGTGTATAATGATCTTTGGTCTGTCCTCACCAGATTAGATGGTCTTCATTTTTTGATGTCAAGGGGAATGAGTGAGCCTCCTTGTTTGTAGTCCACCCGAGTTGAATGGTGATGTGGTGCCTAGTCCTCTAGCTGTAGATATATGAGTCGCTATTGCTCCTGTGCGCTACATTTCCATGCCTTGTGTGTGCCTTCAACATTGCATGGGCATGTCTACAATTCTGAGAAAGACTTGCCACTTAACAAAAACAGAGAGATCAAAGACATGGAAACCCTAACTAGCAGACGTTCCCCCCTTTATTTTGGCAGTAACATTTTTTATTTCACTACGGTCTCCCAACCTTCTCCAGCATTCTCCATTTTGTCTTGTGACGTAGAAAGAGGGCAACATGGGGTAGAGAATACAAATTTAAAATCAAACATCGCTCCTTGCAGTTGCGCGGTCTCCTACTGAGCAACTCGTCCTTCCTTCGCAGGGATGCAAGAGCTAGAAGGATCACTGAAAGCAATCACGGATTGTCATGTCACAAGAGAATCCTTTCCACACAAAATCATTGGTTTGTTGATCATAAGTGCCAAATCACACACGTTTGCTGTTTTGTGTCAGCATTGACAAACCCACCAAAAGCTATTATTGTTTTTACTTAAAAGTTGATTTTCCTGCACCACACAAAAAATCCATATGAGACATCAGCAAATCTGTTAAACTTTGAGATCAGATTTATTTTGAAATTCAATTATAAAATTCATTGAATTATATATGCAAGGGTTCTTAATCCTTTTGATAGAATTATATATATGTATGTATGTATGTATGTATGTATAAAGTTTCTATATATATTTGAACCTTTGAATCACTTGTAATCAATATTTATATGATTTACTCTTTACTCTATGAAAGCTCGTTTTATACTCGATGTGATAGACAATACTTATATGACGTGATGACTATAGTCTGAATTGGCCGATGAATGAGGGGCTGGCAATAGAAGAAAATGATATCAGAAGACTTCGGGTATTTTGCTGTGTTCATATTACATTTGAATCTTATCAACCGCTTATGCATATGGGGGTTGACTAAGTTTGGAGACCTGTCCTTGAATGGACGTGTCTCCTACATGGGAGGCATGTCCATTTAGTGACGTGTCTCCCTCCTTTCATTAGTGGCGAACATTCGGTGGATAACAAGTTTAATTTACCCTTTGTGATTCGCATTCAATCTCGTCCACACAAATATAATGTTTCCATATTACATTTTATTTGTCGGTATGTATAGTGAAATGATTTGACATTAAATAATTATAATTGAATGTATGATAAAGATAGGATATATGTATACACACACACACATAAGATAGTGTTATATACTATATTTCATTTGTAATCACAAATTTGTTTATCCGACTAATTTATAACATTAACACTCCCTCATAGTTTATAAGGATAAACACATAGATATTACACCATTGGTAATATTTGGAATGGCAAAATTTAAGGATATCTTTGATTAGAATATTTCCATTGATTTAATATCACCTTAGATATCATGAGTATTGGCCTTCATAATATCAACATGATATTTGCCAAATACTTTGAGTAATGGTCTTTAGAATATCAACACTTGATATTCACCATGTACTCAATAAAGCAATGGTCTACAGAATATAACATAATGATATTCACCATTTTGATATCACATTTGAGTATTGGTCTCTAGAATAACAATATATGATACTCACCAAATACTTTTTGAGTAATGGCCTCCAAAATGAGATGCAAGATATTTACCAAGTACTTTGAGTAATGGCCTTCAAAATATCAAGTCGTATGATATTTACCACGTACTTTATGTAATGGCCTCTTGAACATCAATTTGCATAACATTTACCATATACTCAAAAGTGTTTATAAGGTATGCGCACATGCATTCTTATAATGCTTACCTTATAAACATCCACCATGCAAGGTATAATATATCATGATCTGCATCATAATAGAATAGTAAGTTATTGTAAGATTGTCACCTTTCAATAACTTTTGCAAATACAAGTGACATCATTTGGAAGTCATCACTCCCTTATGATTTACATAGGGGGTAGGCCCATTAAAATTATAGTCACTCACAAAGACTTTTGAACTCCCTCTGAATATCAATCATCTAAGCTCTTCATTCAAGATTGCCTTTTGAATAAGTATCAAACTCCCTCTTCCTGCAATAGCATTCTTAGAAGAAAAGATCAAGGCACATAACTCTTATTGTATGCATTGAAAATACAAACAAATAAATGTGATTTTAAGGTTAGATTTATTAAAAAATATAACAATAATTTGGTATTCTAAGACTCTATCTTAGAAATTGTAATGATGCCAGGTTCACTTTGAAAGCGCTTCACATCTATTTCGTAGTTTGATGAAGATGATAAGAATGAGAACTCCCTCTTAGTCCAATATTTCACACATGTTATGGATATTTTGATGTTCTTTTAGGATGGACGTCTCTCTAAATCTATATCCGGACTACTGAATTTGACAAAGGATGCTTGATGTTTCAGTCTATCAGGACATTAAGATGCTAAGTGACCATAGCTGTCACATCTAAAGAACTGTATTTTAGAGTAATCCATATGTTTCCTTTCCCCTTTGAATTTAGGTTTCTTCTTTATATTGACTTGGGCTGTGAGAGCCTGAACATCACATCTAGTAGAAGTATCATCTTGAGACATTAACATACCCTCCTCCTAAGTCACAAGGTTCGTGTTCGAGTTCGAATTCGGGAACTATAAAATTCGGATGAAGTTCGATGAGTTAAAAAATTCGAAAAAAATTCGACATTGAAATTCGCCTTTGTATAATTTATTTATTTTAAAATATAAATGATATATCTGCTAAATTATCAAATAATTAAATATAGCTAAATAGATTATAAATCATTACATATACACAAGAATATAAATATAAACCACAACAGACACAAGAAATTGCAATCACAAATATTTATTAAAAGTATATTTAAAATTAAACATAATTTTGATTAAAATAAAACTACTAAATTAAATTTGATTTTAAAATTAATAAAGTAAACAAATTTTAAAATATTTATAAATTGACTAGATAATTATTTTAATTTTAAATTTAAATGTTGTTAATTTCATATATTACTAACTAATGTATAGAAATATAAAAAAATATTAAAATTTAATAATGAAATGTTAACATTAAAATTTAATAATGAAATGATTATATTGAACATTAATACAAAATAAATAAAATATTATAAATTATATCATTATAAACATAGAATAAAAATGTACTCTTAAATATTTTTATAAAACAACCCTAAAAATTAAACTCTATAAAAAATCTAATTTGAAAATAAGGTGCATTCGCACATTCAGGGTCGTAAGTCTGGCAATCCGAGTCGACAACCACGGCCAATACGACTCACTGTCTGGGTTATGCCGTTGAAGGCGGGTTCATGCACAGTGCCATTTTTGATGTAGGGTCTGATTATTATAGATAGTTCTAAAGAGGGTAATCCGTTAAGTGTTTATAGTGAATACGTACTATGGCTACAATGGAGGCTACCCAGAGGTATATCGGGTTCAGGGGGCGTCGTAGAGTGACGGAACAGGAGCGGAAGCCACATATGCAGACGTGGGTGTAACAGTTATCGAATCAGAGAAGACATGGCCTTTCCTGGCGAGCTGCAGCATAAAGGAGTTGCAAAAAGTCGTTCAACAGGACACAAACATTTGCATTCCGGAGGAATAATTGTGAAAACTCCACAATGAAGCCTGCGATTCCTTTTTTATCCAAAAAATACAATTGAGAACGTTTTCTAAAATACGTATTGAGTTAAAAAACCCGACCCAAAATTTCTGTACGAATTTATGGCGAACGAAAACGAATTTTTTGGTGTTTTTAAAAATTCGGAGGATTTCGAATTTCATTCATGAAATTTGTCGAACCTTGTGACATAGCCCTCCTCTTGTAAGCAGACAACCTTTATTCGAGCAAGTTCAGGAAACTTGGAACGAGTGTATACTCTTTGTCTAAAGGTTTTCCATGATGGTGGCAGTCTCTTTAAGGCAATCATGGTTAATTCTCTCTCAGCAGTCATGGTTAATTCTTTCTCATCATAGACTTGACCAATTGTAGAATGTTAGTTTCTTAGTTCTGTTATCCTCATGAAATATGAAGTGACGGATTCTCCTTTGTTCATCGTAATGTTGGAGAGATTGTCTTTCAAAGTTAGAATTCTAGTGGTATTGTTTATCTCAAACATTTCTTGAAGTGCTTTAAACATTTCATGTGCTGTGTCTAGCTTTGAGATGATTGGAAATTAATGCTTCCTAACACAGTCCACAATTAACTTCATGGCTTTGGTGTTATCACTTTCCCATTTTTCCAATTCATTACTTCCTTTGGGTGGTGGCTCGGATTTTTTAATGCATTGTTTTAAATTGTTCTCTTTCAAGGTTAACTTCATTCGCAATTTCCATCTTGCAAAATCCGAATCACTTTCAAGCCTATCTTCTAGCCTCATACAGTTCACCATTTTGACAGATATGGGATTTAAGAAAACTTGATTGCACTAGATAAATTTGATCACGATCGTCTCTTAGACTGGCTCTGATACCATGTTTAAATTTGAGATCAGATTTATTTTGAAATTCAATTTTAAATTTCACTGAATTATATATGCAAGGGTTCTTAATCCTTTTGATAGAATTATATATATATATATATATATATATATATCAAGGTCATATATATATCTGAACCTTTGAATCACTTGCAATCAATATTTATATGATTTACTCTTTACCCTATGAAAGCTCTTGTCTTATACTTGATTTGACAGACTACTTATATATGATGTGATAACTATAGTGTGAGTTGACTGATGAATGAGGGGCTTTCGACAAAAGCAAATGATATCAGAAGACTTCGGGTATTTCGCTGTGTTCATATTACATTTGAATCTTGTCAACCGCTTATGTATATAGGGGTTGACTAATATGGGGATTGACTAAGTTTGGAGACCTGTCCCTGAATGTGACATGTCTCCTACTTGGGAGGCACATCCATTCAGTGACGTGTCTCCCTCCTTTCATTAATGGTGAACATTCGGTGGATAACAAGTTTAATTTGGCCTTCGTGATTTGCATTCAATCTCACCCACACAAATATAATGTTTCCATATTACATTTTATTTGTCGGTATGTATCGTGAAATGATTTGACATTAAATAATTATAATTGAATGTATGATAAAGATAGGATACACACACACACACACACACAAAAGGTAGAGTTATATACTATAATACACACATAAGGTAGAGTTATATACTATATTATATTTGTAACCACAAATTTTTTTGACTGACTAAACTATAACATTACTGTATAATAGCCTATTGGAAAATGATTTAAATACCTTAATATTATTATCTTAAAGCAGTGTCAATAAAACCATTGTTGAAAAACTTGGACTTGACAATAACTCTTTTGGTCCCCAATTTTTAAAATCTTGGGACTTGACAAAAACTTGGGAAAATTTATTGAGCATTTCAAACTATATAATTTCTTAAAATAGCCTTAAAACACACATATGCACTGCATTTGTAGAACATCTTACTAATTTCTGTCATATATAAATTAGAGTTTGAGCCAAATACATATCAATGTATCGTAGACCATAAAAGAAGTGCAACCTCTGAATAAATTTGAGTTCAATACATATTACAGATCAGGAAACAACTACAACCTCCAAGTACATTTTAAGTTCAAGTTTTTGCATGGATGAAAATTAGATCATAAATTTCATATTTGATGATAGCTTAAAAGTTTGTTGCCATTGTGTGGGTGTTGCTGAAGTAGATAGTACAACTGCAACATCGTCTATAGGTGGCTTATTAGGTGAGGAAACTACCTCTATGGATGACGGACCTTGCCTTCTACTTCCTCACGTGCTGCCAACTTCTGCCTCACATTCTGATGCCTTCCTCTCCAACTCATCTAAGTGATTGTTAGTGAAGAGTGGATCCACATCCACATCCACATCAACATCAGCATCAACATTGTTAGACTTAACAACAATCTGTTGAATATGGACCAATGTCAGCCAGATCAAGTGCTTCATGTGAATTCTATCTTTTTACCTTCTTTTCATCTGTCAAATGTTGTATTGCAAATAAACAAGGTCATTCAAGTACTTTTGAGTCAACCTATTGGATTTTTTTTGTGTGGATGACCTTAAAACTACTCCAGGTGCACTCACAACCAGAAGCACTGCAAGGCTGAGATAATATGTGGATAGCAAGCCTTTGAGGATTAGGCATTGTGGTACCATAATCTTAAAGATTTGAAAAACTTAAAAATTGGAGTAAATGATTATATAAAATTAAACATATTTTGTCTTAATTGACATTAGAGTAGTGTTGATGTGACTTTTATTCCAGTACAAGTACAATATGCAGAATCAAGTACTTAATGTTTCGAGGAGAAGCACCAAACACTCAATGCTTTCTTGATGTAAGGTCATCTCTCATGCCAAGCTTGTAAAGTAAGATCATGAAACCACTTCAAGTTTCCTTCTTAATTGTGGACTTCACTCAGTTTTATGATGTGATATGCTGGTTATCACAAAGTAACTTATGCTATTCATTCAATGAATATCAATATCTACCCTCTTCAATCCCATCAATGGATGCAAATTGAAGATCGGATATCAATTGAAGTTGAGTGCATTCAATCATCGACTTACCACATGAGGCACTCTTACAATCAGCAAGAGGCTAGCACTCTTACCATCAGCAAGAGGCTAGTGGCCCGGATTTGTAGTCATTCAAGTAGGCATCTCCAATGATTTCCAACCAACTAAACTACTTCTAAACAACATGAAATGAAATCCTAAGCTAAAGTGAGGAAATATGGATCATCATGCAATAATGACAACTTGGTCTAAACAATTCACCATGCAAGGCACAACAATGAAAAGTAGAGCAAATTTGGCATTATATTAGCAGCAATTCTCCAATCTCTTCCCTTTTACAAATGAGGGGAGCAATCCTTATACAGGGAGCTTAAATACAACAAATGGCCAAGATTTCTTTGAAATCAAGGGCTAAGATCAACCTACATCATCCCTATTTAAGGTTTCATAATAACTTGCTACAAGCATTAAATGCCCACCCAATTATAATTAAGCACTCCATGTGGACCAATTAGAAAATTACAATGCCGTCATTGGCCAATAAGAAAATTCAAATCCATAACAACTTGATAAGGATGAATGACATGTAGACGAATAAGAAGGGAGCCCATTGTAGACAATGCCACCTCATCACTTTGGGAAATGTGTTCCTTATCCTGCAAGGCAAACAATCTCTTGTAAATAATTATCAAATTTTAAATAATAATTGCAATAAGACTTAGAAAATCATCACAAATGTTCCATTTTTATTTCCAATAAAAATAATTTAATTGGGTAATGCAAATTTAGGTGGAAAATATTTAATTTATTACCATTTATGATTTATTTCCCTTAATTCAATTTTTTGTTTATTAAAATCAATGCGATTTGGATAATTTCAATGTAACAAAGGATGAATTGATAAATTGATTTTTAATATCAATCCATATTTTGAAAAATTGAGGTAAATTCAAATCTCATCTCAGTTTAAAACCCATTTTTTATTTTAGTTTATTTATTTAATTTCTAAATTTCGTTCTCTCTCAATTGTTTTTTACAAAATGGGTCTTACCTCAATTTGAAAAAATATATATATTTTAAAATATTTAAGCCAAGGCATTTTAATCCCCCATGCTCATACATTAGTTTTTAAGGTTGTTTTGCCTTGAATTTTGGGCCCAATGCCATATATAAAAGAGGCCACACGCATTTGAAACAAACTTCCAGGTTCGACTTCCATTTCAAGGTTCAAAGATCATTGCTCTAAGATGAGACAAAATTAACATAGGTAGAGAATCAAGTTCCAACTCAAGATAAAACAATATTTACATGGGTAGCGAAACACGCCTTAGCCAAGTTGAGACAACATTTACTTGGGTAGTGAAACATGCCTCAGCCAAGCTGAGACAACATTCACTTTGGTAGCGAAACACGCCTCAACCAAGCTGAGACAACATTTACTTGGGTAGTGAAACATGCCTCAACCAAGATGAAACAACATTTGCATGGGTAGTATAACAAGTAGCTCTCCTATTGAATATGTTGTCATTAATATCAAAGGTTGATGACCAAGGTTGTATAAGTTTCAGAGGATCACTAAAAGTAATAATGATTTTGTTGTTTGGTTTCTTGCTTGAGCTACTTGGTTACTTGGTTGTGTGCTTGAGTTGGTTAGTTATCTAATTGAGCTACTTGGTTGCATGCTTGAGTTGGTTAACTATTTGCTTGTCTACATCACCTACTCATGCGTCTATTTTTCGTACCAAGTTAGAGTAAGGGGGCAATAGTATTTATTGCTTGTCATTTTCTTTCGGGTACAAACTCAGTAATTTTATTGTCCATGCTTAGAGTGATGACTTAAGACTCTTACTGTATGAGAGTGGGAATCTCTTTTTATGGCATTGGTTCTAATGTTTTTCTAATTTTAACTCACGTTTGTGTTTCAAAGGCATCATCACTTAAACATTTTTTTTGAATAATAAAGAATCGAGTATAGTATAAAAAAATATATATTGTTGTTTGATGTGATATTAAGAGAGTTGTTTTTTCGTAGTTAGTGATTGGGGTCGCATTTGATGAAGTGAGAAAGTGGTGAATAAATGCTGGGTAAGATGTGAGTGTAACCTCTATTGTGAGGTTTTCACACCATCACTATATTGCAAATGGTGATCGACCTCTTCTCCCTTTGGTAGTTGGTGCTAATTTTTGAGTAGTTTGGCAATGTTTTAAAGATTATAGAAGTCCAAATCATGAGAGTTATAGAACTCCAAGTCTTAAGAAGGATTGAGGTGAGAAGTTGTCTTAAGCGTGTGCCGAAGCCCTTTTGGAGAGTGTTGAAGATCAAATTTCAAATCCGCAGTCAACTTTTAAGGCTCTTTAATTAGAGAAGGGAGTGTAGACAATCTTACAACTTGATCCAATTGCCATGAAAGATATCAAGTTTCCAATCAATACCACACATCACAACCAAAGGAAGATAAACATTGGGATTGAAATGATCAAGGGAAGAGGCATACAATGCATGAAGTTTGGGGATGAAATGCAAGATGGATTCGGCACTTACTGATATTAGAAAACCGATCTTGATCAAAATCGGTCAAGTTTCAAGTGGCCTTTGAGCGAGGGAAGTGGGAATCGACATCATAACAAATTAAAGTTTGGAGTAAATTAAAGAAAAGAAAATTGAAGAGGGTCTAAGTTGAGATTATCATGGAGCCCCAACAAGCTGCAATTGCTGCAAATACATGTTGTGGAGCCTCATAAAGTCTTCATTTCCAACCTAGCATGATGAGCCCAAACACAATTAATTTTAATGGGCACTTGGCACATAGTTAGCGTTTTCAACTCCAAGCATTGCGTTAAGCTCAATTAGCCCAACATCAAGGCATTTCTTGCAAGGGTTTTATGAGCTTGAAATGATCTCTGACTTCGCCCAAATTTGTAACACAAATCCAAGAGCCTAGAAAATTTTGCTTAGGTACTTAGAGCCCCACAAGGCGACAATCTTCACTCAAGACTACAGGTGCTTACCTAAGAGCATGGAATTTTTTGAAATTGCAACATAGCATGGAGCCTAACTCAATGACTTTCTTTGATTTTGCATAATGTTATGGAGATACACAACAATTTCTGCTCAAGGCAAAATGATACCAAAAAACAAGAGCCCAACATGGTTACAAATTACAAAAATCATGAGCCCCACAATTAAACAAATTCCTCCCAAGTCTGAAGTTAACCTAGAAGGGCTTGATCTTTGCCCTTGGATAAAAAATGATTTGTGAGCCATGTGAATGATTAAATGAATTTGCAAGTTCAACTCTATGTATCAAGTCAACCTACTAGGTTTAAGAAGTTATTTTATTTATAAGTTAATTAATCTCTAATGAAACTGGTCTTGTCTGATGGGGTTTGTCATTTGGACATGATGTCTATATAAAGGAGATCACATATTTCATTTCAATCGCAAAATAATTAGAATTAGTAGTTTCAAATTGGAGAGCAGACCTCATTAAGCATAAACATCAGAGAAGGCTAAAAATCAGAACATAGGAGCTTGTGTGAAATTTGGAATACCTTCTATATTTTAATCGAGCTTGGCTGATAGCTAAGTTTGAATGGTAAAACATAAGAGGGTGAGCAGTTTGTTGAGTGTTTGCACAAGAAGATGAATCTTAAGCCATAGAAAATTGGACTAATGGGAGTTCAAAATCAGAAATGAAATTTGTTTTGCATAAATATACACTAAGTGTAGCAGGTTGAAATCATGCAATTTTTTATTAACAAGAGCATCCCAATTTTTTTTTATGCTTGCCACTTTACAAAATAAGGTTTTCTCTTGTTTTGCAAGGTAAAATGGGGATGTAGTATCTACATAGCGGAATGAGGCTTTTCATTTCAAGGAGGTGAATTCAAGGATAAGGGGGAATCATTACAACATGAAGAATGTGCAACATCAACATCAAGAGTACGAGCAGAATGGCATTCAAGATCGATGGCCAAAATGAAGATGTAGCTTTAAGATTAAACTGAAGTTAGCAAGATGAAAATCAAAGAACTAGTTGTACAAGGAGGATGAACAAGTTTACGAGTGAAGAAAGACCAGTTATTCACTTAAAACAACTTTTTGCCCAACTATAGATAGCATTTACAAACCTTAAACTTGCATATATGCGTAAATTGAAAAGTAAAACTAGCACAACATAAAGAAACTCATAACACCGTATTTTGTTAACTAGGGAAACCTTGCCCAAGGGAAAACCTTGGTGGAGATGATACCCACAAAATTATCTACTAATAAAAAGTATCTAGTGAAAGATATTGACCATGTTAGGAGTCTATTACATGCCTATAGTGTATCTATCCTTATTAGAGGACTAGGCCTTGTTAGAAGCCTCAACCCTTTTAGGAGTTGTAAGTATAATACAAAATACAAGTTGAGCTCACTATCCAAACAAGCATATACAACTTTACAAGTTATATAGATAGATACAAAAACCTTGACCCTGTTGATATCTTGAATATCCGCTTAGTCCTTGTAGTTCCTTGCATACAAAACATTCATACAATTGTTTGTTCTCCTCTGATCATCAATTTCTCTTGTATACAATGTCATCAAAGTGCACATAAGTCAATCATATCATTACAATACGATTGGCATGTTCACTAAACCAAAGTTCCTTTATACCAAAAACTTTAATCTGTTAGCCTTACTCTTCTTTATGCGTTTACAAAATGCAAAACTAAAATCTGCCACATGAGGGTTAACATCTAATTGTCGTCCCTACCTTGTCAAGTTCTTTTTTTTGGCAAGTCAAAACAATTCGTTGACCAAAATTCCAGTTCTTTGCTAGTTGCTCTGTTTTTGTGATATCTGGGGTGAATCAGTGATTCACTTTAAACAACTTTTTGCCCAACTATGGATATCATTTACAAACCTTAAACTTGCATATATGTGTAAATTGAAAATTCAAACCAAACACAACATAAAGAAACTCATAACACCATATTTTGTTAACTAGTGAAACCCTGTCCAAGGGGAAACCTTGGTGGAGATGGTACCCACAAAATGATCTACTAATAAAAACTATCTTGTGAAAGATATTGACTCTGTTAGGAGTCTATTACATGCATATAGTGTATCTATCCTTATTAGAGGACTAGGCCTTGTTAGAAGCCTCAACCTTGTTAAGAGTTGTAAGTACAATATAAAACACAAGCTAAGCTCACTATCCAAACAAGCATATACAAATTTATAAGTTATATAGATAGATACAAAAACCTTGACTGTGTTGATATCTTGAATATCTGATTAGTCCTTGTAGTTCCTTGCATACAAAACATTTATGCAACTGTCTACTCTTCTTTGATCATCAATTTCGCTTGTATACAATGTCATCAAAGTGCGCATAAGTCAATCATATCATTACAATACAATTGACATTTCTCTAAACAAAAGTTCCTTTATACCAAAAACTTTAATCTGTTGGCCTTACTCTTCTTTATGCGTTTCCAAAATTCAAAACTAAATTTTGCCACATGAGGATTAACATCTAAATTGTCATCCCTACCTTTTCAAGTTCTTGTTTTGGCAAGTCATAACAATTCCTTGACCAAAATGCCAATTCTCTGTTAGTTGCTCTGTAATCTCAACACAAAGTTGAGCAATCTTGCATTCATTTTCTATGATGTCTAACATAGCTTTCTCTAAGTTCGCAAGTCTGTATCTTCTCCATGTAAACCTGGCCGAACAAAATAGTCTTCTAGTGCATTGAATTCCTGCTTCATACTTAGTCAATTTTCTAAGTATCCCAATGCTTAACTTGGTTTCTTCATTCAACGACCTTAATACTGTATTATGTTGCCATTAATGACAACACCTACCATATTAACCAACATGACAGTCACACATAGCTGCAACCAAAGATGTCAATGATAAATCCTCATCACATAGATTCTCAAAAAAAACATGTTATCTCAGCATAACATGATTCATCATAGTAGCATAAAAATTAATGGCATGGAGTTACACACATGACTTCCACCATGCCTCATCGTAGAGGGTGGAACAAGGGCTTTCACCTCAAAATTCTCCTTGAGAACAATGCATGTCCATCATGTCTCATCACAGAGGGTGGAACATGGGCTTTCACCCTAGACTTCTCCTAAGAAGAAAGCATTTCCACTATGCCTCATTGTAGAGGGTGGGCCCAGCATACCTACTCACAAAGGGTGAAACAAGGGGGTTTCACCTCAAACTTCTCTCACAGAGAATAATTCATTAAGGGATTGCACCTCGAACTCCTCTTACAAAGAAGAACTCATTAACAAGGGATTGCACCTCGAACTGCTCTCACAGAGAACAACTCATGAACATGTATAGGAATGATTAGATTCTCTCTCAATAGAGACTCCCTCTCAATAGGGACAACTTTGATCACCACAATAAGATAACTGATGTGGCCTCCCTCTGAAGCTAAACATCTCCCTCCAGATATGTATCATCAAGGCACCTTGCAATGAAGAGAGATATTCATAACTCGTAAAATCAACTATAGATCAATGTTAAAAGCATACACTATTCCTAGTGATATAACAAGAATTCAAAATAGAATACTTCCATGCAACAACCATATAAATGAGAACCAACAACTGAAACGAGCATCTTCCAAAATAATCAACACTAGAATAACTTGTTAGTTCAATCACAGGCTCTTGCATGATGCCAAGTCAGCATAAGTACGATATAGAACATATAATATAGGACATTGAGAATTGGTACAATTGACCTTTTAGACTCAAAACAAAATACAATCTCCTCTCTAGATCATTATTCACCCTTATATCAAAATATGACCAAGATCATCATGCATGCAAAATGCGATCAAACAAAACATAATCTAAATATAATCTTGAATGTTGGTATGAGAATAGATCTTCCACCTAATCGGGCTTGCTCTTATGCCACTTATCAATCCTTCTCGACTTCAGCAGAAGGCAAATCATATAGAGTCAAATATACTAGCCAAATGCAAATATAACATTCTTCAAATATCTCACTGATATTGTGATCAATAAGAATGACTCGCACACAAAATGTTTGTTCATAGTACAAAAAAATACTGTAGCAAAGATGATGCACTAATAATAGAAAACTTATTCTCCAGACATGAGAATAATAAAACCTGCATACAATTGTCTTTGTAAAAATCTTTGTATGATCAACTCACCATGCACCACTAAAGAAAAAGAAGCATTGGCCAATTGAGCCAAATGATCTCCTTTCATGGAAAACAAAAATACACAATAATGAATCATAGAACATTAATAATATGAATCACCGCCAAATACAAAGAGACCAACATAACATTCAAAGAATTGCCGGATGATGTAACATGAGTGCTACCCACATGGAATAGAAAGGAACCACGATGCTAGATTGTCCTATACCTAACTTGAAGAAGCAACACATAAAATGAATGATGAATGATAATAAGGTACACAAACAATTAGATGGTGATAATAGATATAACAATACACATAGACTTGTTCATCAATTCTCACACACAACCTTGACATGCCGTCCAAAGTCTCTTTTCCTTGGCACAGGCTCATATTGTGAAGACTTCCCAAGAAACAAATGGTCTCCCTTGTGCAAACAAGGAGACAACTGTTACAACTTACAATCATGACTGATACAGTTCAAAGCATTTACAATGATCAATAATCATGAACTGTCAACAAAGCATGACCACAAAGACAAGTCATTCCACTCACAATGAATCCATGATACCATGTGCTTTGCAACACCATCAGGCCCAAGAGCAAGAATGGATTACTTGGAGCTAGCGACTAAAAGAAGGAATGCCGCATAAGGAAGCATACAAAAAATATTAATAAGAAGAGCTAAAGCAGCCCGACAAAACAACACTGGAGACTTAGATACCATCAGACCAAGGAAGGGATAAACTCAACGTGATTTTGTCACTCCATAATAAAAAAACAAGGAACATAGGAAATTGAACAAAGTTTTCTCAAATGCACAATCAGGAAGGAAGATCTTTCTCGCAACTACTCAAAATTCAACATTCCTTTATTAGCTTATTTAAATTTGGCTCTGATACCATGTTAGTGTTTTTTCCAGAAAATAATGATAAACAACAATAAAGAAGCACAAAACACAAGAGATTATCCTGGGAAAACCCTTCCGCTTGAAAATCCCAACCACACCTGAAAAATATATCTTTTATTGATAATAAAAAAATGTTCAAGTACAATGCTTTCACTTGATATGTTGTGTATAACACACAAAGCAATCACATATATATAGAGTTGAGAGACCCTTCATATTACACTCAAAGGTCTCTTTAATTTCCAAATACAACACTCTTCATGTTTCCAAACACGTGACTCTTTGCATGAAACATGTCTCGCCAAATAATATTATCCCAAATATTATCATAAATATATTCTCCAGCTATTGACACAATATTATCTTTATTTCAACATATGGCAGAATCAGAGATAAAGATCTCTATCTTAGCTACAATCTTCTACAAATCAATGATCAAAACTTTGAAGAGTAGGTGATAGATTTCTGATTTTCCTTTTTTTTTCCATATCAACATCAAACTATCAATATTTTTGAATTTCAATATGTAGTGATAATCTAATATGCAGTATGTAGTGCAAGTTCTAACCTCTTTGATGCTTTTACACAATGACATTTGACTTTTTGATTTGTGGATTTACACTTTCAATTTAAAGTTTTGCTTTACCACTGTTCTACTTTTCAAAGTTCTATGTCATGATATTTTTTGGATATTATTATATTATATATATATAAATTTGTATCTCAAAGTACTCTTGTCTCCTATTTTCCAAAATTAACCACACTGGTACTAGAGTTTCCAAAGTCTCCTGGTGACCTTGGATATTATTATGTGATCTATAATTTGAAGAGTACATGCAATAATGTGCAACTCTTTGTTTGCTGTAATCAATCATTGTAGGGATAACAGGGAATACAAGAGAGGAGAAACAGTAAGGTCCTCTTCTAAGCATGCCACCTTGTGGTAGTGATAGATTATCCCATGAGGCCGATGGGGTGTGAGGTTGTCTTGCCTTAGGGCTTAGAAGCGAAGGACCCTTTGGACACCCTATTTTAGTTTCCTTCAACCCATACATTGGTAGATCATTATGTTAAGAAACTCTAATTATAAGGAGGATAAGTATGGTAATGCAAGTGGGGAGTGACTATGGATCCCTCATTAGGTACACCTCATAGGGATGGCAAGGGTCATAAGTTCAAGAAGGATGATATCACTCTTTGGCTAAGGGTAGAGGATTGATCAACTATGGATTTATACACCGCCTCATATGGATGTTAAGGGCCAAATGAGGCTGAGAGGGATGGTATCCACTCATGGATCTAGGATAGAGGGTTGATTGGCTATGGATTCTTCACCAAATACACCCCCTCATATGAATGGCAAGGGCTACACGAGGCCAAGAGGGATGACATCTGCTCTTGGACTTAGGGTAGAGGATTGATTAAGGCACCCTAATATGCCCCTTATCATAGCCATTAAATGGCTGAATTCCATCAATCAAATTTCTATGGTTAAATTAATGTCCCTACCCCTAGTAAAAAAGATCGACATTTTTAATATTTCTAATAAGGAAGACCTATTTTTTTAATGATTTCCTAATGTGTTGCAGGATCTCAACCAGGTGCATGGATGCTACTGACGCTTTTCTCTTCCTTTTTCTATTTGGAAATTGTGATTTAGGGAAAAAACATAGGGCATTTACAAAAAGGGACATTACATGGAAGCATTTTGCACCTTGTTCCATTCAATAAGGGCTTGGCTATGGATGCAATCTGGACCTTGCTCCATTAGCTGGACATTTTCTGTTGCATTTATGCTCCTTTCCTTTGCCTCTCATATCTTCAATGTACTACAATTGATACATTAATTAACCTGCTTGATTCTAAAAGAAGAAGATTGACATTAATTTGTTCCCTCATCCATCAATCTAAGAAGGCACATGATGGAAATTTTCTCTTATTGCCTTTTTAAAACTAATGCACCCCCAAATTTACAGATTCCTATGCACTGCAAGGTTCTTATAGGCCCTAAAAAATATTCAATTGATGCAAGAAGTTGAACCAGCAACTATTCAATTTGGATCATGAATTCAGTCGCACATATTATCAGTGGATGCAATCACAAATGTGGTACAAGCTAGGAGGCTTTTGCAATTGCTCTGCAATCTCTTTCTTTTTCCTACTTGTTGAGGCAAATAGCTTTTGGTTCAGAAAATTGCACTGATCTCATGAGACCATACTCATGTACACATACATGTCAATATACAGAATATCGATATGTATATGTACGTGAATATCGTTTGAATATTCTTAATGGAGATCGCAGCATTCAAAACTGCCGATGCATATTATTATTGAAGTAATATCTCAGATTTGGACAATCGTATTTATACTGATTGTTATCAATTGCAAAGACTTAGTCAAAGTCTTAAATGGCATTAGTTCTTGTTGTCACTAATCATCGGGTGTGACCATTCCACCGAACAAGCACATCGGTGAATGGACATGTCTCCAAATGGAGACATGCCCATTCACCCATGTACCCGTCCACATCATATATAATGTATATGCCGCCCGATATTGCAACATAGTAATTGATTAATGTGTGCAGATCGAAGGCTATACAGACTCCGATCCTGAATAAATATTTATCATCATTTGCATTGAGTTTTATATATTCTGTGAAGCACATGTATACTTCATTGGCATTGACTGTACTTGAAGGAAATATACATAATTCAGCAGCGAAAATGAAATCTGTAAGTGAACTTTACATGGTATCAGTGCTTGGCTAAGGAAAGATCCCACTAAGTTTATTGAATAAGATTTTTTACTTTGAGACAAACAATCCTCTCCCTACAAAATGACAAACACAATGAGATTCGAACATCATCTTGGAAGTGTTGATAATTTCGAATCTTGGAAACTTCGAGTAATGATGTTGTTAAAAGAAAACAATTTGGAATCATTTATAAAAGAGGACAGAGAGGAACCTAAAGATGATACTAAAAAATTAGAATGGATTGAGAAAAGTGAAAAGACAATGAAGATAATTGTAGATACTGTTCGAGACCACATAGTACCTACTGTGGCAAAACATACCACAACTTATAGTATGTTTCGAGCTCTTGAAAATGCATCTATAATCAATAATACTAGCAAAAAACTTACTCTTAAAAGGCAAATGAATAGTATAAGCATGAATAAAGGAGAAACTATAAATGCTTTCTTTATGAGAATCACAGACTTAAGAAATCAATTATTTGCACTTGGTTATGAGATTGAAAATCAACAGTTATCCTTAATAGCATTAGGAGGACTTCCAAACTCATGGGAATCCTTTGTACAAGGCATAAGTTCTAGGTCTAAAATCCCTAAAATGGATCGTTTAAGATCAGATTGTCTTCAAGAAGAATCGAGATTAATGATTAAGGGAAAACACAAAACCCTAGATGAAGATGTTCAAGTTCTTAATACTAATGTTCATAAGAAAGGAAAGAAGAAAAACAACAAAAGGAAAAGAAATTGTCATGGAAAAGGACAATCCAAACAGAAGAAAGATTTGTCCAAAATCCAATGCTTCAGATGTGATCTATATGGACATTATGCAATAAATTGTCTCAATAGATCTAAACCTCAAGCATCTTTTACAAAATCTGAGAAGTCAAATGAAGGAAATGAACATGAGAAATATTCTTTCTATTCTGCATTATCCAGGCAAATATCAACTAAAAGGAATACATGGATAGTTGACAATGGGTCTTCCAGACACATCACTAGATGTTAGGATAACCTAGAAAACATGAAAATAGAAACAGATGAAGAAGTTACAATTGGTGATGACTTTGCACACTCGGTAAAAGGAATTGGGACCTGCACCATAAAATTGAAATTTGGAAATTCTATTTAACTTTCTGGTGTTCTCTATTTACCAGGTATTAAGAAGAATTTAATATCTATATCCGCTCTTGAAGATGATGGTTATAAAATTGCTTTCATTAAAGGAAAAGTACTAGCATGGCGTAAAAATTCAACAATTAAAAGGGCTCTAACAATAGGAGTACGACAAGGGCTCCTATTTGAGCTATGTGCTAAGACAAATCTTGCACTTGTAGATGAGACCTCTAATTCAAATGATATATGGCACCGAAGACTAGGTCATATCAACTTCCGTGCCCTAACATCAATGGAGAAGATAGTAACTGGAATGCCCAAGTTAAAACATATTCACAATGAATCATGTAAAGGTTGTGCCTTAGGGAAAAACACTAAAAAGCCATTTCCACATAGTTTAAGCAAAACTAAAGAAGTTTTGGAACTAGTACATTCGGATCTATGTGGGCCAATGTCTATACCATCTATAGGAGAATTCTTGTACTACTTGATATTTGTTGATGATTTTTCAAGGAAGACATTAATATACCTCCTTAAATGCAAAAAAATTGAAGAGATTCTCTCTAAATTTAAAGAATTCAAAACTATCACCGAGAACTCCTTTGGTAAGAACATTAAAATTCTGAGAACAGATAATGGGAAGGAGTATACTTCTGAAATATTTAAAGAGTTCTACAAACTCACTGGGATTAAGAGGGAGTTCATGATCCCTTAGAATCCTCAACAAAATGGGGTTGCTGAAAGAAAGAATAGAACTACTGTAGAAGTTGCTCGGGCCATGATTTTTGATCAAAACTTGAGTATGTTTTTTTGGGCTGAAGCGTCCAACACAACAGTCTATATTCATAATAGACGTCCTCACGACAGTTGGACAATAAGACTCCTGAAGAAGCATTTTCTGGAAAGAAACCTGACATCAGTCACCTAAGGATATTTGGATGTCCTGTATATGTTCATGTACCTAAGGAGAAAAGGACTAAGTTAGAACCTTCTAAAAGAAAGGGTATTCTCATTGGTTTTAGTGAAACCGTAAAAGGATACAGAGTTTACGTTTTTGGACAGAGACAAATAGAACTAAGCAGAGATGTCATCTTTGAGGAAGACATTGTTCTGAGAAGAGCCAAAATCACTGATGAACTAGATACATTTAATGTATCTCCAGAAGAGACTCCTGCTTCTGAAATTCAGAGGGAGTTTCCTGAAGAGACTACAACTGAAATTGAAATCCTTCCAGAGACTCAAGAAGAGAGTCTTGATCACTGTAAAAGGCCACTTTGGGCAAGGAAAATAATACAGGAAGGAGATGGATTTGCAGCCCCTTCAGGATCCTTCTGAAAAAGCAAGAGACGTAGAAAATTGACATATAATGCTTTCGTATGTGAGAGCTTGAATCCTGAACCTTCTAGCACTTTTGCAACACTCAAACATCAAGCTTGGAAAGATGCCATGGTGGAAGAATACCAGTCTATACTGAAAAATGATATTTGGGACATAGTTTCGAGACCTAAGGAAAAATTTGTTGCGTCTTCAAAATGGCTCTTCAAAGTCAAGTATGCTGTAGCTGGCAGCATTGAAAAACATAAAACTCGTTTTGTGGCTAGAGGTTTTTCTCAAAAGGAAGGAATTGATTTTGAAGGAACTTTTGCACCAATTGTCAGATACACTTTTGTTAGAGCTATTATAGCTGTTGCAGCAACCAAAGGTTGGAAAATCCATCAAATGGATGTAAAAACTGCTTTTCTTAATCGAAAGATAGAGGAAGAATTATATCTAGAACAACCAAAAGGATTTGTAACTCATGATGTTGCTGCTTATGTGTGTAAATTGAAGAAGGATATATATGGACTTAAATAGGCTCCTCAAGCCTGATATGAAAGGATTGACAAAATACCTCTTAAGTCTTGGATTCACCAAGAATGTGGCTGATCCAAATCTCTACTTCAAAGTAACTAAAGGTGATATGTTAATTCTAATTCTTTATGTTGATGATCCTCTGATTATAGGGGAAGAACACCTTATTGATCAATGTAAGAGAGATTTGGCTTCTAAATTTGAAATGAAGGAGTTAGGAATTCTCCATTATTTTCTTGGTTTGGAAGTACGTGAGAAGTCTGGTAATATCTTTCTACATCAAAAGAAGTACACTATTGACATTTTGAAAAGATTTGGAATGTGGGACTGTCGATCCATGTCTACACCTATGGAAACCAATCTTCACAAGCTAAAGGAAGCAAGTGTTGAACCCAGACTAGTTGATCCCACCTTATACAAACAGATAATTAGGTCCTTGATGTATTTTGTAAATACTCTTCGTGATATCTGCTATGCAGTGAATGCATTAAGTTAGTTATTGTGTGAACCTTGTGAGATTCATCTTGTAGCTTTGAAGCACATATTGAGGTATCTTCAAAGAACTATTGGGTATGAACTTAAATATGAGAATACCAGCTTGGAATTACTTGGATATACTGATTTTGATTGGGCCAGAAGTGTAAAAGACCGAAAAAACACATCAGGATGTTGCTTTAGTTTAGGATCAGCCATGATCTCCTGGATATGCAGAAAGCAAGCTTCTGTTGCTCAAAGTTCTATTGAGGCAGAGTATATTGCAGCAGCTATGGGAGCTCGAGAAGCAGTGTGGCTTCGAAAGTTGCTTTCAAACTTGTTTGGTGAACCCTTGAAACCTACTATGATTCATTGTGATAATCAAAGTTGTATCAAGTTATCCATGAATCTGGTATTTCATGATAGATCCAAGCATATAGATATTCCTTACCACTACATGAGAGACATGGTGGAAAGAAGAGCTATTCAATTAGAATATATTAATACAGGTGATCAAACTGCTGACATTCTCACCAAGGCTCTCCCTAAAGTGAAAGTTGATCATTTTAGAAAGAAACTTGGCTTGATTGAAATGTAAGTTTATGAGATCGAGTCTCAACTTTTTAAAATTTGTTTTAATTAAATAAAAATGTTTAAAGTGTAAACTCTTTTGTCATATGTGTGACTCTATGACTCATGGGCCTACCCTATGTTCATCATTTAAGAAGATAATATTTTATACTGGAATATTGATTCTAATAATATAAGGTGACAACTTTATTATTATTAGGTTACTATCATGATGAATATCATGCGACTTGATATTCATGGAAGATCATGTTAGTTAAAAGAGCATGTTGACGGATATCACGTGACTTGATATTTGTTGAAGATCAATATGTTCAAATTCATGGTGGATATTATGTGACTTAATATCTATGGATCTACCATGAACTGGTATAGTGTATATCATGTGACTTGATATCTTTATACTCACCATAATTGAAAAGAATATCATGAGACTTGATTTTCTTATATATATCTTGAGGATATTACTTCTTATAATGAGAATATTCATATGCACTTTGTCTTCCCTAGCTAAGAGGGAGTGTTGAGGCAAATAGCTTTGGTTCAAAAAATTGCACTAATCTCATGAGACCATACTCATGTATATATACATATCAATATACAAAATATCGATAGGTATATGTACATGAATATCATCTGAATATTCTTAATGGAGATCGCAGCATTCAGAACTGCCGATGCATATTATTATTGACGTAATATCTCAGATTTGGACAATCGTATTTATACTAATTGTTATCAATTGCAAAGACTTAGTTAAAGTCTTAAATGGCATTAGTTCTTGTTATGACTAATCATTGGGTATGACCATTCCACCAAAAAGGCACATCGGTGAATGGACATGTCTCCAAATGGAGACATGCCCATTCACCCATGTACTCGTCCACATCATATATAATGTATATGCCGCCCGATATTGCAACATAGTAATTGATTAATGTGCGCAGATTGAAGGCTATACAGACGCCGATCTTGAATAAATATTTATCATCATTTGCATTGAGTTTTATATATTCTGTGTAGCACTTGTATACTTCATTGGCATTGTCTGTACCTGCAGGAAATATACATAATTCAGCAGCGAAAAGGAAATTTGTAAGTAAAATTTACACTACTCTTTGTAATCTTTTAAATACCTACATCCACATACAATTTTCCTAGATCAAATTTATTGTTCAAAGCATAGTTGGGAAACTTGCCAAAGCCAAAAAATCACCAAGGCTTGGAAAATAAAATTTGGGAAAAACTTAGCCAATTTTTGGCAAAAACGCAACAACTTTAAAGATTGCGTAAATTTAATTAGAAATGCACATTTTTGCAAAGTTTAATGTGAAGATGCATCCAATGAGTCAATAAATAAGAACACAAACGAAACAAGCTCACTCTAGATATATTTAAACACAAAGTGGGTACAAAATCACATTCTCGTGAGGAATGCTAATTGGCTGGAAGCAAAATAGTAAATAATTTTTGTAAAACTAAAAATAAATACATCACTTCAATAACATCTTCCTCTTCTTACCTCTAGTAAAAACAAAGGGAGAAGTAGAATTAGAGAGTCTAGTCCTAGAACCCTGCACCGGGCATGACTGTGCCTCCTCGCCCGATATATCTGAATCATTTTGTGACCTCCTTCATTTTGAATGTAGCTCTACCTCTAGCTTCTCTTGGTACTTGCAATGACTGCTTATTCAATTCAATGTCATCTGGTGCGAAGCCAAATCCACTCCCCTCCTCCATAGTCTGCTTTTCCAAATCATTGATGTCATACTCTTTAAAAATCACCTCAAATCCGCTTCAAATCAATAGAAATCAGTTTGCAAGTTTTTTCGAGCACAAGTGTTTGGAAGACTATTTTCCCTCAGCAAAATACAAAGTGAAGAAATGAGAAATGAAATCAATTTGGGCCATTTTTTGCCTCTAAGTGTTCTTGTAAAATTCTGACCTAGTTTTTAACTAAAACTCACGGAGTTTTTGGCAAAAACTCGGCTAGTACTTGATGAGTTTTTGCCAAAAAATCAGTGAGTTTTTGGTGCTAGTAGAAGTCATAAAAATTCACTAGGCCAGAAAACGCGACCAATTTTTGCAACTCAGCAAAGTGCTTTGCTAATAGTATATCTATGTGTTAAAGCATAGTTAACCAACTTGGGGGATGAGGGGATGTCGAGACGGGGGGGTGGGTTTTCGGGCAAGGGGAACAAAGGGGCCTCAATTTGGGGATGACAAGTGACTACAATGGGGGATGGGAGGGGGTGGGGTGTATATACTATATTCTATACATGTGGTACTTAGAATGCCAGTTATGAAAATATGTATAACAATGTAAGACATAAAGATGTAAAATACTAATTTACTAATATTTTATACTTGAACATTGAACATGAAAGTGGAACATTGAACATTAAATTTCAAAATTTTAAATTTTAAATACTTGAATGAGCAAATGGAAGAGTTCTAACTTCTATTTTATAAATATTAAATAATAGTAAAATATCAAAAGTATGAGTATCTCATCATAAAGATGATTACATTGAGCAACATAATATGAAATTTAATACTCCCAATAGAATATCAAAAAAGTGTTTTATTTTTTTAAACAAACTTTATTTTTTTTGGTTGGACAAGGATGCTCAATCGCCCCTTGGAGGGGTCAACGAACTTGTTCCCGACGTCTGAGGGAATGCCAAGAAGTCCCCTTGTTTCTGCTAGAATGATGTCAAATTGGTGGTGCCACTAGAGACACCAAAACGACATCCTTTTTCCTTGGAGCGTCCCCATCTCGGAGACGTTTGGGTTTTTTTTTTTTTTTGCGCGGGGGGGGGGGGGAGATGCGCCCTCGTGTTACAATGGTTCAAAGTATTTCATGTTTTTGCATGTTTGTTATATTTATGATTTGGTCATATTACAACTCCCTTGTTGAAGAAGGTTTTGGTCTTTAATTCAGAATATGGGATGGTTGCCCTTAGTTTGTGAAATCTTTGTGATTCAATTCTAATAGCTACAAGGTCTCTTGTTTAGTTGCCAATTCGTGAAACAAATCTGATTTGCATATTCGCGTAGGCGAAGTGGATCCGTGGATTCGGGATTTTTTTTTTCCCCAATAATGACCCATGGAGGATTAATGTGTATATATATATATATATGCATTATAAATTTATATATACTAAAAAATAAGAGAAATATACATAATTCTAAAATTAAATCATTTCATAGTATGAATCTATGATTCTAGTATGCATCTATAAATCTAGTGTACTTGATAATTGATCTATTTTCATGATTATAAAGAAAATTAGTACATTCATAATCATGATTTTATGTTTTTGTGCCTTGTATTTCCACGGATTTGTGCTGGATCCTTAGGCTGAGGCCCGAATCCTAGCCGCGGATCTTGAAGGATTCATAGGCAGAATCAATGCTCTTGCCCGCATTCTCAAGGATCCAAGCACGATTCTAGATCCGAATTGTACCCGAATTTGAATCCGGCCTGTTTGGGACGAATCAGGCTATTAAGGTCTCTTGTGATGCTCAAAACATGTTGTACTGGATGCTTTGGGTTAGAAATTGTTAGATTTTGAGTCTAGAAATCAAAGATAAACAACAATAACAACTAACTAGAAAAGATGCAAGGGACGAACAAGATTATCTTGGGAAAATCCGTCTAGAGTTGAGGGAAAAACCTAACCCACAACAAAAGTTCTCCTGTATTGATCATAAAATGTTTAAGTGTACAATGCTTTTCACTTGAAGCGATATATATAACGTAAAGAGAGACTCATCACATTCAAATCAATGGTCTCTTCAATTACCAAAACATAACTCTATTTTCAATTACAGCTCTTCGTATTTCCAATCCTCAATGTATGTTGAGCGACACATGTCTTAATATCTAATAGAAAATTTAATCATAAATGTCCATTTAGTTGAAGGTGGCCATAACGGTATTTACGCCTAGAGATAAAGATCTCTATCATAGCTACAATTTCCAACACTCCTTAGTGAGGGAGAGATCTTTAGCTAAACAATAACAGAAAGCTGCACCCAAAATGTCAATGATAAAATCTAACCACATAGATCCTATAAGATTCATGGAATCACTTAACATGAAAATCTTGCAAGAAACACAACCAACTAAATTTACTCATTGTTAATAATAATGGAATCACTCAACACGATAGATTTGTAACAATTATTTATAATGTAGAATCACTCAACATGGTAACAATTACTCATAATAATGGAATCACTCAACATGATAGACCTTTAACAATTGCTCATAATCATGGAATCACTCAACATGATAGGATCACAATCAACTTTCATCGTAGACTCACTCAATGTGATGCTGTCATGGAATCTTTGAACATGACAAACTTGCAAACAACACAATCACCTTTCATTACAGAATGTGATGTTGTCATTGAATCTCTCACCATGACAAGTTGGTAAGGTTTACAACCAACATTTTATCATGAACTCTCTCAACGTGATAAAATCATAGACTCTCTCAACATGGCTTCCAACTCCCATCACAAAATCTCTCAACGTGATGTCATCATGGACTCTCTCAACATGATGCTCACTCCTAAAGTGAAAGAGTTATCAGGTTGACCTTATAACTATCATAAATAATACCTCATAAAAACATAGTTTTAACTCTTTTCCAGCAAGAGTCTCAAAGTCTATAATATCAAAATATTAACAATATGTATAAAAATGACAGGGATTTCATAAGCACTCCCTCTTAACATAAATAGCTTTGATCACCATATTCAAATACATGACGTAACCTCTCTCTAAGGTTGAACATCTCCCTTTGAATCACAAGCTCCCTCTCAATGCAATATCCTCATCTCCTTTTATTGCATCCTTTGCAACCAAGAAAATAACCTATAAGGTCATCCTATCAGAGAGACCAAAACAAATTTCATACTATTCATTATTTAAGAGTGTTGAGATATTTTATTTTATTTTTACTTTTAATTTTATATCTTTTATATTTTTAAAAATCTCAACATGCACATAGATATAAGAAGAGATTTTGACTTATGCCACTTCAGCCAATGTAATGCTCATGACATCATAGAAAATAGCAAAGTAATACTTATCTCAAGCTATGATCTGAGCCCAACAAGAGATTGGCGTATGTCTCTATTGCTGGAACTATTTCTCCTATTTCTAGAGATACTAGTCAAATCCCTGATGAATACTCAAACTCCATCTTCTGCAAGCAAGGCACATTCCTAATTAAAACACATTCCTTATTCTTGAAAGTTTAAACCTTTTCAGAGAAATTCATTATCGTCAAATTTGAATTTGGGTCCCCTACAATCCCACAATTTGTTCCACGGCCCACCTGCACCTTCACCAGGCATAAATTGGTAAAATTTTGGTTAGAGATGAAAAACCCAAACACAGGTAGCTCCCGATCACATCATGTAAGGAACACGGTTCAACATGTTTCCTTATCGAATCGACAATAGAAGAAGATGTTGCAAGTAAGAAGTCAAGGCAGATAGACACGATAAAGGAAGGATGAAAGGCACCATAAAGAAGAGGTCCAAACTAAGCCTTGCATTGGCAAACTTCCCCACTATAGTTGCTATGGAGCATAAAGACTTCAATGATAAAAGAGACCATGGATATAATTTGATCACTAATACACAGGACTTTGTCGGGCGAGAAGCCACCTGTAGCAAATATATACTCAACCCAACTGAAGTAATCATCGTGAAACTATTGGTGCTCCCCAATCGACTCCTTTGACCTATGATCAGAGATCAAAATCTGCCATTGGTTCCCTCTAAATGCTTATAGGCATACGAAAATATCTGTATGAAGGACTTGGTAATGAATATGGGTACCAGGTGAAGCATGGTATAATAATCCTGGCCCCCTTCATATGTTGCAATACTACAAAAAAAATCTTTGCATGAAAAAGATTGATATTTCAATGCACTCCTAGTATATAACGTTCCTCTCTATTTTAATCATCATCGATTGCAAATACCGCTCATATGACACAAGAGAAAATGGAAAATCTGTTGTTACAATAGTAACCACGACAAGATAATGCCAAAAAATTGTTCTGCCATAACGCTGATTCCCTCTCCTTGCCATTTTCTTGACATTGTTGCTCATTCACGCCTCACAATAAATATTCAAGTTCAGGACTAATCAAACGTATTGGAATGCCTAGATTCCATAGAAAACACGATATAGTAATAAATGAAAGAAAAGGAAAACTTATCTGATCCATAGTGATGACACGCCTTTAGACTTTACCCGAGCGTTCACTAAATAGATAGCGAGAACATTCTCCATGCTCCTTCCACAAACATGTGTGTACACATGGGCCATAGACATGAATTGATTTACCTAAATTTAGTGCCATCTACCTAAATTTAGTGCCATATTGATGGCCTTTCCGTTGACTCTGTTCTCATTTTGTGCAAACTATATGTTAGAAGATGAATATGATTCTCGATACTTTAAACTGTAACGGCCCCTCTTGAGAGCCCAATAAAAAAATAGTAAAAAGAAGAGCAAAACTAGGAGTGACGACACCATTTTGTGCAAAAGTGAGGAGGGATGACAAAAGGTTTCACTGTCAATGTAATTTCCGACTCCCCTATAGTTAAAGAGCGAGTAGTCGTTGATAGTGAAATGGAGGGATCCGTTTATTGTGATGAGCTTGAATGTTATTAAGATTGTCCCACCAAATGGGATATTGTGCCTTGCTCTCCCATAGGACATGATGCATAACACAAAAGACAAATTATAATATGATATAACCATCCAAGAAATATATCCAGGAAAAATAACAATCAAGGCTACTTCAACAATTTCAGTACTAGAATCCCAAAGCTCTATAAGATCATGGCACAATGATCCTGGTTATCATACCATGTTAGATTTTGAGTCCAAAAATCAAAGATAAACAACAATAACAAATAACCAAAAAAGATGCAAGAGACACACAAGATTATCTTGGGAAACCCTTCTAGAGTGAAGGGAAAAACCTAGTCATACAACAAAAGATGTCCTTTATTGATCATAAAATGTTCAAGTGTACAATGCCTTTCGCTTTAAGCGATATATATAACATAAAGAGAGACTCTTCACATTCCAACCGAGGGTCTCTTCAATTACCAGAACATAACTCTTTATTTTTAATTACAACTCTTCGTATTTCCATGCCTCAATGCATGTTGAATGACACATGTTTTAATATTTAATATTACATTTTATCATAAATGTCCATTCCAGCTGAAGGTGAGCATAGCGATATTAATGCCTAGAGATAAAGAAAATCTCTATTGCAGCTACAATCTCCAACAAAAATAACTAAATAAATCCCTCGCTACTTGCTAAACACTAGTGTTACAATTTTGTTAATGCTACAATGGACACCATTACTATGGAAGAAAGCATGCTACAACTTGGCCACGATGTTATACATGCTCCCAAATAATTCTCTTGCTTCCTTGAGATGGAATCAGCCTTTTGAATATTACCAGATTCACAGATCCAAGTGACAACAACTGACCCTCTTTCCTCTTTGCAAATCTAGTAGTGCCCTCTACACAGCTTTAAGCCAAGGGTTCACAATATACTCTGATACCAAATCAATCTTAATTTCTTAACCCTAAGCTTTTAAAAATCATGAAACAAAAAAATTGCATGAAGCTACTTAGTCAGAAATAAATGACGGTCAAGAGTGGAAAGAAGAATTAGCATGTTTGCACTCCAAACTTTTTAAGAGGGGGTAAAATAACAGATTGTGGCAGTGGTATTTGCCTACTACCTATATCATGGAGTAAAATTGACAAATACAATAAATGTGTAAAAGCTGTGGATATGAATGCAATGTGACCTTGGCTATGGATGCAATATATAGCTTGCTCCATTAGCTGCTTATCTTCATTGTTCAATTATCCTTCCATGCTCCTTAACTTTTGCATGATTGTTCTCCTTATCAATAAGGAATTATCCACTTCAGTTCAGTATTTGGCATTCAGATTATAGGTCACTGAAAGTCTGTGCTAAAAAATGCCAGTTTAGTTGTATATGAATCCCACCATGGTGATTAGCTTTAGAGTTAAAGGGTTTTCTCACTTAGCCCTATGTTCTCTATGGGTGCCTGACCAGTTTGGCAAGATTGGTTTGGTCAACTACTATTTCTACAGTCCACATATTGGCTTGTTATAATGCTATGAATATATGCATTCAATAATTCATGCAATGACATCAACTAATCATGCCTAAGATTGCAATGCACTGCCTTTCTCTTTGAAGCTATTACTATGAATAACTACTCTACATGTGGACATTCTATAATTTGTGCACTGGAGAGTGATTTAAAACACGCCTAAAACTGCAATGCAATCTCCTGCACACTAAAATCATTGAGATGCACAAATGTTCTGCATACATTTTGTAATTTTTCACAGGCGAATGAATTGAAATTTGAATCATGCCTAAGATTGCAATGCAACCCCTTTTATCTGAAGCTATTGAGTTGCATTATAAATTGATGGCTCAAGGGAAATGTTGTGTTTCAGTATTTCATTTTCCAAGGAAATATAATTTTCTATAAATTACTAATAGTCTTTCCAAATGTATGCTGTGAGAAATTTGGATCCCCAGCCATCAATAGATGTTGGGTGGGTCTTCTTATCATGTATTTTGAAAACAAGTAATGAGTGGTCTATTTTGGCGATATTGGGTTCTGTTAAACAGGAAACTTACTGCATTTACTACACTCTTCATGAAGTCAATCCGTAAACACTTGAAAGGCAACACTTGATTGCTCACCCAACTGCAAGATAAAAGTAATGCCAATGCCATTTGTAGTGCAACACTATGGTAACATTGTGTAAACAAAGATAACATATTTCGAAAGAAAAAATTAATCCATTGGAGCTAAATAATTCTATTAAATGAGCAGGGAAGGTCAGGAAAGGAATTTTCAATTTATGAAGAGGAATAGCACAAGCCCCCTTGTAGAAAAAGGTATTGGTAAAGGCTGTTCTTTATGTTCAAAACAGGTTCAGCCTGTTTGGCACTCGATCATTGAACCATCTAACACAAACTATTTTCAACTTGGACTAATTGGAGTGACAGTGTAACTAAGAAGGTATATGTGCCAAGGTGTGATATGAACTTGTTGATGTGAGTTTTGTTCCACTACCAAATGCATAATCAAATGCTCAATGTTTCAAGGAGAATCACCAAACATTTAATCCTCTCTTGATATAAGGTTATCTCTCATGCTAAGCTGGCAAAGTAAGATCATGAAATGACTTCAAGGTTCCTTCTTAATTGTGGACCTCATTCAGTTTTATGATGTGATATGTTGGTTATCACAAAGGGACTTACACTATTTATTAAATGGATATCAACTCTTGCACCTCTAAAGATTTGGCTCTACAACGTGCAATGGTAATATAGTTCAAATTTTCCACTTCAACACCAACTTAAACTTCTAATCTCTATCTCTACTTCTACTTCTACTATGAATGTAAGGAATCATGGATGAACTTGGACTCTACTAGGTGTAATCTTACCAGCGGCTCCACCCACCTTGTGCAAGCTTCTAAGGAACACTCGAATTGTTTTCACATCAATATCTCCTCTCCAATCCCATCAAATGGATGCAAACTAAAGATTGAAAATCAATCGAAGTTAAGTGCATTCAATCGTCAGCACCATGCAAGGCACCCTTACCATCAGCAAGAGGCTAGTGGCCCAGATTTGTTTGAATCAAACAAGTAAACAACCACAACAACTTCCATTTAAATAAACTAATTCAACATGAAAATAAATCTATTCTAGTTGAAAGATTGAGGAAACCATGTAGTACTATAAAGCAAATTTAAGTAATCCACCATGAAGAACCAACAATGAATTATCAATTGCTTTGACAAGCATTATAGCAACAACTTGATCAAGTCTCCCCCTTAGCTAGCCTACTACTCTAGCTCTCTAATTTGACCTCTTAAACAAATTCTAAGCTCATTTGTTACAAATGAGAAGGTCTTGGCCTTTTATAGTAGTTCCATTATAACGAAGGGCCTAGATCGATTCAAGATCAAGGGCTAAGATTTCTTTCCATTAACCCTAATTAGGGTTTCCAAATTTACAATCAATTACATGAAGGCACCAATTCATTGGACAATAAGAAAATTACAATGATTTTTCCAACCAATGAGAAAATAGGACACATGGCATGTTGTGATTAATTGTTCTTGAAATTGAAATTTTCCAATTGGAGTAGACAAACAATTGTCACACCATCATCCTTATCCTGTGCTTGGAGTCTTGGCTTGTAGAAGGTGTTAAAATTGCATAAGCATCTCTCAACATTAGAAATTTTCTCCATCATTGGAAACTTCCTCATGGCATTGACTTGAATCACTTCCATATTTGTGAACCTGTGAACTTGATCTTTCTTGATTCTCCTTGAATATGTCCTCATGTAGTTGGATCCTTTGTGCTTTCCTGAATTTCTTCTTGATTTCAACGAGGATTGATGGGTTGATAACTTGAACATGAATCTTTTCTTTTCATTGAAGACCTCGGGCTTGAGCCATCTTCTTGTAGTATCCACTTGAACTTTTGAGGCCTTGATTATCACTTTGTCCTCTAGCTCCTTCTTGAATTCACCTTGCAAAACAAAGGAGAAACGTATTAAGTTTGTAAAAAAAATCTGACAATAAAATCACATCAATAATGAAAAAAATCCATCCCACTTAGCGTAAAAATTCATTTCTCTCACAACTCTCCATTCTGCCCATTTGTTTGTCTTTCATTTAACATGAGGAAAATAAGGTTAAAGGGAAAGGGGGAAATTTCAAGTTGGGAGGATTAAGGTATTGGAAATCCTTAGCGTTAAGGATTTCCGCCAAGTTTACTTGGCGCTTCATTTCCTTCCATCCTTGGCTGCGAAATTAATTCATAGTGGGCAGCTTTGGCGATCATAAAGGATAAAGTGTTGGCTGTTGGAAATCCTCGGCGCTAAGGATTTCCACCAAATATGGTGTAGCCTTCCTTTGGCTTTAAACCCTCCAAACTTTATCATTGTCGCTCAATTTCATCCTAACTGAACATCCTCTACCTTTAACAATTGCTTGAAATGCATTTTGATAGAAACACGGAAGGGTAAAAATGTGGTGGAAATCCTTAGTGCTAAGGATTTCCAGCGAATTCTTTTGCCACTTAGAGTCCCAAAACTTGCCATCTCGCCCCTGATACCCATTCTTTCACTGATTTTCGATTTGTTATGCCTTAGCATGACCTTGCATCTCTTTTTGGGTTGACGAGGAGAAAGGGGAAATCCTTAGCGTTAAGGATTTTCACCAGAAATGGTTTTGGCAGTTATCTGTAACAAAATTATCTTTTTTTCTCTTCATAACTTTAGCATTGCATTGACTAGTTTGCCACTGTAATAAAAATCCTTTCCAACACTTGCACATCATTTTGTCCAAGGGGGAAATCATGAGATTTTGGGGAGAAATGATAGCTGTAGGAATCCTTAGCATAAGGATTCCCACCGGGGGAAATCCTAAACTTTAAGGATTTCCACCAAATTGGATTTTGTTCACAATCCTTTTCTTAAGCATGTAAACCTTTACCATTTTGACTAAAACTCTATCACCCTTTTGGACTTAGGCTAAGAAAACACCTCAAAAGGACACCAAAATTTCCACACAAACCCAAGACAACATAACTTCTCAACGAGCTAAAATTGCTGAAACTCACCCTCGGACTTGGGAGACTTGAAATATTGCCAACTAAAAGCACCTAAGGTGAAGACTCCCACTTGCTAAAGCAAAAAGAGGGGGTTCCCATTTGTAATGGGGTGATGGTGTGAAAGCCACACAACAAAACCCAAACAATGCTTCGGGAAATATTGAATTTTAGGTTTATAAGTTTAGCATTAGTTCATAGGTGCATCTGTGATACAGAATAGTCCTTATGAATAACAAAAATGCTTGATGGTTATAAAAACACATATTGGCTCAAGAGAAAACTCAGGAAGACAAATGGTGAGGAAAACTTATACCTCATAAAAATCTTAAAACACAAAACTCAAAAGAATATAATATATTCACAGTATCAGACACATTCTTACATTCAAAATCAATTGTGTACAGCAGTGTTCATGTGGACAATCAAATAGTAAATGAGAAAATACAGCTTTTTTTTTGATTGTGATGGTTTTAAATTCTATGGTTTGAGTTTTTTTGGATTTTGATTTCGGATTTTAAACATTTTAGGATTTTCTTCTGTGGCACTTTGCTATTTCTTTTTCGAATGTGATGACAAATGAAGTCTGAAAACCTACACGATATTGGATGGCAATATTGTAGGATTATTATGGCATCTTGGCACAAGCCTGTACCCCACTGAATATATTGTGGAGTTGAGATTCCTGCAGTGGCTGAATTTTGATTACACACAAAGCTATACCTGCCTTAAATCCTGCTACTGACAATCCAGCTAGGGCTCACAATGTCATTGAGGAGTTCATACCAACTTAATATGGTCAAAAATGTTGCAGAGTCCCGTGTTTTTGGGATCCAACCTGCTTTACCCTACAACTCATACTATAAACTGACAAGAAAACAACAGATTTGGAAATTTATTCTATTTTGAAGTTTTGATAATTTTGTGCTGTTAGATTCAATTCTAGCAATTTTGAAACATATTGTTAACGGTGCCAGGACAAGGTCTGTGCCAAGTCAAACCAACACAGTGGATTCTTGATAAACCCAGCCAAACCTGGATTTACAAGCAAACACTGGGGTTATATGAAAAAAATTGGGATAACCCTCCCTCAAGCAAAAAAAATGAGAATTTGAGTTCTAGCATTTTTTTTTCAATTGCCATTTCTTGTTAGTTTAAAGTCATGTATTTGAATTCCATTTACACATACAGTTTGCAATGTGAATGCCGTGTAAATATGTATTATGAATAATACTTTTGGATTGGAATGCCTATACTTAAATGTTTTTGGTTTTAGTAGCAAATTTCTGGGGTCTTCTAGGCTTTTTTGAACCGGAAAATACCCAATATCTTTGCCTATTTATGAGTGTTGTAGAAACCATTTATAATTATTTCAGCTCATATTTGGCATCAAGGATCCCTAAATAACGTAGCACATGGGATGCAGTCTTCTAAGGCTTCTTAACATGTGTGGTTGCCAGTAGGAGAGGATTATTTTGAAGTTAACAATCTCACCTTTTATGAAGTTAGCTTTTATGTTTTTCACTTGCTTACGATGTTCACGGCATTTGGTTATGCTGGTTTACTTTATTGACATTCAAAATTAGCTCTGGTTACTTTATTGGTGATAAATCTCTATACTAAATTTAATGAAATGCCTGTATCCATTCACCTTTGATCCTTAGAAAACTTGGGATATGAAATTTTATTCCCATTTATTAGTCTTCTTATAGTTGGGCTCAGAGATTATCATTCTTGATGTTTTAAATTTTTGAGATCATTTTGGTAGATTGTCTGAAATATCTATAAAAATTGTAGAGAAATTAATTTTGACATATTTTGATCTCTATAATCTCACACAGTAATACTGAAATTGTTTTGATTTCATGCTCGATAGATTTAATTGTTTTGTAATGTGTCGGTTTGTGTTTTCAGACATGAACATTGGATCTATTCTTTCATCAACATATAGAGAAAGGATTCAGAAAATTTTCTTTGTTTTTTGTTCATTTGTGGAGATTTTGAGAATTTTCTATGTTAAGAAAAAATTTCAGTTAATTTTGATGAAATGTTTTAAGATTTTTGTTTTGCAAATATTTGGAGGAAAAATGTATTGAGATGTTTTTAATGGAATTTTATTTATCCATGGAGATTTGGCGAAATAATATTAAGATAATATTTCTTAGTAAGAAAACAAAGTCTTCTAGGTTTGAACATGGAAAATTTACATAGAATTGCTTGGGCTTGGAAATCTTTTTCATGTGTAAACATATTTCAGGTATAAATTGGAAACTAGATTTTATTATAATTTGTTTATGTGCAATACGACTTTCTTTTTCAGGTAGCTCTTCCAGTACAAGATCTGTGGGCTCACCCTCCAGCAGATTTAGTGTTTCTGCAGGAGATCGTACAAGGGAATCACCACAGAGAGGATTGAAGGATTTTGCGAAAAGATTTGTTGACAGTGAAATATTTTCAAATAAGCTTCAAGATTGGTTATATGACAAGCTGGACAAGTCTCCAGATGGAAAACTTCTGTTTGAGTCCCCTTTTAAGCTAGATGAGCTCTGTGAGTTTGATTATGCTTTGGAGGGGATTGGTTTCCAACAACTTATTCGAATGCCATGTGGACCGTATGCATCGATGTCCAGTTCTGTGGAAGCAGATGCATATTTTGCAATTGAAGATTTTTTGCATGCTGGTGCACAGAGTCTATGGGAGGCATTTTGGGGTAATGATGGACCAATGCCATTCTATATATCTTGCCCATATGGTGCAGGATCAAAATTCCACACTGTAGAGAAGGCAGTTGCAAGGGGAAAAGTTGAAGATCTTTGTGGAACAGCCTTGTTAGTAAAGAATAGTAGGAATTCACAGGGGGACTGGGATCAGGTTGTAGAGCTTGCATTGTTAAGGACTGATCTTGGTGTTATTCCACAGGAAAATAATCGAATTCCTTCTTTTGCAGCTGTTGGTGAAGCTTTATTCTATTCAGTTTATATGCTGATATCAAGAAGTTTAAGTAAATCTAACATCTTGAAGCATGTGGATTGTACCTATGTGATGTTGGTTGATTGTCAGTATGGAGGAGTTGTGAAGCTCAAAGGGGATGTGAATAAACTGGATATCAATGCAAATAAGGTGTATGATAGTGCAGTGGAATGGATACAACAGCATGCAGAGGTGAGCATATCTTCTTTTGAAGAAATTTGGAACAAGCTCGGAAATGCTAACTGGGGAGATGTGGGTACTCGTCAACTTCTTTTGGCTACCTTCTATTCGATCGTGCAATGCAAAGGATCACCAAAAAAATCCATTGCTGAGCTAGCCTCAGATCACAACAATCGATTGCAAAAGCGAAGAATTGAACGGAGGCTTCTTGAAGTACAGGAGAATGGTGGCGATTCTTTCCGTCGCCATCAAAATAGTCATTCTTATGGAGAAATTGTTGAAATCCAGGACGAATCAGAATCTTCTATGCGGAAGGAAACTGAGCATATGAAGCTTGAGCCAGGAGTTGTGCTATGGCTGGAGGATTCACATTGGCAAAGAGGTTTTCAGATACATGAGGCTTTAGGAGATGCGAGGCTATCTTTGTACAGCTGCACTTCATTAGAGGAGCCGGGAAAGCTTTTGGCTGTTTATGTAGGCTCCAGTCCTTCCAAATTTGAGCCTGCATGGGAAGATATGAGTATATGGTACCAGGTCCAGCGGCAGACAAAAGTTTTAAACATTATGAAACAAAGGGGTGTATCAAGCAAGTATCTACCACAGCTAGTTGCGTCTGGAAGGATTAAGCATTCTGGTCACTGTCACAAGCAGAGTCCAGGTGGTCGCTGTGACCATCCATGGTGTGGGACTCCAATTCTGGTAACTTCTCCAATTGGAGAATCAGTTGCCAGTGTTGTTTCAAAGAAGGGCATGTTCACTGCAGATGAAGCTTTGAGGTGCTGTCATGATTGCTTGTCTGCTTTGCGAAGCACAGTTTCTGCTGGCATTCAGCATGGAGATATCTCACCTGATCATGTAATTCGTGTGGCAGGTGGAGAAAGACATTCTTATTATGTGCTTGTGAACTGGGGTCGTGCTGTTCTTGAAGAGAGGGATAGTCCTGCAGTCAATCTTCAGTTTTCCTCTACATATGCTCTTCAAGAAAGAAAACTCTGCCCTGCATCTGATGCAGAAAGCCTGGTCTACTTGCTATATTATTTATGTGGTGGGAGTTCACCACAACTAGAATCTTTGAAAGATGTTTTGCAGTGGAGAGAAAGGTCCTGGGCAAGAAGGTCTATTCAACAGCAGTTGGGTGAAGTTTCAGCTGTACTAAAAGCATTTGCTGACTATGTGGATAGTCTCTGTGGCACCCCATATCCTGTAGATTATGAAATTTGGTTGAGAAGATTAAATAGAGCACTGCATGGTGAAGATCATGGCAAATCCATAGATACTACAGCAACTTCAGTAAGAAGTGACGATGTGGCTGAATCATCTGGAACATCTGGGGCATCCTTCTCCTAGAGCCATACAAAATTGATTGCATTTGGTCTTAATCTCAAGTTGGATCCTTCTAGTGAGACTGTATTTCATAATGAAATGAGTCAATGCTGGTGTTCTGCTTTTCAAAGAATTTTCACAAGATGCTGATGTATTTCTTGATTCCAATATCCTCATAATCAGCCTGGCCACTCATTATGTATAAGGATCCAGTCTCTGCAGTGCATCAGTATTTCTTGTGATATTTTCATTTCCTCAAGATCATGTTTTAGCAGTTGATCAGAAAAGTCATTTTTGGAACTTCTAGCAGTACGCTTGTAATGTATCTAATACTCTGGAAAATAGGAGCTTATCAAAGCATAGAGTTTGGATCATAATGATGGTTGTGTGGAATTCATCCATGTATACAGGTGCAGCATATCTTGTGGCTTCAAATTTTCAGGATTCTCACGAGTCACGACACTTCCAGCATTGTGTCGATTCCTATGGAGTTTTAGATACATCACAAGCTTTCAACTTTCTGGTTATGTGTGCATTACTTGGAAACATTGGCAAGTATATTAAAATTTTGTAATATCATGAGGTACATTATTTTATTTTCTTGACTTTGATGTACAGTAGCATACAAGCGCTACAATCCATCTGATCTGTTCTTTCTTCCTCTTGTAGCATGTATCCCAGCGCTTGAGTGGTTTCATGTTAGATATGTAGATACCAACCATGAACTTTGCACTTCGTGTCATGCTTGGCTCTGATTTTCAAGGTGATAGATTTTTTTCTCTTCATCAGATTCATTTTTAAACTGAGGACATAAAGATGGATAAAAAGATCAAAATATGGTTATCCTTATAAAATCACAAATCATTTAATAATATAAAATAATGTCCTAAATATGAAAGTATTAAATTAATATATATAATAATATGTGCTACATTTGTCTTCCAAATCAGTTTCATTCATCTAATATAATAAATAAGTCACGTATATAAAAACCTGAAGGGCCTTCTTAACCCTCCAGAGTCCAATCTATTTGCAAGGGGTTTGGTCTGGTCGGGGAGCATTTGATAAGTGTGATGCTTTCCTGCTCCACTACGATGCTGGTCTTCAATTCACTTCTTAAATTCTCTTCATTCTTAGTTGGCCTCCTTGATCTTATAAACCTTATATTACTGCGGCATTTTTCTTGTTACAGGTGGCTTCATTACCACACTTGCATCCATCTAGCAAGCATACCATAATAGGATCCCTCCTGCAATCAATTACATCAGGTGCCACTGTTATGTTCTTGCTGGGTGTTATGCAAATATGGGATGCACAAATATTGTCTCTTCATATAGCTTGTGCCATTCACCATAAGCCGTCCAATTATACCTTGTTATGTTGGTCTCTTCTTCGAACCCAACCAGAGTACTTTCTCCAATTCTCGGTAAAAAAAATCACTTTATTCGTTTCTCAGTGCTATATTTTTTTTATCATTGCTGCACTGAATCTTCGTGATCTGAATTATTAGGTAAATACATGTACAACTTAGATATAAATAAAGCTTTTATACTATCCATAGTACTTTTTATCTGATACAAACTTTAGATTGAAATCTATTTGATTGAAAGTAAGGACTCCATCAAATAGTAGATGCTCCAATGAGATCTCTTTTCCTTTCCAGATAAATTTGTCATGCTTATAAAACTAGGGCATTCCCAATAATTGAAGAGTAGGACTTTTCCAATAAACAAAGAATAATGAGCCACAAATAAAGAAATGATGGGAAGTCTGGTGACGATTTCATAGATCGGAATCCAACCAGTATCATCTATAGTGCTTCCCTATCCATTGAAAAAATATTCTCCATACGTGAATGGATGTAGTTTAAGTCTCTTTGATTGAAAGTAAGAACTCCATCAAATAGTAGATGCTCCAATGAGATCTCTTTCCCTTTGGAGATAAATTTGTCATGCTTATAAAACTAGGGCATTCCCAATAATTGAAGAGTAGGGCTTTTCCAATAAACGAAGAATAATGAGCCACAAACAAAGGAATGATGGGAGTCTGGTGACTCTTTCATAGATTAGAATCCAACCAGGATCATCTATAGTGCTTCCCCATCCATTGAAAAAATATTCTCCATACTTGAATGGATGGAGTTTAAATGCGAGTTTCAAAACTTTACAAACCACGAGCCTAATTTTTTTTATAATCGAGTGGAAAAGAATACTAGAAACTTGCCTCATAACAAGTTGTTAGCTTCATTATGGCAAGACCTTGTACCTAATTTTTTATTTAGAAAGTTTCAATGAACATTTATAGCTATATCCTATACTTGATTTTATAATATATTTACTAAGTTACCAGTTTGAGTTCGGCTTCAAGTTCGGGTTCGAAGAACTGGTTCACTGGTACAGAAAAATCTTGAAAAGGGGTGTGGGTTCGTTTAGGTTTGTTAGTACAAAACGTGTAAATTAACACACACACACACACACACACATGTATGTAGCCTAGAAAAATGAATTGAGATAAGAATGCTACATAGTATCATAAAAACAACAAAAACACTATAAACTTGTAATCTTAGCATCATATCTATTATCAACACCAAACTATTAAAATAATATCGAGTTCAAGTATCATTGTTTAGACTTTCAACAGTTAGAACTTTATGCTTAGTTTCAATCATCTAATGGATTATCTAAATCCTTGTCTTCTTCTTCTTCATCAAAGACATTAGTTGTTCACAAGCATTGTCAATGTTATTGGGATCAACTGCACTAATAACATTACTGCTTGCCAAGTTGTCCAACGCTTATTACTTTTTCATTGTACAAAGAGCTGATAATTAACATCCTACTTACTTTTTCATTGTACAAAGAGCTGGTATGATTGTAATTAACACCCTACTTGAAAAATGTTATACAAGTAGCTTGCAACTCCCTTCACCTATTAAAGATGTTAATTAATGTTTCAAATATGATTTATCATCATACAGAGCTTCCAATCATTCAGATAGGGGTCATTATCAACAATTGGATATAAAAAATTTACTGGAAGAAATCTTGAGGGCTAGTTTAATTTGATGTAATAAATATTTGAACTTCAGCAAGTTCTGTTTTTGACGCAAGCAAAAGGATGAATAACTAGGGCCAAAGGCTCACCCAGCTATCCAAACCACCTTGCAAGAGTTAACACAACAGAAGCAAATACAAAGAACAAGAACCAAAGGAGGAAGAAGAGTGAAATACTTTTATTGATTCATCAAAATATCTTCACACATGCCCAACTATAAGGCCTTCTGGGTTACGACCAATTACAAATACATTCACCTTTAAAGATCCAACTGCAAATTCGCACTTTCAGTTCTACTCTCTAATCTTTTTCCCAAAAACTTACCTAACTCTAAGCCTAAACACTCTATATATACTTGCCAAAATGACTTACACATTATTCTAGAACATTACATAAGAGGAAGGCCGACTCAACAATGGTTTGGACGCATCCCAAGAAAATATCTCAGCATAAATGTCACAAACAAAATAAATCCTGCAAGTTGGCTCGCAGAAATCACGTCCAAATGTTGACACTCGACATACACTAGGTAACTCTGCGAATGAAGACTCACTCGGCATACATTGGGTAACTTGGCGAATGAAGAGTCACTTGGCATACACTGGGTAACTCGATTAATGAAGAGTCACTTGGCATACATTGGGTAACTCGGCGAATGAAGAATCACTTGATGTACATTTGGTAACTTGGCGTCAACATGTAGAATGAACAAAATGAGCAGGATAACAAGGCAACCTAAGATGTTCTTACATCAATTTTGTAATGTTATTACTCTTTATTCAGATTTTGTCAAAATTGTTTTCTACACTAAATTATAGAATGTCCCCAATAGAACTGTACCTACTTCCCACTCGATCTACCTAGGTCTACCATGGTTTGACCTAATTTCAACTTGGAGGAACCAACCTGCTTGGGTTTGAACCCAAGTGGAACCCAAAAGGGAACTAGGACCAGGACCAAAAACCGGTTTGAAACTCGCCTGGTTTGAAGGGCCAAGGGGAGAACTGGGTAACTAAGTATATTATGAATATATAATTTGTAAAACTTATATTTTTATTCAATAAAAAAAATATAGAAAGCTAAACAAATGCGCACAAGTGGATTCACTGAGACGGCAAAAAAAACACCAGAGGTTGAAAATGTATTCAGTATTTATGTCGATAAATTTAAGTATCTTTTTGTGCTAAGCGACTCACGTTCTCTTAATTGACATGAATAGATTAAATATTAAAGTTAATCTCATATTATTAGTCAAAGGTGGATACTAATGTTTTCGTCTGGCCGAAATACCATTAATCTTGCCTCGAAGAAAAATTAAACAGTTTATTGTCCTTTGATTTCGCAAATTTCATTTTCGTTGTTTTTTTTCTCCATTGGCCAATATTATTATTGATGGGGTTTTATATGTTTTATATTAATAAATTAGAAAAACAAATTGACAGCGAATGAAAGGACAGATAAAAAAATTAAACACTTTCTAATGTATCTTTTTTAGGCAGAGTACATGAAACGTGTGATGTCAAAAGAGGTGCTGCATCATTATTATTGTTAGGTTAATGTTTTTCGCTTTTTCAAATTCAATTTTTAAAATTATTTTTTAATTAATTTTACTTTTAACTTTTTAATGATTTGCGGAAATATTCATTCCTGGGTTTTTTATTATTTATTTGTTTTGAAAAATTCAGCTTACGAATCAAAAGCAGGAATGCTAGGCCTATGCATGTCTCAGATAGTGTCTCCACGGAAAATACTGATGTAAGAAAGCCATAAGGGCACTTTGACTTTGGTCGGCCCTTCTAATCTGGACATTAGATTGAAAATAATGCCAAAATTTAATGTGGAAATTAAGATTTTAATAATTTTTAAAATTCTATTTATTGGTACAATTATTTTATAGCTTAGTTCTAATATATTATTAATATTATATAATCTAATAATAATAAAATATGTTCTATATATTCTATAATATGAATATAAAATAGACAAGACTTTATGTATTATAGTATTATAGATGTAGTGGAATTTGGCATATTAATGAAACAAAATTTAAAATTTAAAAGATTTTTTTCATTTAAATAATGATTATTTAATATTTTAATTTGAGTCTTTTATTCATCCAAATTTATTTTAATGACAAGTAGATTTATTATAATATTATTCATATTATTTAATATTATGTGTTAACCTTGAGTAGATTTGAACCCAAGACCTCTTGCCTAGTCATATCACTTACTATCAGCATAGAATAAACATATTAATTTATAATACAAAGTGAAAGGCATGTTCACTATCAATCTTTAAAATGATAGATATATTATTTTTTAATATTAAAATTAATAATTTGATAAGTATTAAATATTCAATAAATAGTTTTTTAATAATGATAGTAAGCTTTTAATCTATAAAAAAAAGTTTAAATTCTTGATATACGAACAACTAAACTAATAAAAGATTGATTATATTCTCTAACTAAACATGTCACTCTATAGTTTTGCCCATGTTTCTACAACTATAGGACAAATCTACTAGCCATTTTTAACAAAAGGCAGGGACTAGCTCATCAGAGCTCTTGTTAATAATTTCAAGTGGAGACACTCCTTCACAATTTTAAAATAGCCTCAAACATATCATGTGTAAGTAGTTACTTACAAGCAAATTCAAGGACAGCAAAATAGTTATACGATGCACGTTGTCGGGCCTTTACTAAAGCCTTAACACACAACTATTTAGGTTTTTATTGTCTTGTATTTGCCGCAAGTTGTAATAGTTTGAGTTAAAAAAATTAATAGTTAGAGAATAGTGAGTTGTCATAAGTTATACTATTTTAAGATTAATTTTTTTATAGAGAATAGTGAATTGTAATGATGCTATTTAATATAATTTAATCAATAATTGATTAAGATTAAAAAATTATCATAGATTTTTGAAATAAACAAGTTTTAATATAAAAAATATCTAATTAAAAAAATTAATTTATATATAAATGCAATATTACTATTCACTTTAAATAAATTATTTTAGTCTTTTTAAAAAAAAACGCAGCCAGTTATAAAAAGGTTGCACCATCACCATGACACCTCCTAGCCATTGCGATGCCATTGCTGCTGGCATCCATTGCCCATGTGCCACTATGCCTGCCCACCGCTTACGCACTGCTCGCGCGCCACTCTCGCTTCGCCTAGCCTTTTTGCGGTCACATGGGGGGCCCGAGGGGCTTAAGTTTTAGCCCCAAGGAGGTTTTCTTGCATTTTTATTTGCAATTTCAAGGTATCTGGTGGTTTTTTTGCTCTAACTTAAGCATACAGAGGCATTTTTGGGCAAACAAGATATCGTCGAAAAGCTGATTCCAAGACGGACATGATGGTGAAGGTATTTTTTGGATTTTTTTTTCTAGTATGACACTTGTTGTTTCAGCCAAAGTTCGATGATCCATTCTACATTCCGGGTGGCATAACTTGCTCGTTTTAGCTCCATTTTTCGATTCGAAAGAAGTGCTAGAAAATTCTTCTTGAAAAATTTCTGGATTGTATGTTATTTCATCAATATTTTTCAAAGGTACATGTGATTTTCAAACAAAATCTTTTTTCCTCTTTGCTTGTATACACATTCTTTCTAGCATTTGGGGTTCAACTTTTTGCATTGTGGGGGGTGTTTTATATTATTGTTTTTGTCATTTACATCAGCAAACCAAAACTATTATAAAAAAAAACACCTTGTAAAACAATGGCCAAAACCTCTTCTTGTCTAGTTCCTCTAAAGTCACATAACTATCACACGTGGACATCTTCTATAACACAACTTCTTTGTTCAAAGGATTTGTGGTCTTGTTTAGATGAAGTACAACCAGTTTTACAGAGGCCTTCTGAGGTCATGCAACGCAGGAGTAAGATGGATGAGGCCATGGGTTTGATTTTCTTGAATGTTTCAGATAGCTTGTAGTTTCATCTTGATGGGTTAAATTCCCCTCGAGAAATGTGGGCCAAGTTCAAGGACTTCTTTGGTACCATCAATGAGCTCAGGGCACTTCAAATTGAGGCAAACCTTTCATCACTTGTACTGGATGCTTTTCCCCCTATTAAGGATTTTCTGATGAGGTTTAAACAACAGAGATCTTTGTTACACAGTTGTGGGAAAGTGAAGACTAATAAAGAGTGCATTTATATGACATTGTCAAAGCTTCGAGGAAACTTTTAGATTTTCTCTTCTACCTTCCATTCCACTGTGGGTGCTTTGGGTCCTAGATTTACCATGCCCATATTTGTGGTATTCTGTGACTGGTTGACTAGAGAGAAAGCCAAGCTTTCACAGTTGGACTCTCTAACAGGACCAAAGAACCAAACATTGGGTACTTAGACATATGCAGGGAAGCTGAAGCAGAAATTAGAGCCCAAATCATATTTAGTAGGTAGTGAGAATTCCTCCAAGGCTTCTCCTAGATCCGATGCAATCCACTCTGAAGGGAAAACCTTCTAAGTTTGGTGAGTCTTCCTCTAAGAATAAAGTTTATAGGTGATCCTTGGAGTTTTTGTGGCAAGGAAGGACAACTAGTTTCTAGGTGTTGGAAACAACTTAAGGCTTTAGAGGAGGCCATGCAACAACATAATATTGCTTCTTCAAAGCCACCACCTCCTCCTAGGAAAGGTCATGCTCTTTCAGCACGGGCATTGTCTTCATCAGCTACCTGGATTCCTTGTTTAGGTGATTCCCACCATACGACACTCACCTGATTTAGCACTACAATATTTGGGGTCAAATTGCAATGACAGTGTGATTTGTTTGTGATTTCATATTTTTTTTGCAAGTTGTTATATTGACATTGGCATTGTAATTGTGACGTCTGTGTGATTATAAACAAAAAAAAGAAACACGACATTAATCATTCCCCATTTGATTGATTATGGAGAGCTGCACATGAAAGAGTATGGAGAGCTCCAAACAAGCGTGGAGATTAGTTGCGAAAGAGTGTGGAGATCTACGATTTCGTTGCCTAGCCATGCCCTTGCTCTGCATTTTGTTGCAGTGTCGTGCCCTCTTTGCGATTTTGTTGTCGTGCCGTGCCCTTGTGATCTTCGTGCCCTTGCTTTGCATTCTCCCTACACAAAAGGTTATCAGTGAGTATTACTGTAGTCTTGGTCTACACTATCAGTCTCATTCATTTCGTGGGATTTTTAAAGGAATACAAACTTTTCAAAAAATTGCATTTAAATGGAAATGTAAAAAAATGATGAAAACCACAGGAATCACTGCCACTTTAATAAAGACCAAAATTCATCATTAACAATATCCCATGAATTTGCGATCATTTCATCAAAAGTATAACAATGGCGAATTCTATTATTGCAATCTTGGTCTACATTATAAACCTAAACATGAAGTATCTTATATAACATGTCTTGTGGTTCTTTGTTGTTAATATTAGCTATGGTTATGGGGTCATGTCTTCTAAATTTTATGTTATGATTACTATTAGTTTCATGGTTGCATATGCGATGGTTATATCCCTTGTATCTTGACCATTACAATTGTCAATAGTTTTGTGGTCATCCATTACAAATCTTCTATAGCATAGCTAGTGGTTTTACTTCCATTCATTCCTCTATTGTAATGGTGTAAATCAAGTTGTAATGAGAAGTGTAATTAAAGTGACTGAGCCTGCTAGTTGAAGTTTGAATCACTTTATTTTCTCAAGATTTCTACATTTACAAAGCAAACCATTCAAGTTTAGGCGTGGACTTGAGTCTACTGGAAAGAAAAATATTTTTTCCAGAGGGTTTCATATTTAAAGACTTGGTTCATTGTTCCAAATAATCTATTAGGCTTTTAAGGCATCAATATATAGTTGCAAGTAAACTGATTGAGTCAACAATTTTCTTTTTACTCTCTATTGATCTAAATTTTCAATTGCACTGATTTGAGGTCCTTTTTATCTTACTGTTGCACTTTGCATTTGGAAATTTGCAAGTAAAATTTAACTAATTTGAGTGAAGATTTTTTGAATTTTTACAAGATACTTCACCTGCGGTTTTCTTTTTGGGACAGAGATTTAAATTTACAAAAAAAGCTCTGTGTCCAGCTTTATACTGATATAAACCATTAGAGACATATATTAGACACTCAAACTATTATAAGCTAGGTATACTATTAGGAGCCTATTGATATATTTTAATGTGTTTAAACCCCAATTATGATTTTTATGTAAGTAGCAGCATAGTTTGCAACTTAAGACCCTAGAGAAGATCAAAGTGCTAGTATTGTAGGTTATCGAGTTTGGGCTGAGCAAATAAATATTCAACTATGTGATTTTAGTAGTCTTTCATTGTTCTTCATTTGACTCTATCATGTCCTCATCTCTAAGAGGATTTAGGAGTGCACTAGACCACTGGCCATCAACTGTTTTGGATCTATATTCAGTAAATGTGTTTATTATCTTCAATTAACATATAACTTACTATTTTAGTTGAGGAATTAGTATATAAATTACTATTTATGTTGAGGAAATATGTAATTGTCAAAAGAGGTGTACCACATAGACTAGTTCACTGATGCCCATTCATTTGTATCATTACAAATTTAACCATGAATTAATTCTTTTAATTTTTTTTCTTATAATCACAAATTAAAGCTTACCCAAATTGCCAGTTTTAACATATATTAAACGTGGCACTTATTATATCTTAAGTAGTTCGTCAACCATCACAAATTGAAAGAATTTCTTGATATTATAGGCTCATCGTATGATAAAGAAAAAAAGAAAAGAAAACATCACCTTGTAAGACAAAACAACAACTACTATAAATGTGAGCATCCTTGACGCTAAAACAACTACTTCACACAGTTATCATTGGACAAAGTATAATTTCTAGTTTGCATGGAGAGGTTTCATCACACTGTACAAAGAGTATAGGGTCTTTTTACAAAATACTAAAGTTAATGGAATCACCTATTGTTTACTAAAGACTAAAGTTTTATGAGTCTGTATGTTTTAGAAGGTGGTTATTCTCATACAAAACATGAGTACAAAAGTTCATTTCCATATAATGGTGATTTCTTGCTCATCTTGATCGAGGGCATCGTAACACGTAAGAAAGTGTATATCTACAATAACATAGTGTTTGTGTTTACATCATCTCTAACAACTATAATAGAAAAAAAGGTGTGACCAATTGCATTTTCTTGTATATCAATTTACTAAGCTTCATTAAACATCGCCTCTTTGAATCATATAAAATAAAATACCTTAATGGAAAAAAAAGACAAGTATCTGTCAAAAACGTTTTTACCTGAGCCAACATATGATCTACGTCATCAAATTCTCAAAATTTTTGTCATCGTCCACTTTTTAAGTGTACTAGGTGTACAAATTATAACATGCTTAGTAAAAGGTTCATGCCTTTTGACGTAATTTGCAACATTACTAGGCACAACACATGCTGAAGTTATGGATGTATGCTTTCCCATTTTTAAAAGGACTTCATGATTCTGTATAAAATTTATTTGAAATGAGGATTGTATGACAAAAAAAAGTCATTCATAAGATGATATTTCAAATTACTGCAAAAAATAAATCTAGACATAAATAGTAACAACTTGCATTGCCAAATCTCTTGTTGGGCATACACAAAGTGCCTATGGTGCATTAATCTTCGGATTAACTTTGCTCAACATACCTAGAACAAAACAAGTTGTCTTTCCAGACCCATTGTGAGCTTGAACAATTAAATTTTGATGAGGTGATCTAATATGCATTGGAAGAGTTTTTGCTTGGATTTTGCTTGGCTTCTCAGATCCCATCTCTGAATAGAGACCCCTGAGTTGTTTAGATGAAAGGTTCAAGTCCTCAAGTATTTTTGCTGAAGTATAAGGAGTGTCCCTGGAGTAACTTGCATTAATATTTCATCTAGCCAAAATCATTTATACTTTCAGATAAAAGTTGTCAAGATGCATGCATTGCAAAGCATGTAATGACCATTTTGTCAATGAATAGAAGATAGCATCTGCTATTTTGATAAATAAAGCTTAATAGCTCATAGTTAGTGATGTGAAGGCTTCTTATGTAACCCATCAGATATGCAAGTCTTCCCATCTACTCTATCTCATGTTCTTCATTGTTTTGATAAAGCTTTGGAATAGTTTGTGTACCCCTTGACATTCGATGCTTGTTTGCTGCATATATTAATTTACTATATCCTCTAACCCTAAGCCACATACCCTCTACCACTTCTCTTGGCTCAACTTCAATTCCACCTATTGTTTGCTATCCATTCTCTCAACATCTTGTACAATAGTGACATGCTATACATTATACTAAAATCCATACAATTTTAGAATATTGTGACATGCTATACATTATTCAAATATTTCCAATCTTAAAATGTTAATATATATTTTTAAAAATTATAAAATTTATTGAAAGTTTAAGCAAAACATTAATTTTGTTGAACAATTGTAGACTCTTAGAAAGTGCATTGTTATTTTCCATTAGCATTGATAGGCTTTTCTTGAACAAAATCAAAATGAAGAGGCATAAATGAAACACAAATTATGACATTTCCTTCATTGCACCCATATCTTCTGTTTATGTCCCTGAGCTAGACAATAATGTCTATTGGTTCTCATCAACAACTAAGATAATTAGTTCTATGCCACTATCAAAACTTATCAATGAGAGAGATAGTCCATATAAGTAATCAATATGAAATGAGAGTTGTGTTGATGCGGTAAATGGAGATATAAATGGAGCATATTTATAAGGGTGAGATGGGTTGATCATTGGGTGAAATTTTTGATGAATAGGGATGAAATGCAAAGGTGGGATGTTGAAAAGGAATAATGGTGAATTTGAGCGAGGTGAGGTGAAATGCATTTTCCCAAAATTGTTTTGAGTTTTCCAACCACTTATGAGTTTGATCGAACACCATATTTAAGTCTACTACTTATGAGTTTTGAGTAGGTTCTAAAAGACTAACTTGTTCAATAATTTTACCATCTTCAAAACCATATGTGCAAATATAAACATTAAGTACAACATGTCCAATATTTTTGCAGATATACACATTAATTACACCAAATTTTTCTTTCAAAACCATATTTGTAGATATAAACATTTAGTACATGTCCAATATTTTGGCAGATATACACATTAATTACACCAATTTTTCTTTCAAAACCATATGTGTAGATATAAACATTAAGTACACCAAATTTTTTGTTTCAAAACCATATGTGTAGATATAAACATTAAAAACACCATGTCCAATTTTTTTTCCAGGGTTTTCTCTCTAATGTCAATGTGTATGTTGAAATGGTTATCAATGATAGATCTAGCAAGTACAACCAATTCAATAAGGGTACAATAATAAGTTATTCCCATGAAGAAGGATCATGTCTAATAATACAAGGGAATTTGATCAAAATAGGGAGGCAATTTCTACATTGTTGTCTAACTTTCAAAGAGAAGGCAATGACAAATGTTATTGTCCTTGCAAGAGTTGTAATGACTTAAAGACAAGAATAATCAAAATGAAAATAGCTAAGAGACATTGTAGGGAGAGTGGTCACATTGAAGGGGGGTTTGATTATCATCCATTGGTAAGTTGTTTGTTTTATTGTTTTCACAATCAATATACATATGACCCATAGAACGAGGGTTTGATTATCACATTGAAGGGGGGTTTGATTATCATCATTTTTATATAGGTCAATCTCCCCAGGGTATTATTGATATGGACTACCACATCTCAGAGGAACATGAAGTTGTGATTATGGAGGAACATGGAGGTATGCATATTGAAGGAGAAGATCATGATCCCATGAAAGATGATGATCATGCACCAGAAAATACATTTGAAGATGATGGTACAAATGCAGTGATCCATGACACATTTGGTATTGGTGCTAGTGCTAGTGCTGGTGATGATGATGATGGTGATGATTATGATGAGGATGACATTGAGGCCATCTATGATATACCTCTACTTGAGAAGGAAAGCACAACCCTTTAGGAAGGATCCCAATCAACTCTTCTCTCTGTTACAATTTTTTTTTGTGAATTTTGAAGGTTATGAATGGTTTATCCAACATAACAATGTCACATATGCTAAGGTTTGTTATATACATTGTTATAGTCTATAAAAGGTGAAACATGTACCATTAAGATTGTTTATACTAACGACTTATATTTTTTGCTGTAGATTGATAGGTGACTTTTTGTTACCACCATCAAATTTCTCCCTCGCTCGTATCGAGAATTATGTGCCAATATGAAACATATTGGAATGGAGTATCAAACAATATATGCTTGTCCTGAAGATCATGCTATTTATCATAAAGAACACAAAAATGCAACAAAATGCCCTGAATATACAAGTAGATATCGAGATGATCAAGTGACAAAAAGGTTCCTCACAAGGTTCTTCGTTACACCCCCATTATTCCATGTTTTAAATGATTATTTAGGTGCAATAGCTTGGCATAATTTATGAATTACCATGCATGCAATAGAAGTTGAGATGACATTATTCAAATGCCTACAAATGGTCCAATATTTATGGACATGGGGGAAAAGTGGCCACACTTTTATGAAGAACCTCAAAATCTTAGGCTTTCTCTAGCAATTGACGATGTTAATCCATTTGGAGAGATACAATCTATTTACTTGCTGTGGCCTATTTTTGTTATCAACAATAACCTTCCTCCATGGGTGTCAATAAAGAGGGAGCACATTATGTTGGCAAAGATTGTTCCAACTATTTTATTATTTTATTGTTATCTACATGTAATTACATGTCTTGGAGTGAAATGACCACAACAATTATTTGATGTTGTTCATTCAACTAGGTAAGTACCAAGTGAAAGATATGAATGTATATATTATGCCTCTTATCGATGAGTTGTTGGTGTTATGGAATGGTTTCACCATGTATGATATCTCTAAAGCAATTGGACAAAAATAATTTCAATTCCATGCAATGTTTGTGTGGACAATTTATGATGCCCCAGGGTTGACAAATTTCTGTGGTATGTTTTGCTAAAATTTAGTTGTACACAATAATACTAATTCTAAAAGTTAACATATTTAATCCAATTGTATCGTTATCTTATAGGTCTTCAAACAAAGGGAAAATTCGCATGTCCAATTTGTGGTCAAAAGATGAAATCTTGTCATTCCAAAAGTTAAAAAAAATAAGTGTTTGATGAGTATAGGCACTTCCTCCATAGAAATCATAAGTATTAAAGTGCCAAAAAATATTTTTTCAATGGGAAAGAAGAGACTACATCAAAGCCACGAAGAATGACACCTCACCTATGATAGTTGGAATATAATAGAATTCGAGGTAGTATTGCTCCACCCAATGGTTTATGTTTGGAAATTATATTTTGATTGTGTTTTGTTGACTAATTATGTAATTGATGATCGTGAAGGTCATCAAGGCATCACTGACAACCTTCCAAAGGGACTAAAATGTTATCCAAGAGAATTTAGTAGGCTACTCTACTACAAGAAACTACAAATTGTGCATTTATTTGATACTATGCACATTGGAAAGAATGTAGCAAAGACAATGTGGAAAATATTGGATGGAAGGTGCGACAAAGAAAAATTTGCTAAAATTTGTAGTGACATTCATGATTCCAATCATGTAATGAAAAATATCATTGAATCAAATAGCAATGGATACCAGATTAATGCAAGTGCCCTTCCTTAGTTATTAACAAAGCAACAAAGTAATGCCATAAAAGAAGTCATATGGAAATTTTTATTTCCTATACGATTTGCTACGAATATAAGCAATCTCATATCGAAGAAAAGTGAATTTGCTCCAGGGCTGAAAATCCATGATTGGCATACCTTCATCAAGGTAAGTCACAGTCTTTCGTATTTACAATATATTTGTGTAACTGCATTCAATATTTATTGTATTACGTTAGAAAAGAATGAAATGATCAGTTGACAATTGTTGCAGTATGTGCTACCACTATCACTCTTAGATAACTTCGACAATAATATCAAACAAGTGATATATTATCTTGGAAAATACATGAGGTGAGTAATGATATTTGTTCAATATATCAAATAAGTAATATATTGTAAAGTTTCGTATTTATATGTTTTTGTGTCTTGAATCCCTTATAGGTGTTTTTTATCTAAAGAAATCCATAAAGAAGATATAGAATATTGGAAGAAAAGAATTCGTCGACTAATGTGTGAAATACAAAAGTGTTTACCTTCAACTTTTTTCAATGCATGAGAAGAACCTCCTTATAGCAATATCGTGAGAATGCTCGAAATAACAGAATACAAAGTGATAGCAGAACTCAGAATAAATCTACTGATCGCAGGCCACTTCGAGGGGGTAACCTCCTTTGAGCAAGCTCAATACAATAAATTCGTCCGTGCCCATCAAGGGCCTCAACCTATTCTTATATACTGGGTACGATCTAGAAAAGTAATACTACCTATGCATGTGGGATAATAAAATAAACTCACGGGACGACTTACAAAGCATATGCGTCCAACAACTCTACTCTAACAAAATAAACAGAAGGAACACACAGGTTCCTAACATCCCCTCTCCCTTAGAAAAAAGCTTTGTCCTCAAAGCTTAAGGTGTGGAAATTGTTGTTGAATCTGAAGAAGGGGTTCCCAGGTAGCATCCTCTGGTTGCAGGCCATGCCACTGAATCAAGACCTCAGAGATGGAGCGAGAGCGAAGCTGGCGAGTGCGCTGGTCAATGATTGCCACCGGCTCCAGGATAATGGATCCTTCCGTATCCATTTCAGGGAGAGTAGTTTGTGCTCTGACAGTGGTACCCAGAACTTTCTTTAGACAAGAAACATGAAAGACTGGATGAATGCGGGAAGAAGGAGGAAGTTCCAGTTTATAAGCAACTGAACCAATCTTCTGCAGAACCTGATAAGGCCCATAAAATTTTGGGGCCAGCTTATGACGCCCTTTCAGCTTTAGGGAGGATTGTTTGTATGGCTGTAGACGAAGAAAACCATATCCCCAACTTGAAATGAGCGCTCAGAACGGTGTTGATCTGCTTGTTGTTTCATCCGATTACGGGCCATGTGAAGATTATCCTGTAAGGTACGAAGAATCTGATCCCTGCTGCGGAGAACTATGTCAACTGCTTGGACTGGTGAGCTGTTGGGAGTGTAGGGAAGGAGCACTGGAGGTGCCTGACCATAGACTGCTTCATATGGAGTCATTTTAGAGGCAGTGTGGTAAGAGGTATTGTACCACCATTCAGCTAAAGGGAGCCACTTGGCCCACTGATGTTGCTGTTCGGAAGTGAAGCAACGAAGATAAGTTTCCAAGCATTTATTGACAATTTCCGTTTGACCATCAGTTTGTGGGTGATAGCCCGAACTCATCTTCAGTTTGGTGCTAGTTTTCTGAAACAGTTCAGTCCAAAAATGACTGGTAAAAGTTGCATCACGATCAGAGACAATGGAAGAAGGGAGTCCATGAAGACGAAATATCTGGTCCATGAAGATTTGTGCAACAGAGGAGGCAGTATAGGGGTGGCTGAGGGCACAAAAATGACTATATTTCGAGAGACGATCAACCACAACCAAGATCACTGTCTTGCCACCGGATTTAGGAAGCCCTTCAATGAAATCCATAGAAATATCAGTCCAAATCCGTGTAGGGATGGGCAATGGTTCGAGCAAGCCAGGAAGGAGGGTCGTTTCACCCTTGTGGCGTTGGCAAGTATCACATTCAGCCACCATCTGTTGAATCGTCTGTTTCATTCCTTTCCAAAAGAAGTTTCTCCTTGCTCGCTCATAAGTTTTGAGGAAGCCTGAGTGCCCTGCTGAAGGAGAAGCATGGAGTTCATAAAAAATAGCCTGATGTAGAGCTGGGTTCTGAGGAAGCACTAGCCGACCCTTGTATCGAAGAGAAGCACCATCCCAAGAGTAATGTGGTATAGCAGAAGGATTATTGGCTAGCTGGTGAATGATTTGAGATAAAGAAGAGTCACTGTCATAGCCCTGCTGAACAGACTCTAACCAATTGGGAATGGGCTTAGAAATAGCGGAAAGGGAAGCTTGATTATCAAATGTGCGAGAAAGAGCATCTGCCACAATATTCTCCTTACCCTTCTTGTAGGTGATCTCATAATCATACCCCATGAGTTTGCTGACCCATTTCTGTTGTGTAGGAGAGGATACCCGTTGTTCCAGGAAGTATTTCAGACTTTGGTGATCGGTTCTGATGCAAAAATGACTCCCTAAGAGGTATGGCCGCCACTTCTGTACAGCATGCAAAATAGCCATCATTTCTTTTTCATAAGTAGAGAGGGCTAGATTCTTATCAGAGAGGGCTTTGCTAGTGAATGCAATAGGATGGTCATCTTGCAGGAGAACAGCACCCAATCCATTGCCGCAAGCATCACTCTCAATAGTGAAGGGTTTGGAAAAATCTGGCATCGCGAGAACAGGTGTACTGCACATAGCCTGTTTCAGTTGTTCAAATGCAGTCTCAGCAACAGGGGTCCAGGAGAAGGCATCCTTTTTTAACAGAGCTGTCAATGGTGCTGCAATTTTCCCGTAATCTTTGACAAACTTGCGGTAGTAGCCAGTCAACCCCAAAAAACCCCGAAGGCTCTTGAGAGTTTTAGGATGCGGCCAAGTTTTCATGGCATCTATTTTTGTAGGATCCACCCGCACTCCATGGTGTGCAACAATATGCCCGAGATACTCCACTTCCTCCTGGCCAAACACACATTTAGATAGTTTTGCACAGAGTTGATGATCAGAGAGAAGTTGCAAGACAAGCTCCAGATGATGGAGATGCTCAGCCCAAGTTTTGCTATATATGAGGATATCATCAAAGAAGACTAGAATGAATTTCCGGAGGTATGGTCGAAATATGTTATTCATCACTGCCTGAAATGTTGAAGGAGCATTCGTGAGGCCAAAGGGCATGACTAAAAATTCATAGTGACCATCATGTGTGCGGAAGGCAGTTTTAGGTATATCCTCCTCATTAACCCGAATTTGATGATACCCAGAACGAAGATCTAACTTGGAGAAAAAATGAGCCCCACGAAGTTCATCAAGAAGTTCATCAACAACTGGAATGGGAAACTTGTCCTTTATAGTGAGATGATTAAGTGCTCGAAAATCAATGCAGAGTCGCCATGACCCATCTTTTTTGCGAACAAGCAGAACTGGAGAAGAAAAGGAACTGGTACTAGGGCGAATAATACCTTGCTTCAGTAAGTCACAGACAAGTATCTCGATTTCGGTCTGCTGATGAAATGGGTAGCGGTAGGGCCTGATGTTGGGCGGAACACTGCCAGGAAGGAGCTGAATACGGTGGGCCTCTGGACGAGAAGGAGGTAATCCCACAGGTTCAGCAAATATACCAGAATACTTGTCCAAAATGTGTTGGAGATCGGCAGGAGTGCTAGAGACTGCTGATGGCTGCATCTGAATGGAATGGAGCTGAGCGATGACACCATGTGAATTCTTCTTAAGAAATTTTTCCATACGGTGTGAACTGATGATGCTGAGAGACCCTGGTTGTAAGCCTTTCAAAGTGTGTTGGTGCCCCTCGGCTGAAAACTGCATCCAAAGTTCAGCAAAATCCCAGAGAATGGGGCCAAGAGTGCGTAACCATTGGGCACCCAAAACCACATCACAGCCACCTAAGGGTAAGGCAAACATGTCAGAGCACATGTTATAATCTCCAATAGAGAGACGCACATTGCGACATTTCCCTTTACAAGGTAAAGTGCCCCCATTGGCAATCATGACTTCAAAGCTAGAGCAGGGATGGATAAAGCAATCAGCCTGTTTGGCTATTCGTGGATCAATGAAGTTATGAGTGCTACCAGAATCAATGAGTATAGTAAGAGGGATCTTCTTGAAGAAACCCTGGACCCGCATGGTTTGTGGAGTAGTGACTCCTGCCAAAGCATGGACAGATATCTCTGGTGGAGCTTCTGGGGAAGGAGGTTCAGGCTGGTGAGGCTCAACCTCAGCATCCACTGTTTCCTGAGCATCTACATATTCTTCCAGTTCCGGTGGAGAATCCACATCCAAGAGATAGAGCTTTTGCTGAACACATCTATGGCCCCGAGACCATTTCTCATCACAATTATAACAAAGCCCTTTGTCTCGCCTAACTCGCATCTCTGTTTCAGACAAGTGCTTGATCGGAGTAGTTCTGGGAGCTGGTATGACTGGAGGGTTGTGAGAACCTATATTTCTGAATGGAACAAAATTAGATCTGGAGCGTTGTAGAGCACTAATCTTGTCTTCCGCTAACTTAGCCAACCCAAGGGCTTCCATCATTGTAGTAGGTCGAAACATTTTGACTTCTGAGCGAAGTGCATCCTTCAGACCACTGACAAAACAACTACGGAAGAATTCATCAGACAAGCCCTCTGTGTGATTAGCTAATTTTTCAAACTCTGTCTGGTATTCTCTTACAGTGCCTGTTTGACGCAGTTTAGTGAGTGCTCCTGTGAAATCATCAAAGGAACTAGGGCCAAAGCGCTCCAAAATGAGGGTGCACAATTCGCTCCACGTTGGGCCTACATGAGCCTTGATGTACCAACAGAACCATTGAAGAGCTTCATGTTCCAAATGAAAAGATGCAAGGGAGACTTTGTGGTTATCCAAAGTATTATGCAAACTGAAATACTGCTCTGCCCTATAGATCCATCCAGTCGGATCAGAACCATCGAAGCGTGGAAAATCAAGCTTTGGTCCACGGAAATTGCCAGAAGAGGACCCAGTATCTCCTGAATGGTTTCGGCTCATGGCTGACTGCTGAAAGTTAAGACCCAGAATTTTGTCATCCAGATCTTGAAGTCTGGTTTTGAGGGATGCAATTTCCTCTTCCATGATTTTTGCTCCTGTACGCGTAACAACCATAAAACAAGGTTTTTTTTTGTTTTTTTTTTTGTTTTTTTTGTTTTTTTTTCGAAATGGGTAGAAGATGAGAAACAAAAACTTTTTTAGTTACGACAAACTTGGATTTGGGTAAAACTCATATAGGAAATGGGTGTTCGACGGGTGGTGGGAGACTATCTGGGGACAAGGGAAAAAGAAAAATGAGGGTTTCAAGGGTAGGGAGGCGAAATGAGGCGAACAGTCCAAGAGGGATAAGGGAGCAAAATGAGGAATTGAATCTTGTGGCTCAGTTTGGTGGCGATTGGATGAGAGGTGAAAAAGATAGGGCAAACCCTAAAATTAGATAAATGAGGGAGTTAGGGCTTTGATATGTAAAATTTGGGGTTGGGTCGCCAAGGAAGGAAGTATGCGAAATGATATTGCAGACGTTCTGCGGAAGGATGAGCAGAAACAGAAAGCAAACAAGGAAGCTACGACTAAAAAACAGAAAAATTTTTACTCTGTTTTTTTTTTTTTTTTTTTTTTTTTTTTTTTGAACAGTCGACTTAGAAAAATTCACTCACAGACAGAACAACTGAAAAGAGTTATTGCAATAACAAGAGATATTAGAAGTGAGAGGAACCTGAAGGCCACGACAGAAAAAAATTTGATGTAATTTCCACCCAGCGAGCCCAAGAGAGTGCTCTGATACCAGATGAGAAGAACCTCCTTATAGCAATATCGTGAGAATGCTCGAAATAACAGAATACAAAGTGATAGCAGAACTCAGAATAAATCTACTGATCGCAGGCCACTTCGAGGGGGTAACCTCCTTTGAGCAAGCTCAATACAATAAATTCGTCCGTGCCCATCAAGGGCCTCAACCTATTCTTATATACTGGGTACGATCTAGAAAAGTAATACTACCTATGCATGTGGGATAATAAAATAAACTCACGGGACGACTTACAAAGCATATGCGTCCAACAACTCTACTCTAACAAAATAAACAGAAGGAACACACAGGTTCCTAACAATGCACAAGAACACTGCCTCATACACCATGTTAAGGAGATTGAATTGTGTGGACATGTACAACCTAGGTCAATGTGGATGGTTGAGAGACACTTGAAATTTTTGAAGGGTTCAGTTCAAAAAAGAAAACATCCTGAGGGATATATGGTATACCAAATGATGGTGTATGTTACTCAATATCTTCCTAATCTTGCAGCAAAGACCCATATGCTTATCGTATAGGGTAAATAGATTAATGCATACAAACAATAGACAGGAACATGTAACATAGTACTCCTTTTATTATTCACACATATGCCGAAGAGATTACATAATGCTTATGATGATGATTACAATGATCTCAGATGGTGTATATATACTTCCCGAAGAACCTTTCCGAAGGGGTCCGTCGGCTACATAATAATTACCCATGACATCAACTTGTCGGCTACACAATATTTACCAACGACATCATCCCCCCAAAAGAAAAAGTCATCTCCAAATGACAATTACAAAATACCTGAGACAGATTAACAAAAGAAAATACATTAACTGACAAACTAAAACAAAATAGATCTGTTTCTGTCACACCACTTTCACATTCATTTCGTGCCTATACCAAATTGGTCTCCAAACCACGTTGCATCTGTAGCCTCTGCTAACACTACTGTTTCCTTAGCTGACCTTGATAGCCACTAGTGCCACTTTCTCTGCTTCCAACTCCTGGGTACACTGCACCAAGTGTTGCTATACTGCCTTCAATTGGATGATCAACTCCTCCTAAGCTCTCCTTTGGTATACCACCACTCTATGCCTACAAAAGCTATAGGTCTCATCAACTGGTCACACTTCCCATGACTAATAACTAAAGTGATTGGGGGTCTAGGGGGCATTGCCCCCAGCAGGGTCGAGGGGCAGTGCCCCTGTGGGTCCTGGGGTAGAGCCCCAAGTGCGCTCCCTGTCACGATATAGGGTAGGGTTGAGGGGTAGCTCTCCTGCCGCCAAGACCAAATTAGCACTCTCAAACCCACACAAAACTCCATGGAACACACCTTTTTTGTGATATTCTTCTGATCCCACACTCTTTCTAGCAACTACTTATGTTTTACTACCTGTTTCTGTCTTTCCCTTCCCTTTGGCATCATGCGTTACTCATTCTGAATTGTTTCAATCTATCATCATTTTTCTTTTTGCTCCTTCTCTTCTAACTGCTTCCTTCTGCCTTCTCTTTGACCAAATGAAAACGATGCCAAATGTTTACCGTATGGGGTAAATAGATTAATGCATACAAAAATAGATAAGAACATGTAACACAATACTCCTTTTATTATTCACATATATGCCAAAGAGATTACATAATACTTATGATGATGATTTTAATGATCTCAGATGGTGTATATATACTTTTCAAAGTACCTTTTTGAAGGGGTCCATCGGCTACATAACAATTACCAACGACATCAACTTGTCGGCTACGCAATATATACCAATGACATCGTATAGATTGTATTAGGGATCTTGACTCCATTAAAAAAATTAAAGGGGAGTGCTTGGCAGGGAATGATAGATTTAAGAAAATGAAAGGTAATTAATTATGATATGTTATTGTAGTTAATTAATTCTTAATCTTCAAAATAAATCTATTTTAAGTCATCTATTTACTTTTGTATAGTTGCTAAAGAGTGGGATGTAATACATTTGTTTATTGCAAACAATCAAGATTGGATGATGGTATGGATTGAATGATGTCAACATTTTGGTCATAGATTAAAATGGGAATCTGTGTCTTCATTAGTTAGACAAGCTCATTCTAATGGAGATCCCAATATTGCACAAAAAGAAATATATTTAGCATATGGTTTAAGAGTTCTCCAGGTACTTATAAGTTTGTTAATCAACCCTATGTTTTAAAACTCGTGATGCAATAATTTATACATGTTTGACATTATTGGAGGTGAAACACCACAAGGCTATGTTATGCAATGGTTATAAAATTTTCATCAAAAAGTTTGATGACACAGAGAGAACTTGTGATTCTGGGATAAGTGCAGTCTTCTAGGTGACTAATATTTCATCTAGAAATGACTTACATCCTCAAGAATCTCAAAATTGATACTATGAAATTTTGGTTAATATACTTGACTGTGACTTTAATTCCTTCAAATTATTTCTCTTCGTTGTCAAATGGTACAAATTACGAATCAATCAAAATGATCCTAATAGAACTGTTATTGAGCATGAGAATGGATTTCCAATGATTAATATAAGGTTCTTTGAGCTAGTTGGGGAGAGCCCTATGTTCTTCCAAGCCAATGTGAATAGGTATTTTACTTAGAGGTTCCACATAAACTGGATTGGTCATTTATTGTTATACATGATCCAAGAGGAAGGCCGATAAAGTATAATGTAGTGGAAGAAGAAGATACCGAGGAAGAGGAAGAAGTGGATCACGATCAAGAGTTAGTCAATAATGGTCCTGATGCAAATGATGCTGCTACTAATCATGATGATGATGCTTCCACTGATGATGATGATGATGACAACGATGACGACCTCGATAGTGGTGGTGATGATGTCATCGACAACGATGATCTTGAGGATGAGATGGATGAAGAAAAATATCAATGATGGGGGGGGGGGGGGTTTGTGGGGGGAGGAGGTTGATTAGCTAACATTGAAGGGGGGTTTGATTATCAATGACAAGAGTGAAATATATAGTTATGTGATCAATACCTATGCTATTTAATATTGAGTTCTTGATAGATCAATGATTAATTTGATTAACTTGTCATGTATCTTTTAATGTTTATAATTCATATGTGATGCTAATATTAGATGTAATTTTTAATATATGTATCATGATTTTTTTAGCTAACATAAGACAATTGATTTACATATGCAGAAGCCCGAAGCCCTTTCACGAGCATCCCATACAATCTCATGGATCATCAGGTATAAGTTAGTACACCCCATAGAGATTAATGTCTTTTACCATTTGTAAAATATATCTCTCATTTCCACCTATCTCTCTTATTTCATGGAGTGTAGGTACCAAATAATATGTATTTGTCAGATTTATTGTCCTTGAGCGAGAAAAATGTAGGAATGGAAGAAGAAAGTGAGACATTTAGTATGTTTAAATCAAGGAGATCGACTCAAGGTCAAAATATTAGAAAGAAGTTCAATAAGCACATGAAATTTTCCCTTGCTCAAGGGGGGTCATGTTCTTATGATGATGAGAGTGAAGGCAACTCATGATCTTCCCTTTGGGTAGAAACATTTATAGAAACAATGGGTGCTTGATGAACTTGCTCCAGTAAACATTGATTTTTGTGTTGGAGAGAGGATATATCACATATCAGCATCCTCATTACATGGTTTGGGTGTATTTTCCATTGATGACATAAAGGTCTCTTACAACAAGTTTGTTGAATTGATGGAGTATGTCAGACCTTGTTATGATTGCAGTAGTTTGATGCAGATTGTTAGATATAAAAAATGTATGTGTAGGTATGCACTTGCGATAAATTATATACAACAAAAATTTAGTGAACAAAGTAAAAAAATAACTATATACATTAATAGAAGGTTAAAAGCATTAGGAAATATTGCAGGTTTTACAATAGTACACGACCTGCATCAACTAAGAAGCAACCCACTTATATATTTGAGGTGCGTGGGGGAAATCACATATTTGTATGTATGATAAAATCAATACATGGAGGCGAAGAGATTCTTATTGATTACAATTTGAATCACATAGATACAAAAAAAGCCACTATCATGGGTGAGGTGGTACGTACTATGCACATTTAATGTCAAATCCAATCAATGAATCCAACACACTATTAAATTTTTTATTGTTTTTGCTAACTTAGAATAATAACACATGTTTTAACATGTCTCAATGATTTTTTTGAAATACAGGGCTATAGTATAGATGAACATCCGCACAATACGCACGACGATGCTAGCTCTCACAGGACTTCTTCCCAACAGATAAAACTCATTGTTGTACAAATTAGATACAAGAAATATGTTAGTGTGTATTTTTTATTATGTTTTATTCTTCACTACTATTTTGGGTTGAATTTAAATATAGCGCTAATAATATTATTTTCACAACCAAGTGTTGATCAGGAAAAGGGGAAGGAACAAGTAGTCCATGAGGAGCCATATGATGAGAAGAATCAATTCATTATTGATTTTGCATCAACTGCTGATCCTATAGCTGGGTGCTTCATGCACTATCAAGAGCGTTAACGCAATTGCAATCAATTCAACCTCAAACTCCTCAAATACAACAAAGAGAGGATGAGTTGATGTACTTAGTTAAGACTTATACAGTAAGTATTAATGTAGTTTTAATTATAACAAAAGTTTAATAACAATTTTTATAGTTTACTCTTTTGTTTATGTCATTAAATAAAATACATATGTATTATTTTTACAGAGGATGCTGAATAGGTTAAAGGGCCATGCCCTAGATGATGACACTTTAGGTGGTTCAAGTACATCGCATGTTCTATCCTAGACTTGTGATTTTCTCGAACGATATTTTTTTAAATAGCTCTAACGATCTTGTTTTTTTTGTGCTTTAACAATCTTATTTTTTAGCTCCTAGAATTGATCCTATATCCACTATGCCACCTGATACAAGGAACAAAAATGAAGAGGTAATGCCAACTACAATGTCGACAACACGTAGCATGGCCACAGATGCAATGGTAACGCCTATTGGTAAGTAGATTCCTCTTTTCTCTCTCACATTTTTTATGTGTTTATTTCACTTGAACTATTATTTCTTAGGGGGCATTTTGTAATGTTGGATTCATTTTATGCAGGAGGCAATGAGGACATTCTTGGATGTACACATGTTAGTTGTATGGGAACACTAAAGAATTGCTTTTTAAGGAAGGCATTCAAGTTTTTGTTTAAAATGTCAAGCCCTCAAGGTAATTAGTAATCTCATAAAAAGTAGAATCCTTTTTTTTGTGTGTAAAATCCCCATGATTGGTTAAAAGATGGAACATATCTATATTATGCCTTTACATTATGTGTAGGAAACCATGTAAAGGAAATAACACGTTCTTGATAAAAGAAAGGTCTTTTGAACCATCTCAGACTAAGACATCTAGGTCATAGGAATGAATTTGATTGTAATATTAATTGGAGGAAGCAGTCTATAGTTTATAATGGAGTGTTAAAGTGTTAAGGGATTCTAATAGTCTCCATGTGCTTTTTAGGCAAAGGGGCACTGCAATTGAGTTTAAGTTGTGATTATCTCAGCAAAAAAAGGTATGACTGTCACAATGGATAGTAGGTTGATTTGGTGCATTGCTAAAGGTGTAATGTGGAAATTTGTTGGTTGTCTTAGCTATTAAAGAAGGTACAATAAGATTAATTTATGGTTGTGGAAGGTAGGGCCTTAAGATACAAGATTCAGTATAGACAAGGGTCAGTAATAAGTGGGGCAGTCATAGTTCAAATTCACTAATTTAGAAGATTGTGTTGAGTTGTTAGTTGGGGTAGGTTTGAATTCTTAAAGATATAGAAGATGTCACCATATAGATTTGGGTGTCCAAAGGGTAAGTTAGATTGTTAAGTGTAATTGCAAAGTGTTACGAGTATTTTCATAGAAGGAGGATTTGTAATTAGTTAAGGTTGGGACTATAAATCAGTCATGGGAAGTGTTTGCAATAAAATGTTGGGATCATAGTTTGTCATGAGTGGTTGACTATTGAGTGGAAATAAGAATGAAGGAAACTAAGGTAGATTTTGTGATTAGCAAGAAGAATAGTTGATGAAATAGGATACTATTGAAGGAGAGATTATGTATATGATCAATGAATGAGATTAGGAGTGAAGACCATTTAATTAGAGTAGAATATGTTTAGTGATTTGTTGAAGGGGTTATGAGTGGTTGCTTATTATGGGAGTACATATAGGTTTTTTGGATAAGTCCTAATGCTTGTATTCATTTGGAAGAGGCCAAGAGATGGTGTGTGAGTTATATGATCAAGAGTGTGCAATTTGGAGCTGCAAAATAGAGGGATGCTATTTGGAATTCAAAAGTTGTGATCATAACTAGGGATTATGAGGTTATGATTAGCAGAGAAGTCTTAAATAGTTGATCCTATCAAGGAAGACATTTTGTTAGTGAATATGGTTGTGAGTGATGATGTGAGAAGTTCTATCAACACAAAGGGAATTAAGAGTTTCTAATGTGAGTGTGGAAGGGCCCATGATGCCTCTTATCACCTATAGGGTTAAGGATTAATCTAGAAATTTAGGAGGTTCAAATTGACTTTGATGACCATTTATGATTATTTTTATCAAAGGAAAGACATATGAATAGTTTTTTGAGGTACAAATGTATAAATTGTAAAATTTTCACATTATTGCTAAAGCAACTTTATAATATTTTAACATTGTATTAGTAAGCATCTCATGTTTTGATGACTTTTCCTTTTAAAATTATTGAATGAGGACAATGAAACTGAAGTGTCTTTTTTCCCTTAAACATCTTTCTGTCCATTTCCTTTAGATAGTGATCCTTAGAACATTTATGTTGTTTCTCATCATCCTCTTCCTTTCTTTTCTCTTTTCTCACACCTCTTGCGTGTGACGTATATGCCTGGTCCTTAAAGATTTGAGGTTAGAAGAATGACAATTCCTTATTTTCATTTTCTAGAAACTTGAGTTGTTGGTGCTTATAGACTTGACACCACACAGATGTAATTTTTTTATAAAATAGGAGATCCATTGGATCTGTTGTGAGATTAGTAGTCATAATAATTTGGAACTTTGAAACTAGGCTTTTAAATTAAAATGGAAGGCTTTGTAGGTTATTAGTTTTCAGATAGTGCTTCATAAATTTTAGTGCCATAGATTAATCACAAGTTAGTAAGAAGTTTGTGAAGACAACATTTTTTTCAAGGTTTTTTAGTTCAGTGGGTACCATATTTTCCACCTAGCTATGTAATATAGAGATTGAGTTCGTACTAGTAAGAAGCTGAACAAATCCTTCCATTTGCACCATGTAATGCTTACTTAAATTTTAAGGACCAACAAGACTACTATGACTCTATCACCTGATGAGATGAAACTTTTAGATCCATTAATAGGTAGGAACTTTCCCTTCCCATTAATTCTTTGGGAGCATAAGCATTGACTTGAGCACATGCCATTTAATTCTTGTCCATAATTGATAAAGGGAAGTGTTTCCTTACCTTTTCTTAATGCTTCAATCTTAATTATATGCTCAAAACCATTACAAAGAAATTTGAGAGCTGATCTATCCAACATCACCTTGCAACCATTATTGCCTTGCCCATTCTTGCCTATAAACATCATGGAGATTTGTTCATGCAGTTGATCAAAGATTCCCATGTAGTCTTTATTCTCTTCTCCACTCCATTCATTGCTTACATAAAGAAGAACATTGCTGCAAAATTCTGGTAGAACTTTGAGAAAACATCTTTTCGCCTTCTCAACCTATCTAGGCATAAAGCCATTCTCACCATTGATCCTCAAAGAGTCCATCCACTTGTATTAGTTTTGGAAGTCCAAATATTCTGTTGGATGACAATATTGGAGGAGATTGATAAAATCATTATTACTTAGTCTATAGCAGTCAACATAGGAGTTACAAGATCATTTATCAAGCATGTGGCCAAACTTAGAAGCTTTCACACTCCCCATTTCCAATCTTCTTAACGTTCTTAGTGCTATATACTATACTGTCAATAAATAAGATTGATAATATCCATCACACAATAGAGGCAAGGTCTTCTCAACCTTCACTTGCCCAGGAATTCTCACTTTAAATCCAGGCAAAAGATCCATGCCATTCTCAGAGCTCTTCAACTACTTTACTTCCATTTGTATATGATGGCCAGAGCTTGAAGCCTCTCAGATAGCATAAGAAATCAAGGAAATAAAATAAATATATATTTTATAATAATTCAACTAGCCCATTTTGATGGCTAGCCATCAGTTGCACAACAAAACTGTCGCAATAGTGTTGTAACTATGATGACAAGATCTGATGGATAAATAATGCTTGTACAATGTAGTTGTCGCATCCACATTACAGTTGCGATAGCTGATTGGAAGCTTAAACTATCATAATTATGACAATGTATTGTCACAATTTCAATGTCATGAACATGACCTCTTGTCCCTTCCTTTTTCCAAGTTATGACAGTGTTAACCATCACCATTATGACAGATACCCTTGCCATCGCAATTTGCAAAAATAAAAGTTTAGCAACCATCCAATCAGAGCCAGTTCGTGGTTCCGTTGCTAGGGCAATGGGCAGACATCACAATTGCAATGGCCTACCATTCCAAAATGGGTCCAAATGTAGTAGTGTAGTTACCTCACTTTCTCAAAGTGTTACTACACAGATTGCAGTTGGTGAATCTGTACAGCTTATAGTTTGAGTTTAAGCATTATCTCATTAGAGGGTGGTTCCCTATAAGATGTTCTCTTGGTACCAACCATTTCTATGAACCTCTTGTTTGTCTTTCAAATTTGTCATTCTAGCTCTAGCAAGAAAGTTGAGTTATCACCACATAATGTGATTATTTGAGATATCCATGATCCTAACTTGGTTGTTTCTACTGGGAGTGTTGATCTTTAGTCTCACTTATATCAGTTTGATGGCTTTTACAGCTCTGATTCTACAAGTGTTTCTCTTATTGCTCATGTAGACATAGTGAGCAATCTTTGGCATAAGCGTTTTGGCTATGTCAACTACAAATACCTACAATAGACGAATAGACAAGAGCTAGTGATTGGGCTACCTTAGATCTCATGTACTGATGATGTTTGTCAAGGTTGTGCACTTGGAAAACATCATAGAGATCCATTTCTAGAAGGTAGATCCATACATGCTAAGGCACCACTGGAGTTGATACACAATGATCTTATGTCATTTCCCACTCCATATTTTTCAAGTGCTTGATATGTGCTTATGTTCATAGATGATTTCTCTAGACACACAAGGGTGTACTTTTTGAAGTACAAGTCTGATGTCTTTGATTCATTTCAAATTTTTAAGAAATTTGTGGAGAAGAAATCTGATCTTTTTGTCAGGTGTATACGCACTAAAATGGAAAGGAATATGTGAATCTGTGTTTTAGAGATTTTTGCACTGAGCATGGTTTACAACATCAATTCAAAATTTCCCATACCCCTTAATAGAATGGGGATGTAGAGAGAAAGAACATAACATTACAAGAGATGACCAATTGTATGATTAAGTCTTAGGCTACGAGTTCTTCGTTTTGGGCTGAGGCTATCAATTGCGCCAACTATACTCAAAATTGAATGCCTCACAAGGCATTGTGAGATTTGACTCCTAAGGAGGATTGGACTCATGTCAAGCCTAATGTTTCTACATTCTATTTTTGGTAGTGAGGCTTGGGCATTTATTCTAGATGCATAGAGGAAAGCCATGGAGTGGAAGAGACAACCACTCATCTTTTTTGGTTTCTGTGAGGATGTGAAGGCATACACGTTGTTTGATCCTAATTCTAGAGAGGTCTTATTTTGGTGAGATGTCCAATTTGATGAGTGTTATCCTTAGATGCAGCCTCCATCACCAAGTTCTCCCTCACTACGTATTACATCATCTTCTCCTCTAAAGGATTATGTATCCTTTGAGGAAGATCTTGATGTTGATCCCTCTTCACCACCTCCACTAGATGTTCAATAAATGCCCAAGTGGTCTTGTGAGACTATTGATGTAGTTGGACCTATGACAAAAGATTCTTTAGATTCTTGTCACACTCGTGCTCAGACATTTGGTACTAGACTAGAAAAGAAGAATCGGTCCCATTACTAGTTAATGGCCAATTTCTGAAACATTATTTCAAAGCCTAACAAAAAAAAGTTTTTGCTTCTAGTTGTGTGTTTTCTTTTAGTCATTTGTTTACTTTAAGTTATGTGTGTTTATTTTAGTTTGTTTTTTGGTTTGGCTTTAAGGTTTGATCATGATTTATCCTTGGTAACCAAGACCATCCCAATTGGTCTCAATTTTAGGGAAGAGATATTTCTTTTTCGAAGTATTTGGATAAATGTTTTTCTTGTACCAACTAAAATATAGGTGTCACTTGCAATCATAAAGAACTTCTAGCCTTGAAATTCAAAATATAAGTTGATCACTCTTAACACAATACAAATTTGAAGAATTGATCATCTAGGTTGTCTTCAAATCTAGGTCAATGGTAGCAAGTGACAAATCAAAACTTACCTGCTTAGATAAAGGATCTCTTCAAAGACATATAAAGATCACTCTTTGGCATGATAGTTTCCTAAAAGTTCATTCAAAGAGGAACATACGAGTTATCAAATTGGAAATTAATCTGTAAAGGGAACACCAATGCCTTGGCCACACAATCTAAATGTGGTCAAGGTAAGAAAAAAGAAAGAACAAATTATAAAAGCGTCACATACAAGATTCCTAACATTTGCAAGGGTAATCAAATATAGAGCTAGAATTTCAGTTTTTATCTTATTCTGCAGAATGAACAAAAGACTTCAAAGAAGAATCAAGTGGAAACACACAATCTCCGCAAAGAAAACCAAAAGATTACCAAAGATTCAAAGAAAAGAAATCACTAACTCCTTAAGAGCCCTCTAAATGGATTCTCTCATCTAGTCATACAATGATGGATAATAGGTTTATGAGGATTTCCAATGTCTATTTTAATTAACAAAAGATTATTTCCACATTGCTAGACACTCATGATAGATGGCACCTAGAGACGTCAAAAGGAATTGAAACAATAAACACACATTGAGCCTAAAAAATTGAGATTTTGGGTTTTTGGTTTCGAAACACTTTAAGGTTTCTTGTAATGTTTGGAATCAAGTTGTCACTTAACACAAATTAGAAAATTACTTGTTGATGAAGAAATGCCTTTGTCATTTTTTCCCCTTTTTGTTGAGGCTATTTATTGTGGTCTCACTACACACGCTCCATTTTGAGTCAAAAATTGGGACCCCCTCTTTTTAAGTGAGAGATCCCTTTCAAAGCACCTAGTCAGGTGCCTCGATGGATTAGGATCCCCCTCTGAGTCTAGGTCAGTCCATGGTACCCTATCAAGAAACTTTGAGTACTATCAGAAGGTTAGAAAGACACAATTTTTCTTCAAAGTGTTAAAAAGCGTAGTTGCACAACATGCACACATCTGCATGTGTGCTAAGTACACAACATGCATAGTCACCTCCAACCTGGGAGACACACATGCCCACATGCACATGATATGTGCACCCTTTGAGATCCGCACCTTCTAGAGTGTCCAACCTATAAATAGACCCCTATCTCTCTTAATATTCAATTTTCATCTCTCGAAGCCCTGAGAACCATACCTTTGAACCTCCCCAAGCTTCGTATCTTCACAAATGTGCACTACCACATCCACTCTTTTTGAGGTAAAAGAAAAAAGCACAAGGTGTACACATACACACATGTTCATGTGTGCACCCTCATATTGTGCACATAGTGCACATAGACAAGAAAAGGCACCCCACATGCACAAGTAAAGTGCACATGTGTAACATGCACACTTATATTATTTTCATTTTAATAACCCTTGTAAGGTGAGCATTATGAATCTTACACACATGCCTAGGTGCACCATGTGTGCAAGGTGCGCATATGCACATTTCTGGCACTATTAGGGGTTTTTTGTCAATTTATTCTATTTTGGTCAAGATTTTGTCAATCCGAGTCATGTTTCTAAGCTCATATTAAGTTTCCATCATTAGTAATAATGATATTTCTCTTTTGTGCAAATAAAGTAGTGTTGTCTTCATCCTCTATGGCCGTAGAGATTGCACCAAAACCAATTGCCTTCAAACATCAAGGAGTGCCTAAGAAATCCCAATTTGGAGACAAGCACTCAAAAATATGAGACACAAAGCTTGGACATATTGACAAAAATGCATTCCTACTATTGCGCAATAAGCCAAATTAGAGGTCAGCTATGGTATCAGCCTTGATCAAAAGTGGACTAGAAAACATAACCTCTCATTCGATATCAGTCCAATCATTAGAATTGATTATGACTCTAGCACATCACTATGTGCCAAAAGAGAAAGTGGTGAAAAGCGTGACCAAGGAAATTATCTTGGACATTAGACCTCAAAACATTGAGAAGATCTTCCATCTAACATGGATAGATCAATACTTATAGATCACTTATGACATAGTGGATAGATGGTACATAGAAAATGAGTAAGAAGAAAACAAGGTAGTATAAGAAAAGTACCTCATTGATAGGATATCATTGAACTAGAGAAGTGGAAAGGTCAATATGACCCAAGGTTACATGATAAATGACATTAGCTACTTTATAGTCCTTTTAAGTAGAGCTATAGTCCTTTAAGTAGAGCCATGGGCCTCCCAAAAGATGGTCATTTAGAAACTTGAATGGTGCACTTCATAGAGACTATTAGGATCGAGAAGATGCTTATTGATTGGGCTACTACCCTCAACAACAATTTGAATGAACGACTGATTTTAATAAAGAATGACACCCACTACTATATGATCTCTTACATACTATATATTCTAACAAAAAGAACCATAGATTACTTAGGGTTGGTTAGAAAGGGAAGCATGCAAGATGCAAATGCTTGGCCATACATAGTATATCCCCAACCCATGAAGAAGAAGCTCCCCTTCAAGAGTCCTGAATATAGGCTTGTCAATGATGGATTCATATTTGCCATCATTTGGTTTATAGAAGGAGATTATTTGAAGAGAATGTTGATAGAGACAACATTACATATAACACAAATTGGAGCCCACTTAATCCAATTTAACACATTTTCTCATATCTGGGCAGCTAGTACTCTCCTTTTCCCTAGAAAGCTCCCACAATACCCATCAAATAGACTACTACTATTAGAGATAGCAAGGAAATTGGCCTTTTCTTATGATAGGGTGAGAAAACAACATAAGAAGACATGGGTCTAGCTGATCACCATTGGATCTTTTGAGGTCAAATAGAAGTAGGACATTGCTACTTTTGATTCAAAAAATTATGTAACCACAAAGAAAGATATATTTTTGTATATTTTGTTTAAATGATGAATGCAATTTATCAATGCAACTATGTGAATTCCTATTTTAACTAAGTGTTTGAAAAGAAAATAAAAAAGATAGAGTAATAAGAGATTTTAAGAAAGTTATTGAAAGGAAAATTCCTAACGGACATAAGCCAAAGTAACAACACATCTACAAATTAAATTATCAAAATGATCTTGGTAGGTAACCAAAGAAATTAGGAGCAACACTTCTTCAACTCCACTGATACAATCATCAATGGGAACTTTAGTAATAACCAAAAGATGTTTCATGTTTCATAAATTTTCAAGGCCACAGAAAGTATGCTCACACGAGACAAAACACTATGTAAGAACAAAGATGATCCTTTTTCCAATTCATCACAACAAAAGAATTTGTTAACACAAGGAAAATAGCCGAACTAAAAGATCACATAATCATAAGAATGCAATAAAACTATTAGCTTGATTATTTTTCATGAACATACATTCACAAAAATAACACACTCTTGAAAGAATAACTACACTCAGAATGAGAGCACCAATGACATACATTATTTCGTCAAAATTATGGCCCAGAGTACATATTACATCCATGCATTTAAACTAAATCATCTCCCCCCTTAGTGTTAGGAGTGAGAGCTATTTTAATGCAAACTCATGCTAAAAACTAATAAAACAAAGCTAATTATATACAATTTGACTCTTTAAATGGTGCTAAGTAGGTCTCCACCCTTGTTTATATCAATTAAAGGGTGCATGATCCTTTACATGACTTAAAAGAATAAAAGAATGAGAAGATACAGAGATAGAAGACATGAGATGATCTAGGAGTGACCGAGGGTTCTAAAAATGGAAGCTCAACCTTCTCTAGGTGTCTTTGGGAGATGAACCGCCGTCAAAATACATTTTTTGATGCATAGAATGCTCTAAAATAGTAACTATTAGTTAATTGTCATTACATTACTTCTTCAAAAATGTTGGTGCACCATTGAGAAAAGTGCACCTTTGCACCTTGGTGATAGGATCCAAAAATTAAAAAAACTCTTCTAAATGTCAAAATTGAATTTCTAGCATTTGGATTTCTTCCCCTTTATATCATAACAATGTTTGGAGGTTTTCTTTTAAAATTCTCTATTATCTCTATCACTTCATTCACCTCTAGTATATCCAATGAATCATACTTATTATTAACTACTTGCTGATAATTGCTTACTTCTATTCTTATATCCACAAAATCCTCAAGCTTGGTATCTAGTTCCAACGAGGCTTCTTCAACTTTGAATGCTTGTCTTATATTATCTTCTGATGAAGCATTTTCAAATGTATCTCTAAATTTTTGAACCATTATTTGCACTAAGGAAAGCTTGGTCTTCAATTCATCTTCAAAAAATCTCAAGGCTAGCGACATTGTAGTACTTATCCACTTCCAAAAATTGCTCTTCAACTTTATTCTTAATCTATTGAATACCTTCTTGTAATCCCTCCATAACTTTATTCCCTGACAATATCTTTTCTATCCAATCATCTAATTTATCTTTCTCCTTTGCTAAGTATATCTCCATCAACATCTAGTACCTTTTCCCTTTGATAGATATGAGTGCCTGCAAGTCATTAGCCCAGGTATGCACTTTATCCATTAGCCCAAAATCTTGGTTTATAATGCAAACCAATTTTTTAATGTTAGTCTAGATGTTGTGCAGTAGGTTCAAATTTCCCTATATTATTTTTACTCCTCTCCTCAAAATTGTGATGCCATTGGTGACGAGCATCCAAAAATGAATCCATTTGTGGTCCTGATTCCCTCTTTTCTAGTGCAACTCCAAGAGCAATCTCATGATTATGTAGGTCTATAGGTGCCACCACATCATTCAAGTAACCTCTCAATAGATCATTATGCTTTCACAACATTATTAGCTCTGACTCATCCCTATCCATGTGCTTAAACACTTACTTGAGGCTCGTGGTAATCAAGACCTTTGCCATATCCACCGTGAGCTTTCCCAATATGACCTCCTTCATCTGATGAACTTTTGGATTCAATTCTTCAGGGTCAACATGAGGAGGTGGAATGGTGATGTGTGCTAGAAGGTCCTAATCTTGATTCTTCATAATGAAGTGTTCTAGCATCACCCTTAGGTGGCTCAGGCTTCTTCATCACTTTTATCAGTTTTGTCATTCCCTCATCTTTGGTGAGTTTCATCTACTTCTTTTGTTAGAACATAATCTCCTTCTTCACCTATGATGGTGTAGTCCCCATTGGTGACATGAATCATAATGAAGAAGTTGGTTTTGAAACAAGCTCCTTTCCCTTATCATTCCTCTTTGGAGCCTTCTCATGTTGAGGGAGATCTTCAAAGAGAGCTTGTGTGTCATGTTGGGCTAAGGGTCTAACCTTTGTATCTAGAGAAACTTGTTGCATTTCCTTTTCTATCTATCCTTCTTCAGATACTACATTGACATGAAATTGTTTATATTATCCTTCCTCTATATTGTGACTTTTTGTTTTTGCTTGGATTGCTCGAGGAGGTGGAGCTATTGACCCTTTATCCATTATCACTACCATGTCCTATGATGGTGGTGAAGAAATGTTGAGACGTCCTTAAGGTAGAGGAGTTAATTGATTCTAATCCTCTCCTAATGACTCATTCCTAGAAGTATCCCTTATTTTATCCCCTAAGATCTTGGTGCCTACAAGAATAAAATCAAAAATTGAGAGGTAAAAAATCTCTACTCCTCACTCTCCATTTCTTTAATCCATTTCTGATGCTCATCTTCTAAGGTATCAACATGGATGGGCTCCCTAGGTACGAGAAGGTGTTTAAGTAGAACTTCTCCTTCTCTCTTCTTCAGTTGTAATAGCTAAGTGAGTTCTTTTTTTCAAAGGGGGGTAAGTGCATCAAGTTGTGGAGCCAAAAGGAGGGGTATTAGTGGCTACCTTTTCTTTATTTCTTTTGAAATCAATAATTCTGAACTTCAATAAGAATTTGAAGATAGTTACACTCAAAATTTTAAGATATGACAAAAACAAAAGTAGTAGTTCTTTGAATCTAGTTTCTAAACCACCAATTTATTTCCAAAATGGTTTAGTTTAAGGTCCTCAAAAAAAAAAGAGGGCCACAAAAAGTAGTACTATTTTTTAAAGAAAAAAACATAACATAGTGCAAAATGTGTCCACTCTACAATTTTAACTTTTTTTTAGAAATTATTTAATCACTCTAGTCAAAAGTTACCTAACACCATTTAGTTTATCCTAGATTTTTTGGGTAATTTTATAATTTGTATGTTTTTCTAATGAATTTTGTAATTGGACACATCCAAAAAATGTGAAATATCTATATGCTCTCCCTAGAAATGATTGAAAACTAATCTAAAATCAAAACTTATTTTTTTCAAAGTGTGTAGAATGGAGTCTAGTTTCTAAAAAAACTAAGTTGTTGCAAAATTTGATGAACGAGCTAAAAAATACACGCCAATTAGTACATTTTTTTTTTGAGAGAAAATGGATATACATTCAAAAGAAATTATAGTTCAAAGAATTGAAATAGTTCAAATACAAAATAAATTATATGGTTATATATCTAACATAGAGATCTACAATGTCATGTAACTTGATTTTATCGATGCTCAACCATGAAGAAAATCGAAGGAGAGAACACAAGAAAAACCAATCATTTTTTGTATGCTTGCTGCAAAACACATCTCAAACCAGTTTAGAGACTCCAAACCTTTAGGTTGGATCCCCAAGGCAAATCCAAGCCTTTGGCTTGGTAGAATCAAAAGATTTAAATAGTGCATGCATGCTATAACATGCACAAGCTATTTAAAGCATTTTTAAATTCAAGCTTACATAGTGTGCACATGCTTTGTAAGCCTAAATTTCAATAGATAAGGAAGGAGAGAGGGAGAGAGGGTAGAGAGTGAGATAGTAGGAGATAAGAGAGGGTGGGATAGGGAGAGGGAGAGAGAGAGAGGGAGAGTAGGGAATGGGAGAGGGTGTGATAAGGGGAGAGAGAGAGAGATGTTTGTGAGAAATATAGAGTAAAAGAGAGGAGTGGGAGAGAGATTTAGCTAGAAAAATATGGAGATGAAGATCAAGATAGATACATGAAAATATACACACACACACATAATATATATGTAGAGAGAGAGAGGGAGAGAGAGAGAGAGAGAGAGAGAGAGAGAGAGAGAGAAAATGGGATGGGAGAGGGTGGGAGAGAGAGAGTAGGGGATGGGAGAGGGTGGGATAGGGGGAGAGAGAGAGAGTAGGGGGTTAGAGAGAGATAGAGATGGGAGAGGGTGGGAGAGAGAGGGAGAGAGAGAGAGTAGGGGGTTAGAGAGAGATAGAGATGGGAGAGGGTGGGAGAGAGAGGGAGAGAGAGAGAGTAGGGTATGGGAGAGGGTAGGATAGAGAGAGATAGAGGGAAAAATTGAGAGAGAGACTAGGGGATGGGAGAGGGTGGGATAGGGGGAGAGAGAGAGTAGGGGGTGGGAGAGGGAGAGAGAGAGAGTAGGGGATGTAGGAGAGAGAGGGAGAGAGAGAGGGAGAGAGGGAGAGAGAGAGAGGGAGGGAGGGAGGGAGAGAGAGAGTAGGGGATAGGATAGGGTGGGATAGGGAGAGAGAGATTTTTCACATAGTGCATACACACTATAGTGTGCATGCGCTTTATAGTGTGCACACACTATAAGAAAACACCAAAAAATGGCTATAACAAAAGTTTGGATTCCTACTAACCCATATAATATTTTTTGCCTGTTGTTTGTTCTGCTATTCTGACAGAAAATAAAAGTTTCATGCTGTTGAAAGCTAGCAAACACCAAATTCAATCATTGGATACACTATTTGAAGGCTTTTTGAACATTCTCTAATGCTATTGGAAGCTAAAAATACCAAATTCAATAATTGGATACACTATTTGGAGGCTTTTTGAACATTCTTTCTATAGAAAAGGATAGTGCAATACTTTTTAAATATATATTTTTTACTATAGAGACAAATTTCATTATAATTTGAAAAGTTGTTTAATATATAGTGAATTCATTGAAATTTGTATGTTTGAATGAATTGTTATTTGAAAATGGTTAGAAATTTGGCAAGTTGTTTAATATATATTGTGTATTTATTGAAATAATTGTAATTTGTATATGTATTTGAATGATTTATTATTTACAAATTGTAAGTAATTTAAATGTTTGAATAATTTGACATATAGAAATCATCATCATGCCAAGGAAGAAACCAAAAACTCAAACAATGGAAGAGAGGGAGAGAGATTTGACAATTAAAAGAGATAAAATGAAACTACTACGTGAATAAAGAAAATTGCAATGCTATAATGAAGAATTGTCTTTCAAAGATGAACATGAACCACCAATACAAAGATTACAAAGAGAAAGAATTGGAAAGACAAAGAGAACAAGTGAGAATCTCATGCTCAAGAAGACAATTGAATTGTGAAGCTACAACATCTTCCAATATTGGAGTCATATCATTATCTCATGTTGAAGAGACACTAATTTATACATTTGACAATGTACACACTCCATCATGTCATGTTGAAGGCACAACATCAACATATAAAGTAGGTGATATTCCATCTTTTGCATCTTATTGCCAAGACACATCATCGTTGGTTCAAAGTGCGCAAAAGACTCAACCTTATGTTGATGTTCAAAATGTTGAGGGAATGGAAGAGATTATAACACCTTCTAGAATTTGTTTTAGAAGACCAAAATATTTGATTGATATTGATACTAACATTTTGAAATCAATGTCTGACAAGATTAGCAAGTGTACTTGTCAAAGAAAAATTAATCGTATGTGAAGATTATTTTTTGAAGAATTAAATATTATAGGTCAATGCCAATTATTTGTTAAAATTATGAAAAATTTGAAATTTAGGCCCATCATGAAGATTCTTGGGCTAAGAATGATGGATGATTCAAATGAAAATAGCATTGTAAAGAATCTAATGAATGCATATGACAAAATGGATTCTAAATCACACACCAAAGATAGTAATATCACAAGACACATACTTACATCAAAAATAGTAAGTACCCAAATGAAGAAAGCTTGACTCATGAGAAAGACAAAAAAAATATTGAAAATTAGTAGAGGTACTCTAAGGAGAGCCATGGTAAGGCACGAGAGAGTGGAAGATCCAACAAAATATGAGTTATGGACATTTAGCGATAGACTTCCGCAAATGGATAAAAAAAATTATTGAAACTTTGAAATCATTGATTGAAGATTTTTGGACAAATAAAATGCATGTTTCCCCTAATCAAAGAGATGTTGTAAGAAGGAGGATTGGTAGCCAAAATCACGATCCACACGCGAAACATATTTTGGACTAAACTCTTACACAATTTTTTGCAAAATTTATTGGTCTATATACTCAAATTCGAATCAGTTAAAGATTTTTTGAGATGGGTAAACCTTTTTATGTGAAGATAAATCACACATACATATTGAATTTTCTAACCAATTTGATTTTTTTAGGCATATATGTGTGTTTTTACATTCTAAGTTTGTTTTGTAGGATTGTGACATGAATGAGCCACCTAGATATTCAAGGGAACTCATATCCAACATTTTATGTAAAATAGAGGATGATCAACAATTTTACAAGATGCCATGCTTGGATGATACATGCTTATTTTGTGGTTCTTTGCAACTTTTACCAACTTGTGAACATATGGATAGCACACATGCAATTGGAAATAAAATAGTAGATTGCAAAAGATATAAGACAGTGGCATATGATCTAAAAGATGAGAAATAAGGTAAAAGATGTGATTTAGTCATTGAAATAAATTTAGTGTATGAGTTCATGAAAATTTTTTGTGAAAAGATTATTCATGAGTATGCAAGGCATACACATAGAGCTCGATGGCTAGATTTTCAATTCAAGTTGTGCAAGGATACATTTCCAGTAGATACCATTGTTTCAGTTATAGACTTTTCAAAGAACTATACACTACAACCATAAAATTAAGTGCAAGCAAATTTATTATACTTCTCAATAGGGTTCCATATTTTTTCACATAAAACTCATGCATTCACCTACAAGTATAGAGGATGACATGAAGATATTGAGGGAGTACCATTTTTACATCAGCAATGATTGATCTGAGATTTGGATAACAGGGGTGGTCATGGAAAGGGAGAGCATGATGGTGTTGGCACATGCATCAAAAAAGCCTTAGCTTGTAAAAAATTAAAGTACAAAGACATAGCAACATTGATAGGTGCAAAATCCATTGTCTAGTGGTGTAATGCTACAATGGGTCCAGGTAAGGAAGGTGAGTCTATGGTTCATAGATTTTTTTGGTTAAAAGATGATACTAAAATTGTACCATATGAGGATTGTTGCACACTGATAGGATCAAGTGAGTTTTACTCTTTTAAAAGCTTTGATGCAGGTTTATGGAGTATCCACAACAAAAAATGGCATGCTTTTGTCCATCATGAATAGAGAATAATTGGGATGAGTGTGAGTTGACTGAATGGGTGGACAAATGAGATATACAAGTTTTGGACCCAATTGACACCTATCATCCCCCACAAGCACTGGAAATAGTAGAGATGGATTCATCCATTTACTTTAACCACTTGTCTGATCTAGTTCAATCTAGTAATATATATCTTTGTAAATTCAATATGCAACTTTATAACTTTTACCTAACTATTTGTTGAATTAATGACCACATTTTGTACATTTATCACTGTAGTCCATGTTTTTTCCATTAGTTCACCTGAAGACAATGAAGAAGGGAAAAATTATTATTTGTGTCATTATGTCCTGGCTAATTTTTTTTTGGATCACTCAGTTATAGATGGTGAAGGTTTAGAGTACCATATAGATGCAGTGGTTGTAACCAACACATGGCTTAGACAATATTCTATGAAGAACCCTAACTTGTGGTTATTTGAGGATTAGCAAATAGAGAGTAAGATTCTTCATTATTTGAATCTTGTTTTCTCGTCAAATGTCCACTTGATAAAATATGGTGGAAAACCACATAATAAGACTCTTTGGAAGATTTGTGAGTTAGACCATGAGGCAACACTTGAGACATTAAAATGTAGAGCAGATCCTATTGGTTTAGTAGATTGAATATAATTAAGAAAACATGGACCTCTCTTACTTTTTGTGATGCAGAGTGCACAACTAGTTAGCTTTAAATGGACTTTTGCACTCTTTGGTGTAGGGAACCTCCCTTCTTTTTGTTTCTTTGAAGTTTGTTGAAGTCTCTTGCAAACCCTCAAACCTAGGGCTTTCTCAATGTATGACTTCCCAAGATAACTTCAATCAAATGAAGGTTGATTCAACATCTTCATGGCCTATGTAGACATAATCTACCATAAAATACCCCTCTCCAATGGATAGATCTCCTGCTGCTACTCCTTAGGCATGCATTTCATGCACCTATAGCCACCTAAACTCCATTAGAGGCCTCCAACCATGCAAAATTTTGTCCAAATTTTTTTAGGAGGATTATTTACATAGTAATATAGGTTGTGTGTGTCTAATAAGCAACTAGTTCTAAGATGTTTGTAAAAGAGCCAAAAGTGCTCATTAGGTCCTAAGTTGGCAAAAAGTTGCTCAATGAGCCAAAAGTTGCTCAATAGGTTAAAATTTGTTAGGGATGGGTAACTAAGTTATTTAGTTACCTAATAGGTCATAGGAATCTTAAATAGGGTCCTAGAATAGTCCTAGATGGGACCCATTTGACCAAAAGATGTAAAGAGCAAAAATTGCTCAAAAGTTGCAAAGTTGTCAAATTTTGCAATTTTTACAAAAAGTTGCAAATGGAGGTTTGAAAAGTTGTAACTAGCCATGCTTGGGTATATGAGAATGGGAAACATATTTTGGAAGGTTAGAAGGTTTCCAGTCAGATTTCATACTCCTTTCCAACCAAGTTGCATTTTTTAGCAACTTTTACAACTTCTGCAATTTTGCACAAAAAGTGCAACTTTTACAAAGTTCACTAGATTTCACTTCTAGGACTTGGAAAAGGTTCAAAATTATTAAAAAATAACTAAAAATACCTAATCCTAGGCTACCTTGACCAAAAATTCAAAAAGACCCAATTTTGCCTAATTAGCAACTTTTGCTCATATCTTGCACAAAGTGGCCTAAGCATACATATCTTGCTCATATCTCTCTCATCATTTTTTGTGGGATCAAATTGTATGCTCTATTAGTTCTGAGTGGCTAGGTAAACCCTAGTACCAAGTTTGTTCCATCCCATTGATCACTCTCGGGCATGTCGAACATAATTGACCCTAAGAGTCACTAAATGCCATAGGGAAATGATCTTTGATGAGGTATATCTCAAAGTTTGTGCAAGGTATGGATACAATTCAAGGTGCTATAGGATTATGTTGTCAAAATATATAATAACCTCTCTCTCTTTTTGGATATTGGATTCTATTTTGATTTTGTGGCCCTATCTCAGGTGATGCTAAAACTTGTACTATTGGCCAATACAAAGTTGCCAACTGGTGAATATCTCTAACTATGAATATTTCTAACTATTCATCATGGGATCAAACTATCTATTCTATTAGCTTTGGTTGACTAGGTAAACCCTAGTGCCAAGCTCTTCCCATTCCATTGACCACTCAAACTTTCTCAAGCACACCAAACAAAATTGACCCTGAGAGTCACTAAATACTATAGGGTAGCGATCTTTGACGGGGCATATCTCGAAGCTTGTACAAGGTATGGATGCAATTATAGATGCTAAAAGATCATGTTCTCAACACCTATACTAAAATATCTCTCTTTTTGGAGATTAGATTTTATTTTGATTTTGTGGCCCCATCTCGAGTGATGCTAAAACTTGTACTATTGGCTAGTACAAAGTTGCCAACTAGTGAATCTCTCTAACCATTCATCGTGAGATCAAACAGTCTATTCTATTAGCTTTGAGTAGCTAGGTAAACAATAATCCCAAGCTCATCTCATCCTATTGACCACTTGAATGTTCATCCTATTGACCACTTGAATGTTCTCCAGCACATGAAATAGAATTGACCCTGAGAGTCACTAAATGCCATAGACCAACGATCTTTGATGGGGCATATCTTGGAGCTCATGCGAGGTATGGCTATAATTTTGGGTGATATAGGATCATGTTCTTGACACCTATAATAACCTCTCTCTTTTTGGAGACTAGATTCTATTTCAATTTCGCAGCCCCATCTTGGGTGATGCTGAAACTTGTAGTGTTGGCCAGTACAAAGTTGCCAACTGGTGAATTTCTTTAACTATTCATCATGGGATCAAACTGTCTACTACATTAACTCCAAGTGGTTGAGTAAACCCTAGTCCCAAGCTTGTCCTATTCCATTGACCACTTGAATGTTCTTGGGCATGCCAAATAGAATTGACCCTAAGAGTCATTAAATATTGTGTGTCGATACTTGGAAGAATGAAAAAGATACAAGAAGTTGAACACTTAAAGGAAAGTTTAATGATGCAAAAATTACTATACAAACATGAACTAACTTAATCCAAGGTAAAAATTCAATGTTTAATGCAGTTTCCTCTTTGGCCCCTCTCATGGATATTGTGTTTGACATTCTTCTAAGTTGTCTGATTGATACTGCTTCTGCTCAAGTGTTTCATAGATAGTGTTGCATTTCCATTTGCTTTTATTTTATTGTAGATAAGAATCCCAACATTGTGATTATTTCTCCATGCAGGAAGCCATGGATTCAACATACATTCTATGTGCAACATTAGTTTATTGAGGACTTGACATGAAAACAAGCGGACCACCGCCAAAAAGCCACTTGGAAATATTTTTCCCTTCCACAATTTTCAAAATTAGACTTCTCATTCTATCATTGCCCTTACAAAGTTATATTTTGAGGAATATTGGAGGCACACAAATTGTATAAATCCATGACTGTCGAATCCATGGGCGCAATAATTTATTCCTCCTGCAGTACAAGACATGAATCTCCCTCCACACCCATCCACTTTCCTAATTTCCCCTCCAACAATGAATGCAACCTTGTTAATATCATACAATATTGTTCCAACTCCATTCCAACCTTAGATAAATTATGTTCTACACATCATGAAGCATATTCTAGAAATCTCTCCTTTCCTAGTGGAAGAATAGTGGAACCATCTAATTGTTTTCCCAATTTTTTGGTTTTCCCTCCTCATGAGCAACAAGGTTTGAAGGGTCCTCCTCCACAACATCATTGTAAAATCTTTGACCCACTTTGACCACCTAGTTATTAGAAACAATAGTTCACCAAGATAACTAAGAGGGGGGTGGGGGGTGGGGGGTGAATTAATTATCCAATAGATAAAACATTTATCTTCTTCAAACAAACTTAACCATTCAACCAAAGTAAACAAAAATCATAATAAAATGCACATAGACAATTACACCAGATATGTTGACTAGGGATGTTAGGATAAAACTACAGATAGGAATAATAATTACATGCAAATATAACTAATAATAGAAAATAATAGATCATACAGAAAAGAACACAAGGCACCAAGATTTAACGTGGTTCACCCAATCCATGGGCTACATCCACCAAATAGCGAGTCCAATATTATTACAATCCAGTGATTACAACCTAATTACAATCCGTAATCCCTTATGGCTCAATACCATTGCAAGAACCAATTTCGCATCACCACTATGAAACAATCCCTAACACTAAGCCCTTTTATATAAGTATTTTTATGCCATTTTAGGGTTACAACATGTCGGCCCAAAGAATTTATGAAGTATGTATAGTACTTCCCTAATTAGTCACCACAAACTAATAATCTCCCACTTGGGAACTAATCAAACTCTACACTAGACAACAATATCCCACTTGGAGACTGATCTTGTAGCAAAACTATGACCACATGGGGCTCCCACTAGATCAAACCCCCCTGGACTTTGCTATTCTTATATTCCTATTAAGTCTAGAAGACCAATCGAAGTTGAAGAAGAATTCAACTTCTCCCTTGTTACTACCTTTGTCAACATATTTGCTGGATTATCATTTGTATGTATCTTGTTTAGCTTTAACTGTCCATCCTCCAAAACTAATTGAATGAAATGGTACCGCAACTGTATGTGTTTGGTCTTTGAATGTAGAGCAAAATTCTTTGCAAGATGAATGGCACTCTAACTATCTATAAACAAATAATTATCCCTCTAAGGGTGTCCCAATTCTTCCAAGAAGAACTGAAGCCATATCATCTCCTTCACTGCCTCTATAGTAGCAACATACTCTGCCTCTGTAGTGGATAAAACATTAACCTTTTGTAACTTAGAAACCTAGCTCATGACTGCCCTACCAACAGTAAAGGCATAACCTATAGTACTCCACCTCGTATCAATGTCCCTTGCCAAATATGAGTCAACATAGCCTTGTAAATTAGTAGTAGAGCCCCCAAAGTGTAAACACTTATTGGATGTTCCTCTCAAATATCTAAGAGTCCATTTGATTGCATTTCAATGCTCAATTCTTAGATGACTCATATACCTGCTAACGACTCCGACTACATATGCAAATATCTGGCTTAGTACATACCATAGCATACATCAAGCTTCCTACAACTGAAGCATAGGGTACCTTGGACATCTTATCCTCTTCTTCTTGTGTCTTGTGACACATCTGCTTGGTCAACTTCAAATGACCAGGTAAAGGTGTGCTGACAGCTTTAGCATTCTCCATAGAGAAATGTTGCAACACCTTCTCAACATAATTAGCCTAAGATAGTGTCAATTTCCTATTCTTCCTATCTTGGCAAATCTTCATACCAAGGATTTTTTTTTTGCCCCCAAATCCTTCATAGAAAATGCATGTGTTAATTGGCATTTCAACCCCTTAATGTGATCTATGTTAGACCCAACTACAAGCATATCATTAACATATAACATAAAATAATGTAGCTATCATCATCCAACCTCTTAAAGTAGACACAATGATCTGAATGACACCTACTATAACCATGCTCATTCATAAAACTATCAAATTTTAAATACCATTGCCGAGGTGCTTGCTTCAAGCCATGTAAACTTTTCTTCAATTTGCACACTAAGTTCTCCTTACCTTTAACCACAAATCCTTGTGGCTGAGCCATATATATATATCTCTTCATCCAAATCTCCATGAAGAAAGACTATTTTAACATCAAGCTACTCTAAATGCAAATCTTCAATAGCCACAATACTTAAAATAGTATGGATAGAAGTCATTTTAATAGCGAGAGAAAATATCTCATCAAAATAAATTCCCTTTTTCTGTGCAAGTCCTTCTACAACTAACTTGGCTTTAAATCTTTTCTTACTTCCATCCTCTTCTTTTAACCTATAAACTCACTTATTCTATAAAGCTCTTTTACCTGCAGGAACTTGCATAAATCCCATGTCTCATTCTTTAGCAAAGAGTCCATTTCATCTTTCATTGCAAACTCTAAATCTTTGTATACAACTGCATAACTTCATCATAACATTTAGGTTCACTAGCATCAGTAAGTAAAATTAAATACAAAGAGGGAGAAAACCTTTCTAGAGGTCTAATTTGCCTTGTTGACCATCTAGCATTCACTAGTGTGTGTTATATTTGTTGTTGTAGTTGTTGCACATCATAAAGAATTGGTGGAATTTCATCTGTTGGAGTATCATCCAACACTACATAATCATCTTCTTTGTTCTTATGTTGCTACAACTGATCTTTGTACAACACTTTCTCATTGAATATGACATCCTTACTTCTTACAATTTTTTGATTTTCAAAATCCCAAAGCCTATAACCGAATTCATTAATGCCATATCCAAAAAATACACATTTCTTTGACTTAGCTTCTAGCTTGGTTCTGTTTTCAGAATCTATGTGAGCAAATGCTTCATAAATGAAAGTTTTGAGAAAAGAATAACTCACCTTCTTACCAGTCCATGCTTCCTTTGGAATACCACAATCCAAAGGAGTAGAGGGACCTCTATTAATCAAATATATAGTAGTATTGATAGCCTCTACCCACATGTGTAAGGGCAACCCAACATGTAACCTCATGCTCCTTGCATGCTCCATTATAGTCATGTTCATGCGTTTAGCCACTCCATTTTCTTGTGGAGTCCTTGGAATAGTTTTTTGTCTATGAATACCATTAGTAGAGTAATAATCTTCAAATTCATGACTACAATACTCACCACCATTATCAGAAATGAGACATTTTAATTTCTTACTAGTCTCATTTTCAACCAAGCATTTCCATTTTTTAAAAGTTTGAAATACATTAGATTTCTGTCTAAGTAAATAAACCCATACCTTTCTTGTTGCATCATCAATAAATGTAACATAATAATGAGAGCCTCCAAGGGAAGATACCTGAGCTGGTCCCCATACATCGATATGTACAAGCTCTAATTTTTCCTTTTTATTTTTCTTAACAGTCTTCACAAAACTCACTCTCTTTCATTTTTCATAAATACATCTTTCACATAAATCTATATTAACACATTTTAGACTTGGTAAAACTTTCTATGAATGAAGTACTTTCATACCTTTCTCACTCATGTGCCAAAGTTTGTTGTGCTACAACGCTATATCAGAATCTACGATAGCTATTTGTTCTCCCTGCTCAGTTGTAGCAATTGTTCCTGAATATTCATTTTTCTCTGAAACAATTAAAGTAGAAAGAACAATATGACTTGTACAAAGATATAAGGTGCATACTTTCACAACTTTTGCTACTACAAGGGAACTTTTTTAAACCTTTGAATTTTTATCATTAAAAGTAACTACACAACCCTCATCACTGAGTTGCCCTGCTGGAATTAAATTCCTACTCAACCTTGGAACATGTCTTACCTCATATAGTAGCCAATGATTCCCATTCTGCAACTTAATCTTAATTTTTTCCTTTCCAACAATTTGATAGGTTTCATTATCCTCCAAATAAACAAGTCCAAAATCCCCTTGGACATAATCAATAAAATAACCTTTATGAGGTGTAGCATGAGATGAAGCACCAAAATCTAAAATCCATGAATCATCAACACTTTCTAAAGTTAGAAGCAAAGCATCCTCTTCAAATTTGTTACTTACCACATTTGCCTCCTTGTCTCTATCTGGTTTATCTCCTTCATTTTTTTTTCAATTCCAACAATCTTTTTTTTTATGACTTGGTTTCCCATAGTACCAACAGTCGTTTAGTCTTCTTGATTGAGACCTCCTCCCCTTTGACTTTTCTCTTGATTTTCCATAATTTTTGGAATTACTTTCTCTTTCAATTGTTCTACCTCTACTTTGTGTGTTCAAAGCACTTCCTAATGTAGATCCACCTAAGGATTTTGTATGAGTCTCCTCATTCAAAACAACACTGATCACATTATCATATTTTAAGGTACTAGACCTAGGAACAAAATTACTAATAGCCATTACCAAGCCATTCTAACTTTTAGGCATAGAACACAAAATCAAGAGAGCCCTAATTTATTCATCAAAATTGATACCCACAGAAGATAACTAACTAGTAATAGTATTAAACTCATTTAAATGATCTACAATAGATCCACCTTCTACCATTTTCATATTAAATAAATGCTTCATGAAAAATACCCTGTTTGAAGCGGAGGGCTTTTCATACAATATTGCTAAGGTTTTCATCAACTCTTCTATTGTCTTAGCTTGTGTAATACAAAATGTCATCGATTTTTCCACGCATAATCGAATGCTTCCAAGTGCCTTTCTATTTAAAAGATCCCATTCATCATTTGACATAGATCCTTGATTCTTGGTTTTGCCTTCTAATGGCTTCCATAAATCCTTCTGATAAAGATAGTCTTCCATTTGCATCTTCCATAACTAAAATTTTTACCCATTAAACTTGGCAACCCTTAGGTTACCCTCATCTTCCATCGCTCCCACTCAACCGTGAGACTGTGACTCAACCATGAGACTTTCCTGCAGAGGATAACTGAAAAAACAACCTCGCTTTGATACCACTTGTTAGGATAAAACCATAGACATAAATAAAAATTACATGCAAATATAACTAATAACATAAAATAATAGATCACATAGAAAAGAACACAAGGCACCAAGATTTAACGTGGTTCACCCAATCCCTGGGCTACACCCACCAAATAGCAAGTTTGATATTATTACAATCCAATGATTACAACCTAATTACATTCGTAATCCCTTACAGCTCAATACCATTGTAAGAACCAATTTTGCATCACCACTGTGAAACAATCCCTAACCCTAAGCCCTTTTATACAAGTATTTTTATGCCATTTTAGGGTTACAACATGTCAGCCATATGTCAGCCACACATTGGCCACAACATCAGCCACAACCCAAAAAATTATGAAGTATGTACGGATAAAAGCACAAACCTGTGTCACCTTTTATAAAGGAGAAGTGATATCAGAATTTAAAGTCTTCAACTTTAATGACATAAAAGTGGCATTTGTGCTTAGAATTTGAAGATGATGTAAACTAATGAAATGTGTAAAATTAGATGAAGTTTATGTTTGTAATTTTTTTGAAAAAAATTGAGTGAAAATTTTATCTATTTTTTAATTTCTAAAGTCTATTTTTAATTTTTTTTAAATGCTGAAAATATAGAGTTTTTTTCCTGTCAAACAAATATATGAAAATGTTCATATTTTGGTCTGATTTTGGAATATGTTAGAGTCAACATGTATACCTAGTGCACCAAAAAATAAAAATTGAAATTTAGATAATATTTTTAAAGTTATAATTGGTCAAAGTCAAAGTTATCAGAAATTGACAATTTTTTTCTCCCATCAAACTTTTTCCATCAAATCTACATATTTTTAAAAAAAAATTACATATTCTTGAAGAAGACTCTCTCCTCTAGTGTAGCATTAAAAAATAATAATTTTTGAACATGATTTACTATTTTTTTCTTATTTTTGAATAGACATCTTCTTGAATCTTAAAATACCTACATGTACTATTTTCAAATTATAACATATTATCCATAATCAAAATTAAAAAAATTATATAATCATGATCTTGACTCCAAGACCTACAAAACTATATTTTTAGTTTAAAAAAAAACTTCAATTTAGTAAGTCAAATTGGCCTTCAAAGTGAGAAGTTTACAGAAGTTCTTATTTTTGCTTGTGTGGCTGCCACCTAGGATGCCACATAGGTAGTTTCGACCGTAACTGTTTCGGGTGAAAGGGTTTCAGTCGTAACCCCGTAGCGTATAAAATTATCGTCAATCACTTTTTAACTATTTTTATGATATTTTGAGTCATTTGAAACATGGAAGTTACAGCTGGAACCATTTCGGCCGAAAGTGTTTCGATTGTAACTGTGCATGCAACATCGACAAGGAAACTTGCCACATATGTACAACCGAAACTTGTTCGGCCATAACCATTATGGCCCAAACTATTTTGGCCATAACCCCTCCAAATATCACAAATGGTGACATAGGTTTGTGCTTTCACCCGTACAATACTTCCCTGATCAGTCACCACAAACTAACAAGGGAAACCCTTCATCAGAGGGAAAACCCTCCTAAGAATGATGCCCACAAGATGATGTACTAATATAAATATTTCTTATTAGAGGATGAACCCTATTAGAAGTCTATTACAATATTTAGTACAATGAATCCCTATTAAGAGACTTTGAATCCCTGTTAGGAGATTCCAACCTTGTTAGGAGTTGTAGTACAATGTATGCAAGAAGAACCAACTGCCCAAACATGCAATTTTAACTACAAGAAGAGCTCACTACTCAAACAAGTAATTTACTATTATGTCCTCCTTTCCTTTGTTCTATCAACTAAATCAATTACTATCAGACCTTTTAGACTAGGTCACAAACCTCAGATCCAAATACCAAACCCTGGATCACTTAATAAAACCTAGGCAATGAAGTTTCCTTCACTTCTACACTGCTCTGCTCAACTTCTCATTCTGCACTCTTTGCTACTTATAGTAAATCATCAAAACATATCATTCCATACAATGATAAAGGAAAATGTCCTCCTTTTATACAAAGTCCTCAAAACAATTCCCTGAGTTAGCTATTGGACCACCTCAATTAATTATTATAGGATTACATTAAGAACACATTACACTTAGCAATAATATTAATCTTTTGCCTTGCAACTTGAATAAATTTCTGTACACACAATATTATGATGAGAGAGCTTAGCCATGTCATCACCAACATGTCTTCTTCATGTCCTCAACCTTAATTCTTAGAATAAAAACTCTGCTAAGAGATATAACAAGCTTACTAGAACATGCCTTTGTAAACTCTATCTCATAACAGACATCACCAAAATTTACATAAATTCTTCTAGAATTATCCTTTCTTCTTTTGGCATTAACTACATATACCAGATACTTATTAGTATCTCCCATAAGCTTTGATTGTGTAAACACTCAACTAGCTATCCGTACCAACTTGATCTTTCTGCTATTCTTCTACTAGATACCACAGAAAAATGCTATGTTGACATCAATGCCAAATTGAGTCATGAATGTAACATATCATCATAGTAACATATCTAAAATACTCCCCCATAGGAATATGATTAGCATTAATCCTTGAAACCAATCTTCTAACAATCTCCCCCTTTGGCATTGATAGCAACATAGATAAAAAACATCTATTTCCAAGAATACCAACAAAAGACTATTCATATTTTCAAATCCTCTTCATGAATCATTTTCCCCCATTGATATACCTCAATATGCTTTTTCTCAAACTATCATTCCATGCTGTACTTACGTCAAACATACTATACTCATGTCAAAAATCTTCCTCAGCATAATGTTTTTCATGCAATATTCTCCCCCATTGACATCAATGTCAAAGGTTTTAGCAACCAATCTTACTACATCAAACTCTGCAACAACTAATTCTTTCTAGCTCAAGTGTTAAGAGACACTGTTCAAAACAATATCCAACAAGAGTCCTAGATGACTCTGTCCATCACAGATACTCCTCCATACAGGAAGCATCAACATTCAGTCTAGACAAACAATGGTGTTCTATAACCCTATATTGATGCACTCTTGCATCTTCTACTCTAATTTAGGAAGGGGCATAACCCCAAGCATTCCTCAAAAATACTCAAAAGTCTCTCTAGGAAGAGGCTTAGTGAATATATCTACAATTTTCTCTTTGGTGCTTACATACTCTAATCTAATTTTCTTATCTGTAACTTTCTCTTTCAACATGTGATACTTGATAGAAATGTTCTTAGTCTTCAAATGCAATGCTAGATTTTTAGCCATATTTACCATGCTTGTATTGTCACAATGTATAACTATAGGTTAACTAATTTCTATCCTTATATCCTTTAGCATCTGCTTCATCCAAATGATTTGGTTGCAACTGTTTACTACTGAAACACACTTTGCTTTCACTATACTTTGAGATGTACAATCCTTCTTCTTGCGTAACCAAGAAACCAATCTTCCTCCAAGAAAGAAGGCTCCACCACTGGTGCTTTTTTTGTCATCCATACTGCCTGCCCAATCTACATCAGTATAAGCACTTAGAGTGAAATAATTAGATTTTTCATACCATAATCCATACTTTGATGTTCCCTTCAGATATCTAAATATCTTTTTTATTGCTGCATAATGTGCTTCTCTAGGATCAACTTGGAATCTTGCAACAATTACAATTTTATTTGCTATATCTAACCTTGTGCGAGTCAGATATTGCAATCCTCCGATCATAAATCTGTACTTTTTCTTCTCAATAGTAGGTGTCTCATTCTTTGTAGATAATTTGTGTCTAGTTACCATAGGTGTTCCAATAGGTTTACATGCTTCCAATCCAAACCTTTTTAGTAAATCCTTCAAGTACTTAGTCTGAGAGATAAAGATTCCTTCTTTATTCTATATAATCTACAATCTTAGGAAATATTTCATCTCTCCTATCATACTCATCTCAAATTCCTTCGTCATCTCTTCAGTAATTTTTTTTCTTTCCTCATCATTTCCTCCTAATATTACCAAAATCATTAAACCATAATCAATTTCTTTCTAATGTAGATTACTATCTACCATACCTTTTTTATATCCAAGTTTTGTCAAATGTTTGTCCAACCTTGCATACCAGGTTTTGGGTGCTTGCTTCAATCCATACAATGCTTTCCTTAGTCTACATATTATGTCCTTGTCATCTATTAAAGAACATCCTTTAGGCAACTCAATGTATACCTCTTCTTCAAGTTCTCTATTTAGAGATGCAAACTTGACATCCATCTGATATACTTTGAATTTTTTTTGTGCTGCATAGGCTAAGAATAATCTTACTACCTCTATTCTAGCGACTAGAGCATAAGTCTCCTCATTATCTATTCCTTCTTGCTGTGAGTAACCTTTACATAACAATCTTTCTTTTTTTCTTACAAATTCACCTTGCTCATTCATCTTGTTCCTAAATACCCATTTAGTTCATATCATATTCTTGTCTACTAGTTTGGAGACCAATTCTCATGTCTCATTCTTTACTATCTAATCAAATTCCTCTTTCATAACTTGTTTCTAGTAATCGTCTTTGCATGCTTCATCTACATTCTTAGGCTCAACTTGAGATATCAAGATAGTTCTTCATTGAATCTACTTTTTATCATCACTTCTTTATCTTGTCTTCTGATGATCTACTCAGATGGGTGATTCTTTATTATATTCTTTCCCAAAGTAGGAGTTGCTATTGCAATTCTTGGCTCTAATAAAGGTTTCAAGCTTTGTTCCTACCTTGGCTCTCCTTAATTATACAAATCATTGTTAGTCTCAAGAAATACTTCATCATTCCCTGGCTTAGTAACAACATCATCATCTGAATTTTAATCAACTATTCTCTCTTGTATTCTAAATTTCTCATCAATTCTCACATTTGCACTTTCCATAATAGTCTTAGTTATTTGATTATAAAATCTATAATCCTTGCTTCTCAATGAATAACCAAGAAACATACCTTCATCACTTCTAGCATCAAACTTACCAACATCATCATCTCTTTTGATATAACACTTATTCCCAATTTTTTTGAAATACTGAACTATAGGTGAGTGACCAAACTATAGTTCATAAGGTGTCTTGTTTGTGTCTTTCTTGACTTATACTCTATTCATAGTGTAGACTGTTGTATTCATAGCTTCTCTCCAAAATGTTTTAGATAGATCATTCTCTGCTAACATAGCTCTTGTAGCTTCTGCAACTGACTTGTTCCTTCTCTCTGCAACACCATTCTATTCAAGCGTTCTCAAAGCCGATAACTGTCTCTTGATTCCATTTTCTTCACAAAACATGTTAAACTCATTTGAAGTAAATTCTTCTCCTCTATCTAATCTTAAAGATTTAATCTTCATATCAGATTCATTTTCAACCCTATTCTTGAATATCTTAAACTTATGAAATGCCTCATATTTCTCTTTAATAAATGTAAGCCACATCATTCTAGAAAAATCATCAACTAGAATCATAAAATACCTTTCACCATAGAATCCTTTAGTCTTTGTAGGATTGCTAAGATCTATGTGTACAATCTCTAATTTTGCTATAGAGGTTAACTTCATGCTGGGAAAAGAAGTTCTGTTATGTTTAGCCAAAACACACTCCTTGCAAATTGTGTTAGTAGACTTTACAATATTTGGAAAATCTCTAACTGAAAACATTCTAGTAGTCCTCACAATACTTTCAATGTTTATATGACAAACTCTCTTATGCCGTAACCAACTATCATCTACCTTTGCAATGAAACATGTCATTTCAGTAGGTTTCAACTAAAATACATTACCTCTAGATCTAGTTCCTTTTCCAATTACCTTTCCATATTTGTCTTTGATCATGCATGTCTTTTCTGTGAACTGTAATTGATAATCTTTTTCTATTAGTTGTCCAACACTCAAAAGATTATGCTTTAAACCATCAACAAAATACACATCCTTAGTGTTAGTTTTACCATCAAGAGTTATAGATCCAATACCTTTAACTTGGCATGCTACATTGTTTCCAACTTTGACAATTCCTCTATCCAAACTTTTGAAGTTAAAAAACTTGTTCATGTCACCCGTTATATGATGTGAACAACTACTGTCAATTATCTAATTAGATTTCTTCTCAAACTATGACACCAAAGCTAACTTCTCTGAACTTTCTTCTTTAATTACTACAAATCTAATTTCATCATCACTAGCATTTAATGCTTGTTCATTAGAATCATTATCTTCATATGCATGCAAACATTTCTATCCTTTATAGATTTGTGATTTCCCTTATACTTTTTTCTCTCTTTTAGGATACTTAGATGCATAATGACCATATTCATCTCAAGTCCAACACTTAATAATTTTCTTACCTCCTTTTTCTCTTCTTACCAGAATGACTTCTCCTTTCTCAATCTTTCTATCCTCCTCATATCTGCTAGTAAAATATCCTCTAGCACTTGTGCTCCTTAATAAATTAGGTCAAATATTCAAGGCACTGAAAGCTTTCTCTATTCTAGTCAATTCTCTAGATAGTCTAAGTTCATTCTCAATTGCTTCAAGTCTTCCAAGCAATGTCTCCTTTGTGAAATATTTGGTACAAGATATCAACAAATGTATCATCTGAACTGCTAACTTAAATGTTGGTGTTAGAGTCTTCAATATCCTCCATATAACTTCATCATCTTCTTTGGTTCCTCCTTGAGCTTTGATACTTGCGATAATTTTTGATATCTTGCCTATATATGTTCTTACAAATTCATCTTCCATCATTTTGGCATCTTGAAATGTGCAAATCCAACTTTGTAATCTCAACTTCTTAGAATGTGCATCTCCTTCAAAACTATTTTCCAAAGCTTTCTAAATAAAATATGCAGTAGCAAGTGATTTTACCTGATTGTACTCAATTTTAGGAAGTGCAGTCAATAGTGCTTCTCTAGCTCTCATGTCACACATGAAAAGATCTCTTACTACCTTGGTGCAAGTTTCCAAGTCCTCTTTAGCAATGATTTTCTTCTCTAATTTTGTCAAGATCCAATACCTATACACAACAAATGTGATCCGAGGGGATATTTTCGTCAAAAATTGAAGTATCTCCAAAACTCTAACAATCGGCATCAAATTGAAGGTCTCATCAAGAGCTCTCCGAAGATGTTCATTTTGTCAAAAATGAAGATCTTATGTGAAAATGACACCCAATTGAAGTCCAAGGTGGTGTGGCATTAAAAAAAAAAAAAAAAAAAAAAAAAAAAAAAAAAAATATATATATATATATATATATATATATATATATATATATATCTAAAAAAAATTTAAAAAAAAAAAAAAAAAAATGCCATGCAAAAGTATACTAGATGGCCGGTGGGATTGAACCCACGACCACCTGGCGCTAAAGCTCGGTCGATGGCCATTAGACCATTGATTCTATTCAATATATGGGAGGTGCACTTTACATATAACCCCTTCTCGCCAAAAATTGAAGGGAAAGGAGGCCGCCAACAAGGTTTGAACCCTCGATCGGTGCCTCTTCTAAAATGGCTAAAGGTTAATTCAAAGGAAGAAATTAATTGAAGAGTCTAATATTATATTATTTTTTATAGCCTTATTTTGGCTAATTTTTTGTATAAAAAGGGGGTTGAGAGACTCTTAGAGGGCATTCAGAAAATGGAGAGAACATCCAAGTGTTGAGAGTAAGGGAGATTTTTGAAGTGATCAATCCTGTACTTTGAAACAATGTGATGCTATTGTACTTCAAAGGAGTGATTTTGTAAACATTTGTACCTAATTTTTTGAGATAATTGGATCGGTCCCCCTATTGGAGCAGGACCCGGAGACATGGTCCACACGGATGAACTCTGAGATCAGATTGTTTGCGTCTTCTTTCTCTCAATTTCTCTTTAATTAGCTTAATCTTGTTGTTCTCTTATTTCATTTACGTTAATTTGATTCGTTAAAGGTTTTAAATTAATTTTATGTAATCAGTTAGCATTCCTCTGTAATAGTCCTAGATCCTAATCAGATCAAATATGGTATCAGAGCTTTTGTTGGACTAGTATTGCAGATTTGAATGTTAACAAGATCCAGGTTGAATCAAGGCAAAGGTGATCTAGAAGAGTATAATCTTGAGATCGGAAAACAAAAAGTTAATCCACCATCCTAGATGGAAGATAAAGATGGTGGACAAGGTTTAGAAGACCGAAGTATCCAAAAGACTTCAAAATTTGCAGAAAATGGTAAAAGTTTTGGTACAAGAAAGAGAAGAGAAGATGCGAAGATGTGTAGCTCGAAAAGACAAAGGGAAAAAGAAAGGCGTTGATCGTGATCTACCAAAGAAACCTCCATCTTCTCCTTCTTCTCCCTCTTCTCCTTCTTCCCCCTCTTCTCCTTCTTCTACCCATTCTGAGTCTGCTAATATTTTTAAAAGTGGACATAAACCTTGAATTAAGTTGGATGTAAAGTTTGACTTGCCAAAATATTATGGGTAGTTAAATGCCGAGAAATTAGATGACTGGATTCAACAAGTAGAAGTCCACTATAGAGTTCAAAACCTTGTAGATGATGTTGACAAAATTTAGTTAGCCACTCTTCAATTAGGTGGTGTAGCTCTAACTTGGTGGGAGAGTAGGTCTCAAGATGAAACTTCACAATATAGTAAGTTCAATTTGTCTTGGTCAGAATTTGTTATTGCTTTAAAGAAGCAATTCTATCCCCTAGGCCATATGTAGCAATTAATGATGAATTGGCAACATTTTAGGCAAGGGAAAGGTCAGTCTATCCAGGATTACACCCATTAATTTTTTGAAAAGGTTATTTCATTAAATGTCCCATTATATACCCAGGACACTTTACTCAAGTATATAGGTGGTCTTCATTCTTACCTAAGGTATTCTATTCTCGTCCTAGATCCTTGTAATTTGGATGAAGTATGTGTCCAGACAACACATTTAGAATCAAGGGGTAAGGGTACTTTCATTGATAATTCTAAAAAAAATCCATCTAAGTCTGAGGAAAAGTCCAAATGCAAAGGAAAGGGTAAAAAGATAGCAACAATAAAGAAAGAGGGTGAGAAACCCACATGCTCACATTGCAAGAAAGAAGGGCATGATGATTCTAAGAGCTGGAAGCTGCATCCTGAAAAGAGGCCAAAGCAATATGGTGGAAACAAAGGTAAACAAAAGACTGCTACTATAACTCAACAAGATCTTGGATCTAACTCCAGAGATGAGATAAATATTGTTGCTACCAAGATTCAAGGTAAAGAAAAAGGTATATCTCTTTCATCAACTACAAGTTCTTCTAGTATAAGTGCAAGTACAAGTAAAGAATCTTCTCCTAAGAATGATAAGCAAAGGAATGAATTATTTCACATTCGAGTTGTTATCAAGCATACTAAGGTCGATACATTATTTGATACGGGTTCTCAAGTTAATTTGATATTTGAGGAAGTTGTTAAAAAACTTAACTTGACTACAACACCTCATCCAAAACCATATCCTCTTGGATGGGTTTGTGATGATGCACAGTTACATGTAAGTAAACAATGCAAGTTAAGATTTGCTATCATTGCAAACTTTGTGGATGCGGTAGAAGCTGATGTAGTCCCTTTAGATATTTGTGGTCTTGTACTTGGGAGTCCCTATTTATATGATCGATAGGCTATCTTCTATAGGGGGGAAAATAAGTATCATTTGTTTAAATATAATATTGAATACATTGTACGGGCACATAAGGTTAAGAGTAATCTGACATTAGTCAATGCTAGTCAAATGAAAAGGTTAGTCAACTCTACTAAGAACTTTGTGTTAATGCTTGTAAAAGCCAAAGAAGATGAAACATCTGAGGCATTTAAAGGATGTGATCCAAAACATAAGGCGAAATTGGTCAAAGTTGTTTTTGCCTACGATGACTTGTTTCAGGAACTGAAAGGATTGCCTCCTAAGAGAGAGACATAACATGAGATTCAGTTGCAACAAGATGCACCACTTCCTAATATTGGTATGTACCGCTTATCAGTGTTACAGAATGAAGAAATCAAGAAGCAAGTTCAAGAGCTGGTCGAGAAAGGAGTTATCCATCCTAGTACTTCTCCTTGTGGTTCTCCTATTGTGTTGGTTCCAAAGAAAGATGGGACTTGGAGAATGTGCATTGACTATAGGGCTCTGAACAAGATAACGGTAAAGAACAAGTACCCTCTTCCTAGAATTGATGATTTACTTGATCAGTTGAAACATGCAATTTATTTTACTACTAAGCTAGACTTATGTAGCAGATATCATCAAATAAGAATTGCAGAAAGTGATATTTGGAAAACTACTTTTAAGACAAAACAGGGACTTTATGAGTGGTTGGTTATGCCATTTGGGCTTTTTAATGCACCAGCTATGTTCATGAGAGTCATGAATGATGTCTTTCATCCCTTTATTGATGATTTTGTCATAGTATATTTAGATGATATTTTTGTATTCAGTAAGACTTGGGATGATCATGTAATTCATGTAAAGAAAGTATTTGATATACTGAGAAAAGAAAAACTCTATGTAAAGATGTCAAAATGCAAATTTGCAAAGACATCCTTAGTGTACTTAGGCTATGTCATAGGAGATGGTCAATTGAAAGTAGACCCTGCGAAGGTCAAATGTATTGTAAATTGGCCTAAGCCAAGTACAATTACAGAAGTTAGGAGTTTCTTAGGTGCAACTCAGTATTGGAGGAAGTTCATTACAAACTTCTCTTTTATTGCATCACCATTACACGAATTGACCAGTACCAAGGCAACTTTTCAGTGGGGAGGTCCACAACAAAAGGATTTCGACACTTTAAAGGAAAATTTGAGTAGTGCACCAATTTTAGCTCTACTTGATTTACATCAACCATTTGAGATTGAGACAGATGCGAGCAGGTTTGCCATGGGAGCTGTACTCATGCAAGGACGTAAACTAGTCTACTACCACTCTAAAATTTTTTCAAGAGCAGTAAGTAACTATCCTACGTATGATAAAGAAATTTATGCTTTAGTTCAGAGTGTTAAAAAATGGAAGCACTACTTAATGGGAAAGGAAACTGTAATCCACACTGATCACCAGCCACTCCAATATTTGCACTCACAATCTAAGTTGCAACAAAGCAGGCACTTTAGGTGGATGGGTTTTCTACAACAGTTCCATTTGGTAATTAAGTATAAGAAGGGTGCCCATAACAAAGTAGCAGATATGCTCTCTAGACCTCCTATTCAGAATGCTTTGATAATCCTTTAAAATAGTTCTATGGTTCATGAAAGTTTTCAAGAACAATATACTAATGATGATAATTTTAAGGATATCTATGCAGCGTTAATCCAGGGTAAACATGTAGAAGAGAAAGATTACTATGTGTAGGATAATTTGTTGTACCACTTGGGAAAATTATGCATTCCTAAAGATGAACATGCACATGTAATCTAGGAAGCACACACCTCTTTGATTGCAAGACATTTCAGGGTAAGTAAGACATTAGCTTAATTGCAAAAATATTGTTACTGGCCTCGTATGCAGGAAACTATCACTAAGTATATAAAAGGATGTGTAATGTGTGCAACCAACAAACCAAGTAATAGGAAATTGGGTTTGTACACACCATTACCTATACCATCTCATCCATGGGAAAGTGTATGTATGCACTTTGTGGGAGGTTTACCTATCTCTAGGAAGGGTCATGATTATTTGTATATAGTAGTTGATCGGTTCAAAAAAATGTGTATTTTAATGCCTTTAAAAAGCAAGTTATTGCTGAACTGACTGCTCATTTGTACTTTCAAAATGTATGGGTTCATTTTGGGTTACCCACTTCTATTGTATTAGATTGAGATTCTCGATTCTTAGGGGAATTTTGGTCATCTTTGTGGGGACTCATGGATACCAAGCTGAAGAAGAGTACAACCTTCCATCTGCAGACTGACAGACAGACATAGGTAGTGAACATGATAGTTGTGCATCTACTTAGAGGTTACTACAGCAAGCATCCTAAGTTGTGGGATGAAAGTATTCACTATGTGTAGCATGCTTACAACCATGTGATACACTCTTCTACAAAGAGGTCTCCTTTTGAGACTTGCTTCGGTTACTTGCCTAAGACACCAATGGATTTTGCTTTTGGGAAGGACGATGTTGTAGATGGATGCCATGATGCAATTTTTTTTTTAAAGTTCATCCAGAAGGTCCAAGCAATCCATCAGGCAGTAGAAGCACAGTTGGGGCAGAGCCAAGAAAAATACAAGGCTCATCATGATAAGCATCGCATTGATCACCAATTCCAAGTTGGTGATAGAGTTTGGTTACATATTAGCAAGGAAAGAATGCAAGGTGAAGAAAGGAAGCTCAAGCCTATCAAGTATGGTCCTTTTGAGATCTTGAAAAAGATCGTTACCAATGCTTTCTACCTTAATCTTCCTCCATACATGCAAATTTACTCAGTTGTCAATGTTGAGAATCTGAAGTTGTATGAATCTCCAAAGATCTTGGATGAAGACATCAATGTTCAGGGTCCATTAGTTGATGATCTTTCACTAGAGTATATGTTAGAATTTCCAGAAGATGTTACCCTAGATAGGAATGTTAGAACTTCACGAAGAGGACCAGTTGAATACCTCTGAGTGGGATTGAAGGGAATGCATCCAAGCAAGAAAAATGGATGGAGATTAGTAAAGTGAGGGAAAAATACCCTCACCTGCTTTCCGATTAATCCAAACTTTCGGTGGTTCGAAAGCTTCTAAGTGGGGAGGCTTGATCCAGGGGGATATTTTCATCAAAAATTGAAGTATCTCCAAAACTCCAACAATCAGCATTAAATCGAAGGTCTCATCGAGAGCTCTTCGACGATGTTCATTTTGTCAAAAATGGAGATCGTATGTGAAAATGGCGCCCGATTGAAGCCCAAGGTGGTGTGGCATTAAAAAATATATATATATATATATATATATATATATCTAAAATTAAAAAAATAAATAAATAATAAATATAAAAATGCCATGCAAAAGTATACTAGATGGCCGGTGGGATTGAACCCGTGACCACCTGGTGCTAAAGCTTGTTCGATGGTTGTTAGACCATTGATTCTATTCAATATATGGGAGGTGCACTTTACAGATAACCCCTTCTCACTAGAAATTGACAACAAAGGAGGCCGTCGATAGGGTTTGAACCCCGGCCGGTGCCTCTTCTAAAATGGCTAAAGGTTAATTCGAAGGAAGGAATTAATTGAAGGTTCTAATATTATATCATTTTGTTATAGCCTTATTTTGGCTAATTTTTTGTATAAAAAGGGGGTTAAGAGACTCTTAGAGGGCATTCAAAAAATGGAGAGAACGTCCAAGTGCTGAGAGTAAGGGAGATTTTTGAAGTGATCAATCTTGTACTTTGAAATAGTGTGATGCTGTTGTACTTCAAAGGAGTGATTTTGTAAACATTTGTACCTAATTTTTGGAGATAATCAGATCAGTTCCCCTATTGGAGCAGGACCTGGAGACGTAGTCCACATGGACGAACTCCGAGATCAAATTATTTGCATCTTCTTTCTCTCAATTTCTCTTTTATCAGCTTAATCTTGTTGTTCTCTTATTTTATTTACGTTAATTTGATTCGTTAAAGGTTTTAAATTAATTTTATGTAATTAGTTAGCATTCCTCTGTAATAGTCCTAGATCCTACTCAAATCAAAATGTGTCTTCATCTTTTCTTTCCAGCTATCATAATTTTTTCCATCAAACTTTGGACTATCTTTCCTGAACATGTTCACCATGGATCTCCCAAAGTTGTTAAATTTTATCTTCAAGGACCTGATGCTTTCATACTAATTGTTAGAAACAATAGTCCACCAAGATAATTGAGAAGGGGGGGGGTGAATCAGTTATCCAATGATTAAAATATTTATTTCTTCAAACAAACTTAGCCTTTCAACCAAAGAAAATGAAAACCACAATAAAATTCCCATAAACAATTACACTAGATATGTTGACTAGGGAAATCCTTGATCAGAGGAAAAACCCTAGTGGGAATGATGCCCATAAGATGATGTACTAATATAAATATTCTTTTTTAGAGGATGGACCCTATTAGGAGTCTATTACAACATTTAGTATAATGAGTTCTTGTTAGGAGACTTTGAATCCCTATTAAGAGATTCCAACCCTGTTAGGAGTTGTACAATGTATGCAAGAAGAGCCCATTGCCCAAACATGAGATTTGAACTACAAGAAGAGATCATTGCTCAAACAAGTAATTTTCTATTGTTTCCTCCTTTCATTTTTTCTATCAACCAAATCAATCACTGTTAGACATTGTAGACTAGGTCACGAGCCTTGGATCCAAATACTAAACCTCGGCAATGAAGTTTCCTTCACTTCCACACTACTCTGCTCATGTTTGAATTACACACTCTTTGCTGCTGATAGTAAATCATCAAAAAATATCATTCCATACCATGATAAAGGAAAATGTCCTTCCTTTATACCAAGTCTTCAAAATAATTCCATTAGTTAGTTGTTAGACCTTTTCAATTTATTATTATAGGACCACATTAAGAACACATTACACTTAGTGATATCATTAATCTTTCACCTTACAACTTGAATAACTTTTTGTACATAGAATATTATGACAAGAGATCTTAGCCACATCATCACCAACATGTCTTCTTCATGTCCTCAACTTCAATTCTTAGAATAAGAACTCTACTAAGAGATATAACAAGTTTACTAGAACATGCCTCTATAAAATCTATCTCAGAATAGACATCACCAAAACTTACATAACTTCTTCTAGACTTATCCTTTCTTCTTTTGATTTTAAGTGCATATGAAAAATACTCAAAAGTATCTCCCATAACCTTAGATAGTGTAAACACTCAACTAGCCATCTATACCAACTTGATCTTTCCTTTGTTCTTCTATCAAATACCACAAAAAATTGCTATGTTGACGCCAATGACAAACTCAGTATTGAATGTAACATATCCACAATACTCCCCCATAGGAATATCATCAACATTCATGCTTGCAACCAATCTTCTAACACTAGTGTCCCTCCTAGTGTTTATTATCTTGCACATACCTAAACAAGGCTTAGTCAAACCAGCTTGATCTTAGCATACTAACAAACCACGTTGACTTGGCTAGAGTCACAACAAGCCTCAAAAGAAACAACAATAAAAACTAAGCCAAAACAAGGGCTGTTAGGTGCCCTATACCAAGATAATGACAGAAAAAATATATCTAGGAAAAAATGCAACAACTATAGCCATAGGAATCATAAGAAGAGCATATATAATGTGTTTCCATGAATGAAGCTCTCAAAGAGATGCATAAGCAAACAATATTCATATCAAATTTTGTGAATAAATTATTAGCTTTATTTCAAGTCTTCTCATGTTTCGAAGATAAAATATATAATATAAACTCTTCAAATGTCTATGATGACAATAAGATTCAAGCTTAGACATTTACATAATGCAACCAACTCAAGACTCAAACTTCAACGTTAATTGCATAACAGTAATAAGAATTCAAGTTTCACTGTTCTCATCACAACAAAAACTCCAAATAAGTTACTCATAATGAAAAGTACTCATAACTTGTAATAGAGTATTTTTTCATTTATACTTATTAATTAAATCATATTGATTTAATTATATAAGTTTCTATTACTCTAGTTACTTAAGCTTCATTTAGGTGCATTATTAATTAATAATGTGCAACCTAGCTTTTTAGTTTAGGGTTTCTATCTCACCTTTATAAGATTGAGCCTTGTACTTTTTTCATTATCTCTTATGCATTTTTCACATTTGAGAGCAACTTTTCTTTTGTCTCCATTATTCTTCTCTTGTGATAGGTTATTGGCTAACGGGTTCTTCTTGGGTTGTGTAGAATTGATATTAATCAATTCTTTTATGGTATCAAAGCTCAGATCTGTGGCTACTTGTTCTTGATTTGAAAAATTTTCTGGAGCTTCAAGGGTTTCATCTTTCAGATTTGGTTAGATCTAGGGATACACTTTTTTTGGAGGCCTCTTGAACCAAAATAGACCTTGCCAATGGATTCAGAGGATCGATCTAGAGAATTTTGATATAAAATTTGACCTATTTTGATTACCAAAATAATCTATCAAAAATTTGGCCATTGGCACGTATTCTGATGTAAATTTTTAGAAAAACATGCAAATTTTTTTTATCTTTCAAAAAAATTGCAAAAATAAATAAATAAATCTTTTAGAAAATTTGAAATATGAATTTTATTTCCAACTTGAAAAAGGTTTGCACATTTAAATTTGCATGTGTTTGAAAATTTTCAATCAACTTGAACAAGTTGATTTGACATTAAAAGGACTTCTGCGTAGTACGTCTGACCTGCGTCAGCATATAGTGTGGTACACCTGCACCTGCGTCAGTGTTAGGGTACATCTGACCTGCATCTGACCTGCGTACGCATTAGCTTTTTTTTTTAAAAAAAATTCAAAAAAGTCTTTTCCGACTTCCACCATTTTTGGCAAGTTTTTTGGTGAGATCCGCCAAATTTGGCAAAATTTTTGGCACATTTTTGGGCATGAATTTTGAGGTGCCACATCAGCACACAATCAGCAAGTGATGTCAATGCTCAGTCAACTACCACATCAACTATCAGTCATCTAGTGACATCAGCACCCAGTCACCACCACATCAGCACACTATCAATGATGTCATCAAAAATGTCATCTGACGTTCGTACAGTCGTCAAATTTTTTCTCATGTCTGTAATTTCCCAGAGAGCTCCTTTTTTGGTTTTTTGGCCATAACTTGGGCATACAGAGGTCTTTTTCTGATCCAAAAGAAGTGCCAAAAAGCTGGTTCAGAGATGAAGAAAATGGTGCTAGTTTTGTTTGATTTTGAGTTTGTTTGAACTTTCAATTTTGGCGTTGAAGTAGAGACTTCTATTTCCCTCTTCTCTGCATCCAAAATCTAGGTTCCTTTCTCAGTTTTTATGCTTTCTATAGTTGTTTTCTTTGGTATTTGAGGGATATCATTATCTATTTTGGAGGGCATTTTCTTTTTTGTGCTTTAATTCAGAATAAGACCCTTCTACTTCTGTCTTCTTCTCTCAATGGTGGACTCTTATGTCACCTGCCTTACACCACACAACTACCATACTTGGAAAGGACAAATGACTAGGTTGCTTATGGCAAAGGGGTTATGGTCATGTCTCGATGCGACTCAGCCATTTCTACAAAGGCCTTATGAGCTTCTTATGCAGCACAATAAAATGGATGAGGCAATGGGCCTCATTGCAATGAATATTTCAAATGGGTTGCTGTTTCACCTAGATAGTTTGAATACACCCAGGGCTATGTGGGACAAGTTTTCAACCTTATTTGGCACAATTAATCGGTTTAGGATTCTACAGATAGATGCAAAGTTTACCTCCTTGATTCCTGAATCATTTACCAGCATTGAGGATTTCTTGATGAAATTCAAGTCTCTTCGATCTATGTTACAAGTTGCTAGAAAGACAAAATCTGATAATGAGTGTATCTTCCTGATACTGTCCAAGCTTTGAGGACCTTATTAGATTTTCACTTCTACCTTCTACTCCACTATGGATGCTCTAGGTGCACGACATGTTATGCCATCTTTCGAGACCTTTTGTGACCAATTGACTCGTGAGAAATCAAAGCTCACTCAAATGGATTCTCTTATAGGTTCACAGTCACAAGCATTGCTTGCCAAGCCACCTCAAAGTACATAAAATTCAAAGAAAATATCAAATTCCTCTTCTCAGCACTCTACTGGCCCACCATCTTCTTCTAAGAAGGAGAAACATAAGACTGAGAGACCTACATGTTCCTATTGTCAGAAAGGAACACATGATGAGTCACTTTGCTATCAGAAGAAGTTTGATGGTTATGGGAAACGGATCGTAGATTTGCAAGCTCTTCTTTAGAAGAGCAATCTTTCCTCCCCATCCTCTTCTAGCTCACAGGGGTCTGCTTATCAATCTTCCACTACCAATCCTACCGTTGGACAAGATCCTGGAAAGGGTCATGCATTAAGGGCTTCTTTCACATCCCCTTCATAGGTCCCTTGGATAATAGATTCAGGTGCTTCTCACCATATGGCATCTTCTTGAGAGATCTTCTCTTCTTTTAAGGCTTCTCCTATTCCCCATATTATCATTGGAAATAACACTGTTATGATAGTTTGCGGGAAAGGCACTGTATGCATTCAGGATGGCACATTCAATGATGTGTTGTATCTTCCATCGTTGTCTACAAACCTCTCTTGGTTTATCAAATTTATAATAGTGGGTCTGGGAAGACAGTTGAGTTCACTCTAGATTTAGTTTTCATCTGAGATAGTATGACAGGAGGTGTTGTTGCTACAGGGATAGTTGATCTTTCCACCCATCTCTACTCCTTTTCACACTTTGGTCCACCTTTGCCAGAGCACGACTCTACTCCTTTGAGAGAGCATCATGTGGTACAGTCAGGTTTCTTGAACCTCTGTGTGGTTCTTGAGACCACTATTGTGATTGCCTTACCACCTCCTCTTGATCTCTTTTCTGTTCAACAAGGTTCTTCTTCAGCACTGCCTGATCCTCAAGATCCATTTATCAAGCCACTAGGTGCAGTTGTTGAGGATTTAACAAAGGACATTCATCTCCTCTTTGATGACAGTGTTTGCACACCTGTCATACCACTTACATTGGGGATTCCCTTTTAGGACCCTCATGTCTACTCCTTTGAGCATCAGCTCAGCCTTCTAGTGACACCTCAGCTTTCGAGGTTCCCTCTACAGTGTCCACTACCTTTCACTCCTCTGCATTGGAGTCATAGTGGTTTGTTTATTGATCCAAGGGTTCTTTCATTCTAGGGGGGCTTTGGAGCCTCCACCCTCTCTCATGGGGGGGGGTTGAAGTCACGCATTGTACTTATGGCTTTGAGAGAGTCTCTTGAAGTCATTTCATCTCTTTTTGGAGAGGGGTTTTTCTCAGTGGGTTTTCTCCTTTACTCCAGTTTATAGAGATTTCCTTGTACTAGGTACCTAATTAGGCCTTGTTGCCAGGACCCACTTGTTTTTTTCTTTCATAGCTTTTCTTTTCTAGGTAAGCTTACTCCTTGCTTTTAGCTTAAGGGGGGTATTAGAGTATTTTTTCATTTATACTAATTAATTATTAATTAATAATGTGCAACCTAGCTTTTTAGTTCAGAGTTTCTATCTCACCTTTATAAGGTTTAGCCTTATACTTTTTTCATTATCTCTTATGCATTTTTCACATTTGAGAGCAACTTTTCTTTTGTCTCCATTATTCTTCTCTTGTGACAGGTTATTGGCTAATAGGTTCTTCTTGGGTTGTGTAGAATTGATATTAATCAATTCTTTCAACTTGTACAATTTAAATACAAATTAATATCATAGCCTTATTCACATGTCAAAAGATACTATCAAAGCTTATTATTATGATTCCTACCCTTATTTTGGATGCAAATTACATTAAAATGAAATACATGAAATACTTAAAATGTAAACAAGAAAACAAGATATATATTATGATAACCAATAATTTCATACATGAATAAATTGATGCATCAAAGTTGTAAGTCTAATAATGTCATGCAACAAATATATTTCATACATCAAATATTAAAGGTCATATATACATCAAATGTATGTTGAATATGCACACTAACATAAAATCCAAAATATATGTCTACTAATGTCTATACATGTGTTTCCATCCCTATATCTTCTCCTTCCCACAAGGAGAAGGAAACAAATCTCTAGAGGTCTTTGGTCATTGCATGTAGGGAGCTGATGGGGTGCCCCTCACATGCTCACTCATCCTCTTGTTTAGGCTCCTCTCTAACTGGAGTTGATACAAACAAAGTATATATGAATCAATAATTATTATGTATTGAAATAAAATATATGTACACACAAAATTAATTATTTTCTTACCACCATGAAATAATCACTTTGTACATCCACCACAAAGGCTTGCAAACAATCGAGAGTAACAAGGCTCTACAACAATTCAATCAATATAATCTTTCAATCATACTTATAAATACCATTTTAAATTTCAACACTAACTATTATAAATCAAAATTAAAACTATGAAAACTCTTTCATACCTTAGTCAATGCCTCTAAACTAGCCATTGCAACATCAACTCCATGATCGATGGACTGGCACAGATGAGGAGAAGTCTAGGAGGTCAAAAATTGCAAATCATATAATACAATTTACATATTTTTTATAGAATAGAATATAATGAAATGAATTAAATTAACATGAAACAAATGTACCTCAACAAAGCTCATATCATGCCTAGTCTCAAAATCCCTTGTGAATGTCAATGGTCCAGTAGAGAACTAATGCACATGGATAATTTTTTTTTGTCAATCCTTCATAGGATTACTTAATAAATATGTGTATTAATTTAAATGAATACATACCTCTTGACTCATCAATGAGATGTAAAATGGGGTTGGGGAATTTGTACTAGGGCTATCAAAACTCTTACCCTAAATTTTAAACAATGTCAAGACATATTTGTTGGATACAATTGATAATTGCATGATTGTCTTTGATGTTACACAAATGTCATATCAGTCAACAGAAAGAGTCTACCGAGCTCAGAAGGTAAGTACAGCTGTTGACAGAGTTTACCGAGCTTGCAAGGTAAACAAAGGAAGTTCAGTATTTACCGAGCTCACTCGATCATCGAAGAAAAGTAGCAGACAGTGAAAAGTAGCAGACAGTATTTATCGAGCTCACTCGGTCATCGAAGAAAAGTAGCAGAAAGTGAAAAGTAGCCGAAAGTATTAACCGAGCTCACTCGGTCATCAAAGAAAAGTAGCAGACAGTGTTAATCGAGCTCACTCGGTCATCAAAGGAAAGTTGGAGAAATCGGTGTTTACCGAGTTCACTCGGCAACTGAAGGATTTCACGAAAATTCTCTTTATTAACCGAGCTCAGTCGGTTAACACAGGAATTATTTTCTGTGCAGTATTTACCGAGTTAAGTCGGCCAGTGAAGGATTTCTCGAAGGTTAAGTAATTAAAGTTAATTACTTTATGTAATGTATGAAGCCGACTTATAGCACAATTATTTATAATTGTAACTTGTATTTGAGCCGACTTGATAATCTGAAAGGTATATATGAAAGATCAAGTTGCGAATTCAAGTATGAAGTATGAATGTGAAAAAGCGAGCAGATATGATTGAATATCTAAAATGCGAAGGAAGGCCAGAGCAAGTTTTTGAAGGATCAGAGATGCAGAGTTGCATTTGATCAGAGAGGAACAGAACAGAGATCTGTATCAGCAAAGATAAGTTGTATTTATTTCAGATCACTCATTGTTACTTTCTAACAATTGTAACAGTGTTTTCAAATCTCTTAACAGAGTGGGTTTAACAGCCTTTTGTAAAATCCTCTAACAAGGTGGCAATTCAGTTGAATTGATCTAAAGACCTCTAGCAAGGCCACTCCTAGCAGGGTGATTAAATCCTCTAACAAGGTCGCACCTAACAGTGTGTTTTGTAACCTTTAACAAGGTTGGCTCCTAACAGGGCTCACTTCAGAAGAGTGAAAAACAGTAACTAGTTACATTGGTGGTTTTTCCCATATTGGGTTTCCACGTTAAATCTGGTGTCTCTTGTCTCTTGTTTCTTGTGTTTTCAGTTTGATCATATGTGTATCAGCAATGAGTATTTCCTTTGACATCTTAAGGGACTTGTGGGAAAAGTTTTTGTAGTAACTGATTCACCCCTCCCCTCTCAGTTACTCCGTTCTCATTTCCAACAATATTAATTAATTAGTCATTCACTATACATACGAAATGTGATCAAATTAGTCTATTATAATTGTAATTTACTTGTGTGTCAATGCCAAATGTGTCACTCAAGAACTCATCAGTGACTAGCCCATCATCCATACTATCTCCAACATGAATGCCAAACATGCATAAGGATCCACATGCCATGCACATGTTTCCACAATGTAAAGAAGGCTCCTCCTCAACTAATGGACTGACATAATGAATGAGGGTCTGTGTTAAAATATTGATAGTACTAGTCTCTACATGTTCCTTCACAACTAAAGGAATAATGACATGGTCATCCTATGGCTTGATAATAGGTGCCCTAACTGCATTATGGTCATGATGTGCCCCATACCCCCAACCTCTCAAACGGTGACCCCCAACCTCTACCCTTAGAATCTAACATGTCAAAATAATTGGGGGCATCCCCAAGGGAAAATTCATAATACAATTTCTGTACGAAATACATTAGAACCTCATGATTATTACAGAGAGGGGCATCAAAGGCTATCCACCATATATCCCAAAATTTATTTCTAATATCATCATGTATGCGCCAGTGGATGGGGAATCTTTTAGTTGTATGTTTAACAATGTCTTGTTCTTCTGGCTTTTTAAACAATGCACACATGCTACCTTTTGCTATGTCCTTTTTTTAAAACATCTCTATAGGATTTTTTTTTGGATAATATCTTCTTTTTTATTCTCTCTTAACACACCAAATATCCAACTAACCACTAACTACAACTACATGGCTCATAATGGACCCAAAGGAGGATGCCAATTGTGCTCTCATAGGATTAGTTTTCCTACAAGTTTTCAACCTACCAATGATTTCTTCTAATTCATTTTTCCCTCTTTCTATTTCATTCATTATATTATCTTAGGTGCTAGGAGTAGGTCTTTCAATTAGTGGAGGTTGCAGAAGTTCTTTCTCTTCTTATGGAGGGTTTTCATTTTGATTTTTTTGATCAGGCTAGGGATTTGCTGGTCGAGTATTAACATTTCCTAATAATAAACCAATTGCATTTTAAATAAATAAACATATATGAAGGAAAACTAAAAAAAATATAAAACAATGCAAAAAAATACAAAACAATACAAAGATAAGAGTAGAAAACATATTTGATGATTTTGATCTTGATCTTCGGTGACAAGGAGGCATTTTAAGGAGGAGAGAGAAAATTCTTCAACTTCTACAAACTACATGCATGTTGTTGAGGGGAAAGAAGACACCAACAAAAAGAAACAAGAGAAAATGGAATAAGTCACGGGTTTGCAGCCCATATATAGAATTTTAAAAAAGCATGCACACGCTTTTAGAATTTTTAAAATTTAGTTGTGTGTCATCTTTTTGGCACCACAACTTGGTGCATTTTCCCAAGGGATAAACTCATTTTTTCCCCCTTTTTCCTCATCCTCTAGTTCTAGGATAGTTTTTGACACCTGTGGAGAAGGAGTGTTATTCTTCTTTATTTTTCTCCTTGTTACTCCTATCACCATCATTTCTATTTGGGCTCTCTTGGGCATAGATGGGGAGGCTTCTTCTTCTGAGTCTTGGAGAGGTAGAACTGATTCCTATTGTTGAGGTTCCTATTGTTGCTCCTATTTATCTTGTTCTAGAATTTGTTGGGCTTCTTTTTACTAGGCAGTTGGTTCTCCTTAGGCCTCAGCCACCTACTTTCTTACCCTCAAGACTACCTTTCTCTTCTTATTTGTGCCTTTTTAAATCTCAAAATACTTGACCTCCCACTCATGCTGGTGTACCATTTCTAACCTCACTGGTGATTTGGTAGGGTAGGTTGGTATAATGACTTTTGTTCCTTTTCCTTTCTTTGGTTGGGCTATAGCCTAAAGAGGTATGGCCTAGGGAACTGGATCCATTTGAAATGGTTTCCTGATCCATTCCCTTGTAAGTTCCACTATATGATGACCCAAATGATCCATATCATCATTCTCCTCATGCCCTTTTTCCACATTCATGATGGGCCTATCATAGATCTTAACCCTGTTGTATAAGGGATCCATTATCTTAGGGACATCTTTGTCCCAAGCCTTTAGGGGTATCTCCATGTTGAGCACTTTTTTGCTAAATGTAGACTCATTCTACAAAAGTCCCTAATATAGACATTATAGTCATCTGCTGCATTCATCTAATGATCCTCCATTATTTCCTTACGTACAAATTTCTTCTCTACCAGATGTTGCACCATCCCAATATTATAAAAATTTGGGAGTTGAGCCTCATAATCTTACAGGGGATATTGATTCTATTCTGAGTTGCATGTAGCAATATCTTGCTTCTTCTTTACTTCAAATGCTCCAATGGTGATCAACCAAACCCAATTTTTCTTATGTTGTTTTCTTACTCTATCATATGTAGAAGTAAGTTGGCAAGCTATCTATAGTAGTATAAGCCTATCTAATGGATACCTGAAGAGATTTTTAGGAAACATGAGAGTACTAGCTGTAATCACCTAAAAATGGTCATCTAGACTATTAGCTCCCTTTTCAACATTTTGGCTAAATTAATTTAATCACTTACCTAAGCCAAATTGCTAATAATCAATTTATTTGATTATAACCTATAGTTTGACTATGCTATCCTAAGTTCATTATTTGATTAAAAGAACATGTCCCCTTTTAATTAAATAAAAGACCCCATTCTTCTAACCCACTTAAAGTGCACACATAAAGTCCTTTTTCTATTTTGCAATTAAAAGAAAAGGCTTTGAGACTTTTGTCTTATATGAAAAGTCAACTTATATTCTATTGGTTGATTTGTGTGTGCACATGGATCACTCCTCTTTTCAAATTCCACCGTTGATCATCCACCATCTTCATCTTGATCTCTACCGTCCATACATCTTTAAAAGGGAGAGAGCTTTCCCCCTCAATCAATCCTCATTTTTGAATATTGTTATGCTGCAGGTTTTCTAACAGGTTTCTTTGAAGCTTTGTGGAGAACTTCTATTTCTTGTCTACATTCTCTCATACCATAGCATCTTAGCTTAGCTTTCATTTTTACATGTAGCTTAATCTCACATAGCTTAATAATGGTATTGTAACACTCTCATACATGTTTTAGCATAGCTGTATTTTGCATTATCATCCTAGTTTAATTTTCATTTGCATTGCATTCTTGAGGAACTCCTTGGGACATTTGCATTCTTGCATCTTGTCTTTGGAACCTCCCATTGCATGGTTTACTAGCAAGAAGAGTATCTCTAAGGCTCATCTGAGAGCCCTTGAACTTGAAATACACTCTCTTGCACTCCGTGGATAGGGAGTTCTAAGCCGGCATCCAAGCATTTCGAACTCATGGAATTGTTTGGATAGAAGGGTTTAGAGTGGGACACAAATCAAGTGTACATTTTTTGGCGCCCACCGTGGGGCTTGAATCAAGTTTCTAGCTCCATTTGCTTTTATTTTTCACCTCTGGTTTTTTACAGCAGCATATTGGATCTACTCAAATACTTTTGTAAAATTATCACTTTGGTTTTAAGGCTGACCCATAAGTAGATTGGTTTGAAGGCCAAAAACTTAGTTGGTTTAAATATTTGATCATATCATTTAAACCGCTTGGAGTTTGGTCTTGAAATTTTTTTTGCAGGTTGGGTATTTACTCAAAATGTTTCAATCCGATTTTTAGAGCATTTTGACATGATTTTTGGAAGTTATGAGTTTTTCTTTTTTTTTCATAAAAAGCCATTTCTGATCGCAAATCAGCACATTTTTCAGAAAAAACTTACATTTTCAGAAATGGGTTTCAATTCTAATGGAGTTTCTTTCTTTGTGTTTTGAATTTTGAGGTGGTATTAAGGATCCAAAACTCGATTTGATAAATTTGGCCTGTTTTGACAAAATCAATCTCTAGAGCACAAATGAAGAGATTTTTTTAAATTTTTTGCATTTTTGGAAAAATCTCTGATTTTTAATAGGGGTCTCTTCTTTTCATTTTTATTTTTGGATACGAAATCATAGCAAACAAGTCTAATCTTGTTGACTAGGTCAAAACCAAAGAGTAAAAATGAGAGCATTTGTGATTAACTTGCACTTTCTTTGCATGTACTTGGTTGGAAGATAAATTCGATTTTTGAGGAAACTCACCACTTTTTATTGCATATTTTTATGTTATTTAATACTAACTTTTGGTGCTAACAAGTTGTGATTACAGGTTGTCATCCTTATGAAAAAAAAATTGAAACATTGCATAAAAAGAACGCATGTCAAAGCTTCAAATGCACAAGGGCTTCTAACAATTGCTTGCAGGGCTGCCCAATGCATAAAAACTCAATTTTTCTTGTTCTTTACTTTTACATGTGTGACACATACTAGTTGTTTATTTTTAGGCACATTAAAACTTATAATTGGGATCTTTTGGTGATAGGAGAGTATGCTCTTTACCCTTGTGGTGAATCAGAAATCTTGACTTACCATTTAGTTTCAAGAGTAAGAGACAACTAAATCTTCTTGGCGTGTTTGGGAGAAAACAATTGGAATAGGAGAGTATGCTCTTCACCCTTGTGGTGAATCAAAAATCTTGACTTTCGAAAGTTGATCCACTCTTTGTGTAGTTAGAATCCTTTAGAGGGCCTGCTCTCGGACAACCTGAGAGGAACGACCCAAGTGGGGACAAGCAGATTACCTGGCTCTTCCAACCCACTATAAACTCAAGGCTACCAAGGACACAAAACTTTGGTAGACATAGTGTTTGTCTTCGCCTAGTGTGATTTCTTATGGGATTTCGACCATAGGGAGATCACTAGGCAAGAATGCTTAAGGTACTCTTGTGATTGCGAGATCGGTTACTCATCACAAGGTGAGGTGTCCCGTAATTGGGAGCAAGAGGAACACTATGAATGGAAGCCCTATCTAAACACCCTAAGTTAGTAACTACCCTTTTTAGCCACTCAACTTCTTGGTGCAAGGATTGATCCTAGTGGACTACCTGGATCACCCCAAGATTTACACTCACCATATGTGTTCCCTTGGTTATGCTTATGGCATTTCCATGACAAAGCCAATATCTCTTGTGGGCAACCACTTGGTGTGAGGCAAAGGAGCATCAAGCGTGGGCTAAGTTGTTGAGTAATGAACCATGTCTTTTAGGTAGATATTGCTTGATGTGTTCTCAAATGTGCTATACCTGTGAAAATCTTTTGAACATACACATGACGATAATTTTAGGGAATTCTTTTGAGACGTCACATATGCTTGTATCATGTAAGGTTGCTTTGTCCCTTGCTTGATTGTTTGAAGACAACTCCATGTGTCACTGTCTTGCTTGGAAAGAAATTTCTTTTGAACATCAAATTTACTATGCTATCAATTATTGCCAAACTTTGTCAACCAAGTCAAAATGTCAAGTGCAAAAATTTTCTTGTGTTGCTTGCTAAGGGGAGTCGTATCATTTGATTTTGATTTTCTATGTCTCTAGTTCTTGAACATGCTTAAAATGACTCTTTGGTCTTGGTTCTCTTGGTCTTTCTATCTTCATGGTCTATGCATGCTTGCTAGTTATCCTTTTGCTAAAATGGTTACCTTGATTTCTTGACTACACTCTTGGGTTGGGAAAGTTGTTCACTTGTCACCCTGCTTGCTCTATTTATTTGGCTATTTGGGCATGTTGCCTAGCTATTGACTTGAGTCATTCATGTCGTAAATTTCTTGGACATATTGTTTGACAAGTCGCTTTAATCTCTCTCTAATAACTTGGCAAGTGAACACTCTACCTCCTATAGTTTCAACATCAAGTTATCTTCTAGACTATTTTATGCTTGGCTTTGCATCTAAAACTATGGGATCTAAACCTTATGCTACCAAAATTCAACCAAATATAGATGATCATGATATCCTCCATGTCACTAAAGAGTTTCAAGATCTATATGCACAATACAAAGAACTAGAAGAGACAAATGATCTTTCTTACCTTCATCTTTCTAAGCGCATGATAGAAATGAAGTCTAAACTTGAGAAAAGGTTGGAGGAGAAGATTGCATCATTACATGAATCTTCCTTAAGGTCTTTACATGCATGTGAGTCACCTTCTTTGAGGTCATCCTCTTCTTCTAGGTCTACATGCTCTACTTCAAGACATCAAATGTCTTCATCTTCTAGATCTAAAGACCTCTTTAGAGAACAAGCAAGTGATACCTCCTTTGAGCCTATGCCAAAATTTTATGATGGACCTATCTTTGACGAAGATAATGATGAAGACATGAACACATGCTATTCACTTGAGAAACAACAAGAAGATCCTAGACATATTTTTGAGAGGACTTTTACTCCCTTGGAACATTCTTATGATGACATTTTGCAAACACTTCTTGAAACTAAGCTCATCATGTTACCTAAGTCTAGCTCATATGGAAACCCATTCTTGGATATCTATTGTGCTTATCATCAACATAATGAGCATAGTACTTCAGATTGCATTGAGCTAAAACATAAAATCCAAGATCTTATTGATAATGGAATTATTGGAACCTCTAGTGACTCATGTGCTGAGGATACTTCTCTTGAGAAAGATTAAGTTGATGAACCTATGTCTAGTAGTGGCTCCATTACATCTTCCACTTCTTCCAACACTTGTGCATCTCCCAACACTTCAAATCTTTCCAACATGCCTCCATCAAATAAAGAACCTAATGCTTTCCACATAGACTACGTGTATCCTCAAGGGCTACCTCTAAAAGAAACTCAAGCTAACCTTCACTTGGCGGCAAACCTTTTCCATGCTACTAATCCTAAACATCCTCAACCTTCATGCACTACTATGCCTAATCCAAGCACTACTCCATTCACTCTTTATTCTTCCTTGTCCTTAGAAGTGGCTCCATGTCAAGAGGACTCTCAAAAAGAAAAAGGTATAAATGTCAAGAAAGATCAAGATCAAGCACCCGTTCATCTCTTTCAAGATTTTTCCATTCCATATCCTATATCTTTTCCACCTCCTAAGTATGATGAAGATATCACTTCCACTATCTCCCTTGAGCTTACTGAAAATTATGAGAAAAGTTCTCTTCCTATGCTATCCAAAGCTACTTGTCAAGGTCAAAGTGTCCCCTCGTGTTCTACTTCTCCACATCCACTTCAAAATTGTGCTCAAGCTTCAAGTGCTATTTAAAATGTTGTTCCTATCAAGGGTACTTATGAGTCTATTGATGGCTTTGACCATGTTGCTCATTCTAAAGATGTTGATATCCCTTCCCACTATCCCTTTGCATCTTCTAAATCTATCCTTGGTCCTTATCCATCTAAGCTAAAGCATTCAAACCTTCCATCCATATTGGGGCCTTATGTTCCTCCATCTCCTACATTCACTCCTAGCTCATTCCCTAGCTCTCCTATAATACCTCAAGATCAACAAAGACACTCATCCTTGATGACTTTTCACCCATCTATACATCTAAACCAGTCATATCATCCTTATTCATCCACAAATCCCAAGTCTTTTGGAAGTGAGAATAAACATAAGAATCCATTGAAAAATGAAGATCACTATGTCCCATCTAATCGACATGTGAATGCTAAGAAGGAGAAAGCACAAAAGAGACCGCAAAGGTCCACTATTAAGAAAGCTAAATCAAAGCAAATGTGGGTTCCTAAATCCATCATTGAAGAAATGCACTCTCAAGCACCCAAAGAACAAGAAAAATCTAAAGCTATGTGGATTCCCAAGTCTCTTTTAAAAGACTTGAATATTGAAAATACTTCAAAGTTGACATTCAAGCTTCCAAAGGCTTCCATTCCATCTTCTTCCAAAAATCTTTCTAAAAATATTCCAAAGCCTTCCACTCCACTTTTTTCCAAATATCTTCTACCAGCTCATACATCTAAATCTCAAGCTATTTCATCCATGATTCCTCCATCATTCCAATACCCTTCAAGGTGTGTGTCAATGTTGATCTTGTCCAATATTTCAACTACCCTCATGAAATCCTCTAAAGCTTACACTAACTTTCTATACATGAACTCTTATCCTCCATATATTCTTCCTACTACCATTTCCCTTTCATCACCCTATCAACATCTTTGAGCATACCTTTCTATAGTCTTGGCTTATCATGGCTTATCTTTCCTATAGGAGCACTATCTAAATTCAAAAATCTTGAGCTCTTTCTAAAAATTCAGAAAAAAGAAAAAAAGAAAAAAAGAAAAAAAGAGAGAAAAAAAAAATGAAAATGTGCCTTGGTGAAAACCACTTCTTGTGACACCTTGGTAGCAAAAGTAAAGATAAATAAATTTATCCTATGGTGAAAACTACTTCTTGTGGCACCTTGGATAAGTATCATGATGAAAACCTCGCAAACAGGCGTCATGCGTAATTCTTCCATCATCCATCTATTCCCTCTTCTCTCTTTGATCTTGACAATGTTGAGCTATCTTTTCATATTGGCTATCTTATCCACCAGATTTTCTATTGTGCTCTCCCATTCACTTATAGCCTCTATCTTGAGCTTTATTCTTATTTCTCTATCCCATTACTATCCTATCTAGTTGACCCCTTGGTCTTGATCATAATAAATGAAAATGGTTCTCATAGGTCTCTTGACATGGCTACTCTTTTGGACTACACACTTCATGCTATCTCACCTGTTGGCTTCACCGCTTATCCTACACGCTATCTTGCTCATTACTTCCATTGCTTATCCAAAACATGCTTCATATGACTATTTCACCTCTTTCCCTAGCTTGGGTACTCTTGAGGAGTCAGTTCTTGAGGATCACTTCCACTTGCTTCACATTCCTTTCTTATGCATCTTTGCTTATCCATCGACTTGTTTCTCCATCATGTACTATACCTTGCTAGACATTACGAGAAAATGATGTGATCTTGCTTGAGAAGTAGTAATCTCTAAAATCTTCTAAAAAATCCAAAAAATCATATATGATGCTGAAAAAATCCTAAAAACTAAAAAAATGTCCTAAAAAAAGATCTTTTTAGTGAAAACCTAGCAATAGGCACTTTGATGTATCACCAAAAAAATAAAAAATACAAAAATACAAAAAAATTGAAAAAAAGTCCTGAAAAAATCTGTCAAAGTGGTGAAAACCTGGAAACAGGCGCTACTTGAAACCCTTGCACCTATGTCTATCAATCTCAATCACCTATTTTTCTACACATTTCCTAGCTTGGAATTGTTTCTTGTCCTCATCTCGAGGGCATAGCTACTTAGCCTATTGAGGTATTCTTTTGCATTAGGGTTTCTTTGACAACTCACAAAACAGTGTTTCTCAACACTTCCCCCACTTTGACATCAAGTGTTTTTTTAACACTTTACAGATAGTTTACCTACGGTCTCCGATGTCGCGATATTTCTCACTATCAGAATCAAGTCTTGAAGAAATTTATCTACTTTCTGTGTTGTCTATGATGATTTCTTTTCCATGTGTTACCTCCCTAATAGTCTTTCGAGGATGTCATTGACTAGAAGACTGGGGGCATGGGGCATGTCTTCTTGATTTCTGCTTGTGGGTATACTTTGTTTGTCTATAGTGTTGTAAGCATTTATGTTGGTCCTATTCAACACGTTGACTTACAAATGTATCATCCTTGACTGTTTCGCAAGATCGCACTTGGGGTTTATCCTGGCACTTATGCCTTGATATAGGTGTAATCTTGCTAAATTAAACTTAGGGAATCTAATCACGTAGTTATCTTGACTTACATGTCTCTGATGCTTAGATTGGATTTACAGATACCTATCTGATATTGATCATATTCATATCCTCATAGTTATACTAGTGATGGTTGTATGATCTCATGATGTCCCTAATAAATGCTCAATGATGAAATTAAGAGTCTAAATGTTATGCGCTTCTTGTTGGTAAACCACTTTGCATATTAGCTTGCATTTTAGGTTCATTTTCTAGCTTAGTCTTGCATTCTTGCATATGGGGAGAGCTCTCTTTCTTCATCTTTTTGTGGACATATCAGCTAACTCCTTTCATATATTTCTTTACTTTCTTCTTGTTCATGTCCTTTACCTTCTTAATATTTCACTTCATCTCTTTTCTATCTTATCATCACATTATATAAAGTTTTGACCTCTTAAATAATTTTGACGTCCTAGATTCATTTTCGGGATCAAAATCCAAATTCAAGTTCATCTTGATGGTCAAAATTGTCCTTTAAAATTCTACTTTCTTCTGAGCAGTTAGCTGACCTTTTGAGGTCTAATCTCTGAATCATCATTGGGGCATCTTCATTTCTTCATGTCTTCATCATTTCTATGCTTCATATCTACTTCAATTCACCTTTTTCACATCTAAATCATCTCTCTACTAGATTTGAACTAATTTTTATGCTATATCCTTCAAGGTCAACTCTAGTCAAACTGGGGCATTTTATCAGTTTCTTATAGTCATTCTTGGGTTCTAATCATTTATCTGTCATATTGGACATTGCTATATTCTAATTTTCTCATTTCTAGCTAGTTTTTGCATCCCCTTACCTCATTTCAATTTCGATCCCGAGGGGGAAGAAATACTCTATTACTGCTTAGGAGCATTTGTTTGATCTTCTCACTTGCTCTCACTCTATCCACTTTTCTAAGTGTTAGTATTCTTCTTGAATTCTGAAATCATCTCTTCCTAGTGTTCAGTACTACTGCTATCAGGCTGTGCATTCAGGACTTGCTATCTATTTCTGCATTTCACTCTTCGGAATTAGATATCTATATCTATCATCACCTACTTAGCTTCAATTTTCTTTGACATAATGTGTTCCCAGATCGATCACGCATTAGTCAAAGAGGGGAAAATGTAATCACCTAAAAATGGTCATCTAGACTATTAGCTCCCTTTTCAACATTTTGGCTAAATTAATTTAATCACTTACCTAAGCCAAATTGCTAATAATCAATTTATTTGATTATAACCTATAGTTTGACTATGCTATCCTAAGTTCATTATTTGATTAAAAGAACATGTCCCCTTTTAATTTAATAAAATACCCCATTCTTCTAACCCACTTAAAGTGCACACATAAAGTCCTTTTTCTATTTTGCAATTAAAAGAAAAGGCTTTGGGACTTTTGTCTTATATGAAAAGTCAACTTATATTCTATTGGTTGATTTGTGTGTGCACATGGATCACTCCTCTTTTCAAATTCCACCGTTGATCATCCACCATCTTCATCTTGATCTCTACCATCCATACATCTTTAAAACAGAGAGAGCTTTCCCCCTCAATCAATCCTCATTTTTGAATATTGTTATGCTGCAGGTTTTCTAACAGGTTTCTTTGGAGCTTTGTGGAGAACTTCTATTTCTTGTCTACATTCTCTCATACCATAGCATCTTAGCTTAGCTTTCATTTTTACATGTAGCTTAATCTCACATAGCTTAATAATGGTATTGTAACACTCTCATACATGTTTTAGCATAGTTGCATTTTGCATTATCATCCTAGTTTAATTTTCATTTGCATTGCATTCTTGAGGAACTCCTTGGGACATTTGCATTCTTGCATCTTGTCTTTGGAACCTCCCATTGCATGGTTTACTAGCAAGAAGAGTATCTCTAAGGCTCATCTGAGAGCCCTTGAACTTGAAATACACTCTCTTGCACTCCGTGGATAGGGAGCTCTAAGCCGACATCCAAGCATTCCGAACTCATGGAATCGTTTGGATAGAAGGGTTTAGAGTGGGACACAAATCAAGTGTACACTAGCTACTTGGAGATAGGTGAAATTTTTAAACTAGATGTATTAGGCACCAACTTCTATTATTCATGATGTAGCCTCTACTGAAACCCTCTTAGCATAATTTCCTTTGATAAACCTAATGATGGTAAATATGAAACCATCATTTACCACCCTATATTTTACACTTTGTAGTGGGAGCTTCTTCTTTAGAAGCTATGGATATACTACATAGGGCCAATCATTTTCATCTTGCATGCTTCCCTTTCTGTACAACTTTGGGTAGTCTATGGTCCTTCCTACCAATAGATACACCATGTAAGAAGTCATGTAAAAGAAAGGATCATTCTTCACTGAGATTAGTTGCTCATCTAGATTGTCACTTAGGATAGTGGCCCAATCAATATGCATCTTCATTGTTTTGATGGATTCAATGAAGAGCACAATCAATTTCTCTAAGTGATCTGCTGCAAGAAGGCCTATGACTCTACCCAAGAGGACTATTCAGTAACCAATATTATCAATCATGCATCACTATGTCATATCAACCTTTCCTTCTCTCCAGCCCAAGGGTGTCCTATCAATTAGGTACTTAGATTGTACCAACTCCTTGGTCTCTTATTCAATCTCCATATACCATCTATTTGCATCTTAATAAGATATCTGAAGGTATTGGTCTATCTTAGGGATGTGGAAAACCTTCTCAGTGTTTTGTGGCTTGAGGTCAAGGACCATCTCTTCGGTCACACTCTTCATGACCTTCTCCTTTGGCACATATTGTTGGGCTAGTGTCATGATCAACTCAAAATATTGAACTGATGTAGGCTGTGAAGCAACATTCACTAACCCACTTTAGATTAGGGCTGACACCATTATTGATCTTTCTTTTGGTGTTACAGAGGGTCAAGAAATCATTCTAGTCAATGGGTCCTAATTTTGTCTCTCAGATCTCTATATGTTTGTCCTAGAATATAGATTTCTTTGGGGCTCCTTGGTTTTTGAATGTTAGTATTTTTGGTGCCATAAAGGATGATGATGATACCATACTATTTGCACAAAAGGGGAGAAATATTAACATCTTGATGTAAGAAGACCTTAATGACACTCGGTGGGGACCCATACAAACAAAAAAGAGAGTACAAAACCAACTAAACTAACAAATTCCCCTCTTAAGTTCTTGATATGTGCACGTGCATGGGGTGCACTTTAGAACTGCACTTAGGCACAATGTTTAACATTGCAAACATTCACAAGGTGCACATGTGCACAATTTCATGTATACACAACTAGAGTTTGTGCTATGAAAGGTGGGGGGAGTTGTGTTTAGGTCTAGAGATGAACACTTTTTGAGGGTGCACACATGTACATGTGCACATCTTCAAAAGGTAGTGTTTTACTTTGGTGTTTGGGGGTCTTGGAAGAGTAGACAAGTGGAGATTCATAGCTAACAAGGGTGTGATGGTGTGCAATTGGAGAGTTGATAGCAGACAAGTGAAGAGAAGAGTAGAGAGGGGGTCTATTTATAGACATGAGACATAACACTAGGCACCTCCAATGGTGTGCAAGTGCACACCTCTGATGGTACACAAGTGTGCAACTCCAAGGGTGTGCAAGAGCACACTTAGCACTATATATATAAAAAATCTCCCAAAAACTAATATTTTTTTCCCATCTAATCTTCTTGACTCTTCCTAATCGGAGACTGAGGTATGACCTAGATCTAGAGGAGGGTCCTAAATGAATGAGGCACATGACTGGGTGCTTCATAGAGGACTTTAAAACTAGGGGGTCCCTATTTTGTGACTCAAAATGGGGCATGCATTTTGAGACCACAACACTACCTACCCTACAAATTCACTAGTAACGCCACAAACAATACATTATGATGAACAAGAGGTGGAGTTCTTTCAAATAGAGATGGTAAAGATATAGAAGAGAAAGAGGGTCACTTGAATGAGGGACAAACAAGGGAAAATACAAGTAGATCCAACCACACAAGAAGAAGCTCAAGTAGAGGAAGAAGAGGCTCAACCCATAGAAGAAGGGGTACTAGTACAATTAGACCCTTTAGCCCTAATAGAAGCCTCCCCATTAGTACCTAAAAGAGCTCAATATGAGATGACAATGGTAGGTGAGAAGAGATAGAAGTTGAATAAGAAATATAATCTATCACCTAAGGTTTTAGAAACCATCCTTGAGGTACAAGATGAGGAAGAAAAGGATAAAATCAAATATGTCCCACTTAACAAGAAGACCCTCTTATTGAGGGCTGTAGAAGAAGAAAGAAGGAGGAGTTTGACTCAAACACCACCTTCTATTCCTTGAGAGCCGATCCATGTAGAGACCTTAGAAGAAGAACAAAAGGGATGGACAATAGATGGGAGGTAAAGGAACTAATATCTTTGACATTTGGGATTTTGATTTCATGAAAGTGGGAGACAAAATGGTAGGGGAGAAGAGATAGGATACCCCTCAGAATGACTATTGGGAGAAAATTGGGAATAGTTTCCTCCATTACCAAAAGGGCCTCTTGGTATACCTCATCCACCATTATAAGATCTTCTATCTGTACCTCTTCAATTGGAGAAAGAATCAATTTCCCTACCTCCTCTGATAGTAGAGCTTGAAAGTTAGACCTTAGAGGAAGGGGAGTATGTCCAAAGACATACCAAAAAATTATAAGAGAAAGGATAGATTGTTAAGGAAGGGGAATTTTTTTGTCTTATAACAGAGACTAGTTCTTCCACCCAAGCTAAAATGGAAGCTCAATTAGTAGTTCTCCCTTTGCAAGAAAAGACTCTAGAACATGGCGATAAAGGGAACGGACCAACTTCAAAACCTATGTCTTCTACCTAGTACATGTCACCTATGGGAATGACTCCAACATAGTTGAAAAAGGAGGTTTTAATTTGACAAAGAAGACATGTGGAGCTTACTAAAGAAGAGCGTATGAAAGAATTGATAATAAAAGTCATAAATCCTGAATCACCCAAGGGTGATGCCAAGACATTAGCCTTTATCATGAAGAATCAAAATAAAGATCTTTTGGCACATATTGCCATTCCACCTTCCCATGCTGACATAAAATAATTAACTCCAAGATACTATCAAATGAAAGAGATAGTGCTATGCAAGCCTATAATGGATACAACTAAGGTTTTAATTACCATAGCATTGAAGAAAGCATTTCTCATATAGATAAAGGTGAGTTAGAAATCTTGGTTTTGAGGAAGTAAAATAAGCTACTTAGGGGATACTTAAATGAGATAGTGGGTCCAATAGATATTGATCATCTAGAGATGATTTTAGGGGCTTCTTTGGATAAAAAGGAGCTTGGACAAGTCTCGAGAGAAACTGATTCATTTTTGGATGCTTGCAAAAGGCGGTGTCATTGTTTTGAAGATAGAAGGGTACATATTATAGATGATAATTTGAACCTTCTACACAACATTTAGAATAACCCCAAAAATTTGGTTACAATTATAAATCAAGATTTTGGGCTAATGGGTGAAGTGTGCACCTAGGTTAATGATCTACAAGCACTAAAAGCTATCAAAGGGTAGGGGTACTGAATGTTGATGGAAATATATATGACCAAACAGTTGGATAAGGTAGATGCTTAGATAGAGAAGGTGTTGAAAGACAATAAAGTTATGGAAATGTTATATGAGGATATCCAAGAAATAAAGAGTAAAGCTTGAGGGCAATTTTTTAAGAAAACATTTGTAATAATGCTGCTAGCCTAGAGATTTTTGAGGATGAGTCAAGGACTCAACTTTTGTCAGCACAAAAAATAGTGCATCAACTCAAAGCATTATTAAAGGTTGCTTTATCTAAAGATGATGTCAGATAAATATTCAAAATAGAAGAAACATTACTAGAGTTAGATTCCAAATTAGAAGATTTTGTAGATACTAGTATAGTGATAAGTAACTACCTCCAGGTGGTGTGTGATAAGTACAAGTTGTTGGATTTACTAGAAGCTAAGGAAATCATGACAACAATTGAAAAGTTAAAGAACAAAAATTCATACATCATTTTGGTTTGAAGGGAAGAAAATCTAGATGTTGAAAATTGAGTTTTGAAACTTATCAGAATTTTGGTATTTTTGATCTTGTCGAAAGGTGTGCTTTTTCAGAGGTGCACTTTTTAGAAGGTGCACTTTTTCAAAGAAGTAATTTTCATAAGGTGGGACAAATCGAGAGGTGCATTGACAAAATTTGAAGATAAAGTAGTGCACTAATAGTTAACTACCAGTTGCTATTTTTGAGCATTCCATGCATCGGAAACACATGTTGATGGTAGTTCAACTCCCACAAACACCTAGAAAAGGCCAAACTTCCATTTTTAGAAGTCCCAATGACTCCCAGGTCATCTCATGACTTCTCTCCTTTTATCTTCTTATTCTATTATTTTTTAAAGTCATGTAAAGGCTCATGCACCAATTAACTAATATAAACAAGGGTGGAGACCTATGTAGCACCATTTAGAGAGTTAATTTGGATGTAATTAGTTTAATTTTATTAGTGTTTTTAGCATGAGTTTGCATTAGAAGATATCTCACTCCTAATAGAAAAGGAGGAGAACATTTCTTTTAAATAAATGAATGTAATATGTACTCTAGGCTGATATTTTGATGCAAAAAAAAAAAAACTGCTATTGGTGCTCTCATTCTGAGTGTAGTAAATCTTGTCAGATTGAGTTTTTTTTGTGAATTCATGTTCATGAATGATAATGGAGCTAATGATTTTATTTTTTTATAATAATTGTGTGATCTTTTAATTCTGGTGTTTGCTTTATGTTAACAAATTCCGCTGTTGTGACAAATTGGAGAAAGGATCACTATTATTCTTGCATAACATTTTGTCTCATGTGAGCACACTTTTCATAGCTACATGATTTGATGAATTGTGAAACATCTTTTGGTTTTCATTAAAGTTCCCATTCGTGATTGCATTAGTGAAGTTGAGGAAGAACTGCTCCTAATTTCTTTGGTTTCCTACCAAATCCTTTTGATAATTTAATTTACAGATGTGTTACTACTTGGGCTTATGTCCATTAGGAATTTCCCTTTCAATAATCTTCTTTAATTTCTTGTTATTCTATTTTTTCATTTAATTTCCAAATCCATAGTTAAAATAGGAATTCATATAGTTGCATTGATTATAAATTGCACTCATCATAAAACATTAAATCCAAAAATATATTATCTTTGTGGTTACATTTCAACAAAGTTGTGTAGAATTGGTAGATACCAACAAAAGCCTTCTTGTAAACATTCACATTTATCTTCAATTGAGTTACCTAGGAGGTTGATAAATAGCCATATGGAAACTTGGAGTTGGTCATTGATCAACTTTTCAGGAGAGAAATTTGAGAGAATTTCTGCCATTAGTATTGTGTAAAATGAACGATTATGTCTTTGTGTGATGAGATAGAGCCAAGATTGGATAAGGCTATTCATCCAAGGAAGAGATAAAAGGTTGTGCATGACCTTATATTCCCTAGTCATCTATTTATGTAGTAATATGACACTAAGTGGAAAATATTACTATTGTACTAAAGTGGGAACAAATTTTAATTGTGTGAGTCCAAAAGGACTACTATACCTACTTGACTAATTTAGTGATCGTGCAAGTGTTTTTCTCTCTTCATGTAGTAAAGTTGTAAACTTCATTCAACATTACTCCATTTTAAAAACTCAAATCATCCACTTTCCTATGTGCAAGAATCTATTTTTAATTTAAAAAATACAAGGCTATCACATTAGGACCTTTGACCTATTTTTTAGTACTTTGATTTATTTTAGTAGATGATCCTAGTTCACATTAGGTTCATGAAAATATGGAGAAGGGAAATTTCACCAACCTTGAACCTAGTTAAAATTTTAAAGGATGAACTACCCTTGGACTACCTTAGTTCAACTATCTCTCTAGTGAATAGAGAATCAAGACAACTAAATAATAAAATAATTTAACTAAGATGCATAATGAAATCAATAGAAATAAGTATATTCTACCAACAAATAATAATATTTTTAGTTACTAGAAATAAAAATAAAAATAATAGATAATAATTTTCATTTGTGTTGAGATCATTTTATTAGACATCCATTCAATTTAAGGATGAAAATGAAATTATATGATGTGAGTGCAACACATGCTTTTCTAGTCATGATATGGCATAAAAATTGAGACAAAATAATGAAATATATTAACGAAAGTAACATTAAAATAACTAACAAATAATTGATTATGAAAAAGGAAAGTTACACTAAAAATATAATGCTAATATAAATTCTCAAAGAAAAAGGTGGACTCACAACCAAATAAAGAGGTAGATGAATCCCAAGAAGAGCTTTACTATCTTCTTCTACAAAATCTACACACACATAGCAGATAAGATGTTTGGTATTTTTTTACAACTTGTCTCAATCAGTTGTCTACTTTGGTGTTGTAGCACCCTTCCTACTTGCTATTTTATTTGTGTCCTTCTATATGTGTATTAATGTAATACTTTGATTTAGTTTAGATGGTGCCTTGTTACATTATGTGACTATGTGTACTTACTTCATGTTTGGTTGATATACAACTTCCTGTATTTTATTCTTGATAGTGGTTTTTGCGATGCTTCTAATCATGGACATAACATTCTTCTTTCATGATGCCATTGTGGTTATGAGTAGTAGAATATTCACTTGTGGTTTAGTAACAATAATTTATGATGAATTAATTCAATATAACTTTGTATTGTGATCATGTATCTATAACACATAGTTTAAGGTTTGTTATGTAGCTAAATCATTGTGTAAGTGATATTTAATGTTAGCTAACCATCTTAATGAAATTTTATGAAATTAAGAGAAAATGATCATGATTAGCTTAAGATATACCATAATTTTTAAGTAATTAATAGTCAATGATGTTGTTTTTCCTCAATGGTTATATCATGTGATGAGTTCTATAATAGTACATACTATTTAATTAAAATTGGTTTTATGATGATATGTTCTAGTGTACCACCTTTTGTATTATGTTGTGTATTTATTTATTTTATGTGAATTACACTATATGGGATTAATGACATTATTATGATTAGTAATTTGATGATAATGATGTGATAAAAATATTTATGTTATATGATCAATGTATGTGTTTCCTTGCAATACATGATTATGCTTACTTTCTTGTTGTGTATTATTGATGTTTCAATTTTTTTCCATGCTCATGCTATTATTTATATGGATATTTTTTGATGTACTTGTATGAATAAGTACAAAGTCATAGTTACTCACTTCTGAGGTCCATAAAATGTCTAGATCCCTTTCATTGTTTGATACCATTTGATATTATATGTGTGTATGTACTTTGACAATTAGACTGATGTGAATGGGTAAAATACACTAACTTCACTTGAAATAGCATGTCTAAAAATATCCAAAACTATGTACATATCAATAATGTGGTGGTTAAATAAGGAGGTAATCATGTGGCCAACTTGTATTCAACCAAAATTGCCATTCTAGGTTTTGAATGACAATTTTCTTTGATACACTTATATATTTGCTAGTTACACTGAGACAACATTCAACTATGATTGTATGAATGAATAAAATGTATGTTTTGGCATTTCTTCATGTTGTATCATCTCTTTTCCTTATTTTTAAACCCATATCTCTATATATAACTAGTTTCTAAGTTGAGCATATGTAATGCCCCACTAGGGAATATATGTTACCAATTTTATTGAATAAATTTTTTTCTTAAAAGTGTATACAACATTAATGATAAAAATACAAAAAAAATATAATGAAAAAACATTAGATACACATAAAAATGATACAACAATGATTAAATTTCTCAAGGGTTCCTTAACATAGAATGACACACATGTTAATTTTATAAATTGCTTTAATCCTCAATACAATGTTCATAATAATAAATGATTAACAAATAGATAATCTCATAAATGAATACATAAATAAAAATGATACCATAAAGAATATCAAATGACATAATGTCCACTATACAATTCACAAGGTATGCAATAATAGTCATCTACAAATAAAATACAATATCCCATAACAATTTCAAATGATATAAAATACATGTTGATGTAGTAGAATATAGGGTTCTTTGAAATCTTGTATCTTGGTAGCTTGGAAGATGTGCTCAGTTACCTTTTTTATAATTTTTCTTAGTATCTTCTTGGTGTTCTCAATGGATTATTTTGTCACTAAGTTGGTTGGTTGCTGTTGTCACCAAGATGGTCAATTACCATTATCATTGATTTGTTTTGACATCTCCTGTTCATGACTACTGTTACTCAGTTCCTTGCTTCATTGAGTTGTTTTGTGTTGGTTGTTCTTTTTGGGCGACTGTGCATGTAATTTAGGTTGTCTTTAAATAATATGATCTTTCATTGGGAAGTTTGTGGACCTATTTTAGGTCATTTCTTTTTCCTATGTTGGATCTAGAAAGTTCTTTGTGCCATTTCATCTAGTATATATAAAGAATCAAGTTGTAGGTTTATGAGGAGCTAGAGAAGATATAGGAGTCAGAGTTTAGAATAGGGAGATAATGGGTCTTGCATGAAAGAAGAAAATTCTGTAATTGTTTCATTGTATTGGCCATAATTGGGAAGGCCTCACAACTCGACATGTATCAACATTTTGATTGAATATCTAAATTAGAATTGAATTCTTTTCTCTCCTACCCTATGTTTATTCCTTTGTTCGTGTTATGAAGGTTTGGGGGGATACATGGGTGAACCCTTGGGCCCCTTTTCTTGCATTACATGTTACAAATAACAACATCCAAAAATAAGAGAATGCCTCCAAGAAAGATGACCAACAAGGTGAAATTGTTGAAGGACCATCAAATACTAGTACAAGTTCATCAAAATATTAACGGTAATAGAGTCACTACCACCTAAACATGTAGAACCTAAATAGCCTAGTCCCACTATGATGAGGATATAATGTCAGGCCCCACTTAGATATCCATTAAATCAACAACACAAATTGTAGGAAAAGAATCCTAAAAAATATCTATCTCAAGTGGTTCTATACATATAACAAAGATTATCCCTGATGCAACCAACATATATGTTGGAAATATAAGATGCATATAGGGAAGTGTCATCACATAAGCCAACTCTAAGTTTACCCTAGAAGTCTCCTTAGACGTTGACACGCTAGTGAATCTATGTCTCATTAGTAACCTCTTATATAGACCAAGCTTACCAATTATACAAGACCTTGATCAAGCATCTTCTCCCACTCCCATCCTAACTTGTCCTAGAAATCGACAGATGGGCTTGGAACATAATTATCTTATTCATTGATTTTAAAAGCCCCCATTTAATGTGTATTATTATCACCTAATGAATTATACAATTATACCCAAATGCTCCATTCAAAAGAAACCAAAGAGAAGGATACAATTATTCCATAAAAGATTCTTATATACCATAATCATGAAAGTCATTAAAGTGAAGTAACAAAGCATAATAAACAATATCCCATCCACAAATAATGTACTATTCATCTCAATATAATGTTTTTAAAGATCATCCATCCTATAATGGATAACTCATAATCACAGTCACAATCCATAAAATCTCATATAAAAACCAATAATAATTATGCATCATCCATCCCAAACATGGAATAAAATTGTTCATAAGGAAATCATCCATAATATAGAACAAACATAGCTAAGAAAATAAGGTGACCAAATAAATCAAACTAAACAAAGTAATGGTCATCACCCCTTTTGGTTAATTGACATAATGATTGAGACAAGTGACATCACTCAAATATACACTCCAAAGTCACACATGGACTAATCGAGAAATAATGATGAAAGGTGCTTCCCTTAAAACCATAAACTCATAATAGAAACTAAGAAACAACAACAAATGCAAGGACAAAATATGGACTTCTCATTTGTGTTGCAAATATGGAATTACAAAATTCACAAGTACAATATGCTAACCAACATGGGTGCCTTCATTATAGTAATCTACAAGACTAAGCTACAAACTACTACCTAGAGCCGTCCTAAACAATGTTCGAGCTTTTTCTAAATAGGCAATTTTATGCTGGGTAGGAAGGTTCTAGATAATAAAACTTAATACATAGGGCCAGTAGACCCTAACAATACATATAGAGGCAGTGAAATACATCTTTTACAATTATTTTAGATATTTTAGGTAGCCCAACTTCGAAAGGCCATAACTCTCAAACCATTTCTTCGATTGGCTATTATAACCACTTTTTGGAAACGCTAGCTCTTGATCTACAAGCTCAAAACCACACAAGCACCCTTCTGTTGAGTTTTTGAACCTCATCCAGGTACTCTAAGGCCTCCAACAGTGATTTTGAAGATTTTTCTATGAATCTTTCCATAAAAAATTTGCAATAATTTCTTCAATACTTAAGATTGAGTAATGAGATTTTTATGGTAGACTTATAACTCTAAAATGAACCTTCTTGTAGAAAATGAGAATACTTTGAGCTCATGTGACAAACTTACTAAAAATAGAAAGTTCCCATAAATAGTAACCTCCCTATTTAGTAGTCCTTATTAAAATAGAAAAGACTAAAAATAAAATATTTTTGGGCGATGCAAGATTGCTCTTACACCCAGCATGCTCCTACATCAAACACCCAGGGTAATTTGAGAAGTGTTGGAAATATGTCCAATCAATCAAATAAGGTAAGTAACATGGTTGTCATTTATGGCAACATATTTGTTTTGTAGATTAGTCATGTTCATTTGTGAAGGAAAATTGTCTAAGTATCAGACAACATCAGAACAACATGATAGATTTGATGATAGCAGAATATTCCCTTGGAACATTCTCTTACGCAGTTAACCAAGGATTCATGACATCATACTAATGACGTATACCAATGAGCATGTCCGCATGATCAACGAAGTCCAAGTTATGAAGGAATTAGTAATGTAGTGATGATACAATGCAAAACAGAGCATATCAACAAATGTGTTAAACAACTTGATTTATTGTTTTTAATTACCATTTCTTACTGAGCTGACTCTAAGGATGTTATGTGAGCTGACTAAGGAAGAATTTGCCAATATGTTTGGTATAAGTAAAGGACTTCATTTGTAGAGTTAGTGTGTAGTGTGAAAAAGGTATAATCAATGATTGTGAACTTGATATGATCTTGTGAAATGAGAGTGACAAGTGAATGCGATATTATGACATATGATGCAAAGCATTGTTATGTGAGATATGATGTAGATTGATATGTGCACAATTGCTCTTATATGAAGATTTATTAGTCAGAAGATTTGTAAAGTACAACAAGTATCTTGGTATTGTATGTATACTTGTTTCTTGAAGATTTGATTGTAGAGTTGCATGTTAGGGTAGTGGGCTCTTCTTGCACACATTTGTATATGATCTACCAACTCCTAATAGGGTTAAGGCTTCTAACAAGGCCTAGTCTCCTAACAGGGACTCAAGACACTATACATGCTTCATAGACTCCTAACAAGGTCAATATCCGTAACTAGATCCTTTATATAGTGAATCATCTTGTGGGTTTCATCCCCACTAGGGTTTTCCCTTGGCCAGGGTTTCCCTAGTTAACAAAACATGGTGTTATGAGTTCTCTTCTTGTATGGTTGATTATTTTTTTAAGCAATATTGGTATTCTCTTTCATGTATGTGGTAAAGTAATTAACAAAATTTTTTTGTGGATAAAAGGATTGAAAATATTGATTCACCCCCCTCTCAATATTATCTATTTCTAACAATTGGTATCAGAGATTAGTTATTTAGAAGAAGCTTAACAACTTGAATAAGATGCCTATGGATATGGAACAATAGAAGAAGAATCTTGAAGAAGTACTTCAATAGATTGATCTCCTTACTAATGAAAGAGATGGCCTTAAAGATAGATACAAGGACGCAAAAACCTACATTTGTGAATTAAAAGACAAAATAGATGACCTGAAGCAAAAAGAATCTAGTAAGAAAGCCAATGATGATGATATTGAATATTTGAAGAAATAAAATGAGATTCTAAAAGATGAGTTAAATATAGTTGAACTTAAGCTAAGTCTTAAGAAAAATCGAGGAAAGAATGACTCTAAAATTAAAGCTGAAATGTAGATCAGAGATCCCAGTTAAGCAAGGTAACATTTGAATTAGAATCTATTAAGTTAGAGCATGTAGAATTAGAGAAATAAAACACTATTGTGAAAGGTGAGTTGGTACAAACCAAAAAATAACTTGAGAAATTATATATCAGTAGTGATAATATTAAAGAACAAATATCTGCACAAAGACCTAGTTATGACAAGACTGGACTTGGATTCTTTCTTGGTCAATCTGTCAATAAATCTATTGAGAGAAAATAATTTGATACTCTTGAAGTCAATAAAGATCTAAGCAAGATAGATGATATATCTAAGGACAAAGAGAATGTTACTCATTCTAAGAAAGATAAAGAATCTAGTTATGACATAGACAACAAAAGAAAGGAATCTTATGCCTGGTGTGATGAACCTGAAGTCACTAAAGTCAATTGCAAAGATAAGTCCTTCAAACCTATTTCAAAATTTTATTTCGATAATTTTTATGGATATGGTCATTATATAGTAGATTGTAAGAAACCTTAATTTGATAGTAATAATGCAAATAGTAGGATATACAGGAATAGTAACCAGGCAAGAAATAGAAGAAGATTTCACAGTAATGAAAGTGGAGAAAGAAGAAAAATTGTTTGCTACAAATGCAATAATCTTGGACACATTGCAAGGAATTATAGAGCACCTGACGACCAATAGAATGAATAGAAAATAAATGTACCTGTATGTCAGTTATGCAATAACTTTGCACACATAGAAAAGTTTTGCAAAATGGATAGAAGAGACCTACACAAGAATCAAAATTACAGAAGAAACAATAGAAGAAATGATGTGAAAGAGTAGACAAATGAATTAAAGGAATCATTTATAAAGGAAAGGGAACCATGAAGCTCTCATATAGTTATAGAAGATGTACCTGACAAGAAAATAAAGTCACTTATTGTTTGTGACTCCTCTTACCAAAATTAAGAATTTTTAGTGAAATAGATTATCAATTATTGATAACTGATGTTAGAGAAAGTATCAAAGGTTATGCAGTTGATAGCATGCAGTAGACATTGAGAGAATTCTACACTGAAGTGCACATTTCCTGATAAGATTAGGATAAGGATATGAAAGAAGAATAACCTCTCTGCTGTATAGAGACAATGCACTAAACTAGTGGCAGACATGCATTAATGTGAAGTATAGATTACAAAATATTTAAAGGATGTAAATTGATTTGCATACACCATTTGTTTGTGCGAAGTCTGAGTGCGAGATCAAAGCAAGATTTTAAGAACTAAAGACGCTTGCAATCATGCAAAGTCACTAGAAACCCTAATATGGAAAATTAAAGTATTTTCTAAATTGTTGAACATAATCCTTCAGAAATGGCAAGACAAGAAGTTTTTAATGTGAGCAATAGACTTAGATACAATTTTAAGAAACACCCATTAGTTTCTCTGCTTGATGACCCTATTGGATCATTTTCACAAGTTCCAAAAAGCATCCTTCATGTCAAGGATATAAGAAGTTATATCCATTAAAAGATTGAAAGCATAGGTGATACAGAAATACACAAGGAATTAGAAAAGATGTGCAATCTAGAACAACTTAACCTAGTTAAGCATATGTTCTACATGGACTTCAACAACCATGAATGGAATCAGATAATTCTAAGTAGAATACATGATGATCTTTTATGGTTAGGAGACTCTATAATATGTATTGA